>CP139509.1:213563040-213970932 GCA_021014915.2 Artemisia tridentata subsp. tridentata
CCATCAAGTTCACGATGCATTTGTTTTCTTATAACATTTATATATAACAGTAATTCGTTTTTAATGTTTATGTTGGTCTAATTAACTGACCCGAGCCAGTGGGCAGTTGAACCGAATCCAAGCAAATGGTCGGTCATAATTGTAGTTTGATTAGGATTTCATAATTGTAGTCTGATTAGGATTATCTTATGGAATTAGAATTGTAGTTTGATAAGGATTGGTGAGCATGTATCAATCCCTATAAATACATAACCTACCGAGCTTGTGGTAGAGGTGTAGGCATCAAAGTTTTGAGCTTATTTTCTTTGTTAATTGGAGAGCATATTCCAGATTTTTGTGTGTGTTCTTGATTCTGTGATTATTAACATGTGATCTTGAATTGGTATCAAAGCCAGGTTCAAGAACTAAAGGGCTGGAAGGAGAACAACCAGTCTCACCCGTAACGTACAGCAGAAGGCGACATCGGAAAAAGATGGTGGAAGGTGAATCCGGTCGACAACCTACTGTCCAGGATACCAGGACTGCTCTTCAATGTCCAATGTTAACAGCAACAAATTATAACATCTGGGCAATTAGAGTTAACGCTGTATTCCGAGTCCATTGAATACTCGAGGCGCTGGAACCAATGGATGAAACACCAGTCGAAGAGAAGAAGGATCATATGGCAGTAGCATTACTCTTCCAGGCGATTCCAGAGGAACTTGTTTTTCAAGTATCACAATTCAACACAGCCAAAGAAATCTGGGGTGCTTTAAAGACTAGGTATGTGGGTGTTGATCGTGTTCGAGAAGCAAGATTGCAGACCTTGGAGACGGAATTTGAAGCCCTAAAGATGAAGCCAAACGAATCAGTCGACCACTTCTCGGCCAGGATGGGCAAAATTGTAACTGAAGTTAACATCTTAGGAACAACATATGCAGAAAAGAAACTAGTTAAGAAGCTGCTTGCATCCGTACCAGATAAGTTTGTTGCAATTGTTGCCTTAATAGAACAATTTGCTGACTTGAACACCATGACTTTTCAAGAAGCTATTGGCAGACTGAAGGCATTCGAAGGTAGCATGAAGGGTGTTGACACCACAGCCGAAGATCAAGGCAAGTTGATGTTCGGAAGGGCTGAAAGATCTGATAAGAACAAGTCGGCTGAGAAAGGTCGAGCAAGAAACTCCACTGGTGGCAACGGCAAAGGTCAAAACAAATCTTGTGGTAGTGGTCGAGCCAATAACCACAACCGAGGAAACCAAAGCAGCACCGGGAACAATACGGACCAAAAGAAGAACAAGGGCCGAGACCTTTCAAAGATTCAATGCTTCAGATGTGATGAATATGGTCACTTTGCCTCTGATTGCCCCGAACGACGTGAACAGAAGCAAAAGCATGAAGCAAACCTTCTGAAAAAGGAGGATGATGATGACCCGACACTTTTTATGATGAAGAGCGTTCAAGAAGTCGTATTCTTGAATGAAGAGAAGATTATCCCAAACCAATTAAATACTAAACCAAACGAGAAGGACACTTGGTATCTAGATAATGGGGCAAGCAATCACATGACGGGGATCCGAAAATACTTTTCGGAGTTGAATGAGAATATCTCCGGCAGAGTGAAGTTTGGTGATAACTCCTACATCGAGATAAAAGGGAAGGGTTCGATAATCATTGAAGGGAAAACGGGCGAGCAACGATTGCTCACTGGAGTATATTACCTACCCGAGCTAAAAAGCAACATTATTAGTCTTAGGCAAGCTACCGAAGGCGGATGTGACATTCGTATGAGAGGTAATTATCTCACCATGCGTGACTCGGATGACAAGCTTTTGATGAAGGTTCCTAGAACGAGTAATAGGCTCTACAAAATAAAGCTCCAAGTCGGAAGTCCGGTGTGTCTTAAAGCGAAGATGGAAGATGATGCTTGGTTATGGCATGCTAGGATGGGTCACATTAATTTCGAGACAATGGAATTAATGGCAAGGAAGGGCATGGTTGAAAATTTGCCACTAATTCATCAAGAGAACAAGTTGTGTGAATCATGCTTGGTAGGAAAACAAACCAAGAAGGCGTTTCCAAAAGCAGCAAAATTTAGGGCAACACATGCTTTTCAACTGATACATGCTGACCTATGTGGACCAATTTCTCCATCATCCATAGCGGGAAACAGGTACGTGTTCGTTTTAATTGATGATTTCTCACGGTTTATGTGGACTTTTGCCTTAAAAGAAAAAGGGGAGGCATTTGAATATTTCAAGAAGTTTAAAGCTCTAGTCGAGAGGAAGACAGGAAAGAAGATTATAACCCTAAGGACCGATAGAGGAGGTGAATTCACTTCAAGAGAATTTACCAAGTTCTGTGAAGACGAGGGTATAACAAGATATCTAACCACTCCCTACACACCGCAGCAGAATAGAGTCGTGGAGAGGCGAAACCGTACTCTTATGGGAATGACTAGAAGCATCTTGAAAGCACGAGACGTACCAAATTATATGTGGGCTGAAGGAGTTAGACACGCCACGTTTTTTATTAATAGAGTCTCAAATCGAGCTCTAGTTAATCAAACACCATACGAGGCTCTCAAAAGAAAGAAGCCTGACTTGGAGGGTTTGCGGGTATTCGGATGTGTGGCGTATGCAACGGGAACAAGGCCATATTTACCCAAGTTAGACGACAGGTCAACACGACTCATTTATATCGGAAACGAGCCTGGATAAAAAGGTTTTCGATTGTTCAATCCAAGACTAAAAAAGGTAGTGGTATGTCGTGATGCGGAGTTTAATGAGGAACTTGGCTGGAAATATGTTGCTGGAAGCGAGTCACACGAGCTAAACCCAGGTATGTTTGTCATAGAATGGCATGGTTCTATTGATACGGGTTGTGGATTTGTGAACCCAGGTCTGACCGAAGAAGTAGAGGCTGTTGAGGATCATCAAGTGGCCGAAAATCAGCATGATACTGATGAAAATAATGATGAAGAACAGCTGGTCAATACCGAACAGGAGAACCCAGCCGAAGCTGGGAATGATCCTGACCCAGTTTATGCGGCAGAAAATCAATCAGCATTGAGGCGTTCTTCGAGGGTTCCAACTATGCCAACCAGATTTAATGACTTTATAATGGGGTCCAGCTCGAGAACCTCAACTGTTAATGAAGATCAAAATCTGCTTTTAATAGAAGATGATGAACCAAGAACGTTTCAAGAAGCAAAAGTTTCAAGCGAGTGGATGTTTGCTATGAAGCAAGAGATTGATTCAATAAAGAAGAATGATACATGGGAGTTAGTTGACCCCCCGGTTAATGTTAAACCCATTGGATTAAAGTGGGTGTTTAAAATTAAGAAAAATCCAGACGGCTCAATTAATAAATATAAAGCTCGTGTAGTAGCAAAGGGTTATGTTCAAAAGGAAGGAGTCGACTATGACGAGGTATTTGCGCCCGTAGCACGGATTGAAACGATGGGTTTATTGATCTCATTGGCCGCAAAAGAAGCGCGAGAATTACATCATCTAGATGTAAAGTCAACTTTTCTACATAGAAAACTAGAAGAGCAAGTGTTTGTTACACAACCGGAGGGGTTTGTGAAGAAAGGAGAAGAAAGAAAAATCTACAAGTTAGAAAAGGCGCTCTACGGACTTAAACAAGCCCCGAGGGCGTGGAATACAAAACTTGATAGAGTACTAAAGCAAATGTCGTTTAAACGATGCCAACACGAACAAGCAGTGTATGTGAAGAAGACAAACAAGTCAATCTTGATTATTGCGGTCTATGTAGATGATCTCTTGGTAACCGGTTCGAGGCTTGGCAAAATTGGTGAATTCAAGAAACAAATGCAAGAGAGGTGTTGTTTATGTGGGGTAATTGTGGTATCCTGATAGCAATTAGAAGTCACGAATGTACGCTTTCAGATCGATTAAATTGGAGTGTATACCAATTAACGACCGGATAAAATCTAATTGATTCATGTTTGTGTATGATAGTATGTTTGCTGTAAAACCGTGATCAAAATTATGGTTGATCAGCCTTATTATTCTCTTTTTGATATGGAGAATATATAAGACGGTTTATGGGCGGTTATGGGCCTAATAACTGTAAAACAGTTATATTCAGCACTAGCAGCAGAATCTGCATTAGCAGCAGGAACCGAGATGCACTAACGGCAGGAACTGCTGCACTAACGGCAGGAACCGTTGCACTAGCAGCAGGAACCATCAACTATCGGCAGGAACCATAGCAGCAGGAACCATCACTAGCAGCAGGAACCAAGCATTAACTTTATATGTTTTATTTGGTGGAAAACAAATTCTAATGAATTTTTAACATATCAATGTTATACCATAGCAGCAGGAACCGTTGCTCTGCCCCTTGGACCCTGCCAGGGGCTGCCGCCCCTTGGACCCTGCTTCTCTCAGGGGCGCTGCCCCCGAACCCCCGTTAGTTGCGTTAATATCCAAATAAGTGTCGACCCTTATTTGCATATTAAACTCAATCTATTTTACACTAAAATACCAACAAGAGGTTCGAGATGAGTGATTTGGGAAAATTGAGCTATTATCTTGGCATTGAAGTAAAGCAAGAGGATTCGAGTATCTCAATAAGTCAAGTGGGCTATGCAATGAAGATATTAAAAGATGTTGGAATGCATGAAGCGAATCCTACTCAATGTCCATTAGAACCTGGAGTCAAGTTAAGCTTGGATAAGGAACCGAATCCAAGCAAATGGTCGGTCATAATTGTAGTCTGATTAGGATTTCATAATTGTAGTCTGATTAGGATTATCTTATGGAATTAGAATTGTAGTTTGATAAGGATTGGTGAGCATGTATCAATCCCTATAAATACATAACCTACCGAGCTTGTGGTAGAGGTGTAGACATCAAAGTTTTGAGCTTATTTTCTTTGTTAATTGGAGAGCATATTCCAGACTTTTGTGTGTGTTCTTGATTATGTGATTATTAACCTGTGATCTTGAGTTTAACGGCTATTAGTAAATACATTTAAAAGGCTAGCTTGCGCTGGATTTAGAAATTGGTTGAGGGCAATTTGTTTTTTAAGCTATGGCTTTGTCTTGTGGTTTGCTTTAGTGAATTATTAATGTAGCGCATAAGTTGTGATTGCAAATCTTATTTCTATTTTACTTGTTTTTGAAAATTTTAGAGCCAACTAATAAATTGATGAATGCAGATTCTCCATTTGAGGCCAACTGAATACAAGAGGTCCAGATTGTCAAGGAACCGAAGAACTGTTAACTGTGCTTATGGTGGAGTGTTGTCTGCTGGTGCCGTAAGAGAAAGGTATAACATAAGCTTTTTTACATTGACTGAGTTATATGTTTGTGGTCATTTCCTGCATTTAGTTACTGATATGTTGCTTCGTTAATTATAGGATCATTAGGGCTTTTTTGGTTGAAGAACAAAAGATTGTGAAGAAGGTTTTGAAGATCCAGAAAGCCAAAGAAAAGACTGCTGCTAAGAATTAGATTTCCGAATGTGTTTGAGTCAGTATTCTTTTAGCTTTTTTGGTTACCAACCCACCACTGTGAAATGTGAATTAGATTCTGAGGTCTTGATTATGTATCAGGCTGCTTTGGCCTCTACTTTGTTAGTTAAAATTACAACTTGATCTTTTTGGATTCTTTGACTGTTCTATTTACTTGAAGCAGCGGTTTTATATATCCTGATATCTTCATGCATCTCTCACATTGATTATACATTTGAAGAAACAGCTGGGTTTTTTTTAACAAAACCATAACTAGATCCTAAAAAACCACTCAACTGTTTTTTTTTTAACAATGATATTGAACATATATTAATCAGATTCAACTAACTAGTTACACTACAAAGACATTAAATAGACCTAAACTAACGGGCCGGGTCTATAGACCTTTTCTATCTAACGGTTTTAGGCAAATTGGTCCAGCCCGATGATTTTTGGCCCTTAATTGGGTTGTCTTCTTTTGAGGGATAGTTACGAGGTGGGCTTGTAGATTGGTACTTAATTAGGCGGGCTTGTGGGTCTGTACCTAGTTGGGCTTGTAGGTCGATACATGGTTGGGCTTGTAGGACGATACTTAGTCGGGCTCGTGGGTTGGTACTTATCACATGGGCTTCTTTTGTGGGATAGCAATAACTCGGGCTTGCAGGGCGGTACTTATCGGGGCTTGTGGGGTGGTATCTAGTCGGGCTTGTAGGATGATACTTAGTCGGGCTTAAGGTTGGTATTTAGTGGGGCCTTGCGTGTTCCTAATCGGGTATGCTTCTTTTGAGGGATAGCCATGAGTCGGGAGTGTAAGCGGGTGCTTAGCGGGACCTTGCATGTTTTGGGCCCTAATCGGGTATGCATCTTTCAAGGGATATACATGAGTCGGGCTTTTTAGGAGATGCTTATTCGGGCTTGTAGGCCGATACCTTGAAAGAAAACATCTTATTTTTTGAGCTATGGCTTTGTCTTGTGGTTTGCTGATTAATCGTAAATAGTTTGCTTTAGTGAATTATTAATGTGGCGAATAAGTTGTGATTGCAAATGTTATTTCTGTTTTACTTGTTTTTGAAAATTTTAGAGTTAACTAATAAATTGATGAATGCAGATTCTCCATTTGAGGCCAACTGAATACAAGTGGTCCAGATTGTCAAGGAACTGAAGAACTGTTAACCGTGCTTATGGTGGAGTGTTGTCTGCTGGTGCCGTAAGAGAAAGGTATAACATAAGCTTTTTTACATCGACCGAGTTATATGTTTGTGGTCATTTCCTGCATTTAGTTACTGATTTGCTGCTTCATTAATTATAGGATCATTAGGGCTTTTTTGGTTGAAGAACAAAAGATTGTGAAGAAGGTTTTGAAGATCCAGAAAAGTCAGTATTCTTTTAGCTTTTTTGGTTACAACCCACCACTGTGAAATGTGAATTAGATTCTGAGATCTTGAATATGTATCAGGCTGCTTTGGCCTCTACTTTGTTAGTTAAAATTACAACTTAATCTTTTTGGATTCTTTGACTGGTCTATTTACTTGAAGCTGCGGTTTTATATATCCGACTATCTTCATGCATCTCTCACATTGATTATACATTTGAAGAAACAGCTGGATTTTTAATCAAAAAGAAGATCTTAAAAAACCACGTGATTGTTTTTTTGAACAATGACATTGAACACTAGCAACCGACATAAACTCTGAAACCACTAGCTTTCTTTCTTTGCAAAATTTTTAGATGGAGCTCATGCTAGGCTCTCTACTAAGATTGTGTTTCTAATTTGTTTTTTATTTACTAAGAATGACGCGCGTTTAAGGTTGATGGATCATAGGGAATTTCAAGTCTGTATATCAGATTATACATATATCAGATTACACATAGATTATCAAATTCTTAATAAAAGATCGAAAGTCTGTATATCAAATTATACATATATCAGATTACACATATATTATCCAGACTTGTATACATCAGTAGAAAGCTGTAAAACGGACGGGTCTAAGGCCTCGCGATGTTCAATAAGTGGTTTTTGTATTTGCTGAGTTGTGACTGTTAGCTGGTTTAGCAAGAAAGGAAAGCCTTTCATACTGGCTTTGTGGTTTAAGTGGCCGAGTTCGCCCCAAGTCCAAACCTGATGAATGATTCACAGATTCTTCAACGTAACCCAATGCTTTATCGATATTGTTACTTGATGTCATAAGGGGATGATGTGTTGCTGGTGGATCTGCACTTTGCCATGATTTACTAGCACCAGAAATGTTTCCGTTCTCAGTATGCGTAACTCCTGCCAAGCCCGGGCTTGAATGAACCTGTTTCGATTCTTGCGTAGAGTAACCAAGGGCTGGACTCAACAGACGTTCATTTGGGGTTGAGTTTTCATAATTGAGCCCATAGTTTGGCTTGTTAGTTGATGTCACAAGGGGATGATGTGGTGCTGGTGGACCTGCACTTTGCCATGATTTATTAGGACGAGAAATGTTTCCCGTCCCAGTATGCGTAACTCCTGCCAAGCCCGGGCTTGAATGAACCTGTTTGGATTCTTGCGTAGAGTAACCAAGGGCTGGACTCAACAGACGTTCATTTGGGGTTGAGTTTTCATAATTGAGCCCATAGTTCGGCTTGTTAGTTGATGTCATATGGGGATGATGTGTTGCTGGTGGACCTGCACTTTGCCATGATTTATTAGGACGAGAAATGCTTCCCGTCCCAGTATGCGTAACTCCTGCCAAGCTCGGGCTTGAATGAACCTGTTTGGATTCTTGCGTAGAGTAACCAAGGACCGGACTTAACAGACGTTTATTTGGGGTTGAGTTCTCATAATTGAGCCCATAGTTGTCTTCGTACCTGCTCACCATGTTTGGGGCATAAACATATTCCCTCAGTAGCTCAAATTTTGTAGGCGTGCCAGATAAGTAGGTGTACCCAGAAGCTGGGGCATGTGCCCACTTGTTTGTTTTGGTCTCAGCTACAATCTTGTTCATGATTGGGCTTAGTGGCCCGTGATCATAACCACCTTGTGGAGTGGGGATATGATTGTAATGTGAGTAGCCTTTTGTCACATACGTGTTACCTGCCAGGCTGCCATTATTCTTTCAATACAAGGAATTGGGTGTTTGTTCTTGATTGGTTTTGTTATGTGTGTAGTTCTGGTCTCTTTTTATAGTACAACAAGGTGACAGATATTTTTATGTTATGTACTTATGTAGGCTAAGATTCTTTTGGGCGGTTTGAAAATCGATACAAGTAGAACATATTCCCACTTATCCACTTATCGGATTATAATGTGTAGTCCAAAATTTACTGTTAATCATTGAGATCGAATAACACTTTTTATTATATATGTTCTTTAGAATTAGTTATCATCTTAGTTTCCATATGTGACATATGCATTCAGACACGTGTATTAGGTCGTTAAGATGTGTCGTAATGTTAAAATATATTTTTCACACTATATCTACATTGATACATATGGCGTAAGAGTGGGTACAAAGGGCATGTACATGACGAGTATTAATGATGTTTATCCTTCATATTATACATACGTAGGAACCATTCATAAGATGAGTACTTATTATTCTTATTTTTTTAAGAAAATTTCGATGTCAGTATCATGCAAAACAGTAACAGAGAAACAGTCACCTCAATGTACTAGCACATCAAATCCATTTAGACCTTCATAGCCAATGTCTGCAAGTTCTATAAGGAACCTGTCACCATTACGTCCTTGAGGGCGAGCAAAGTGGGCGACTGCCAAGGGCCTCAAAATCATATTAAAGCTCAACAGTATCCTAAAATACTTGATGAATTAGTTATGATATCAAATGAAAATGATATTTTTAGAGGAAATTAACTACCGAGACATGAGTAAACATTTTGCATAATAAAAGCTAGAAGGAAGTAGCTTTTTACGCAAATAGCTTGCATTGCTATCTTTTAAGACAGTAACATATTTTACTTGGCATTCATTATTTAGGGTCTCATTTTGTTTTTCACCCGCGGCCTCTAAAAACTTGGGGATGGCTCTGTCTCTCAGGGCCTGAAACTCAACATGTTACACATTTAGAGATGCAAGTTCTTTTTTTTGGGTCCATTTAAACCTTAAATCTGGTCAAAATAAGTGTTAAATTGGCAATTTTGTTTAGACTCTCAAAATGTTTGTGAGGCGTTATGTACATTGAATTGTTAACTATATCTTAAATAGCAATTACACCTCGGTTGTTATATATGAAGCACTAATTAAGATATCTTCTGCAAAAGGCTATCAGTAAAACTAACATATTAATATCCTCATCTGTACATACCAATATTTTTTGATCATATATTGAAAACACCATTTCTAGCTAGTACATGCCTGATTACCAAACCTATGACAACAACATCCCATGAAATAAGAAAACACCCTAAACAAGCTTCAAATACAACATTACAAACTTAAAACTACATAACTAGATAGATAGATATGCGTCATTTAGCACCAACAGAAAAGCTCAAAACATCAGTTTTCGAGCCATTCATGGCACAAGAGAGCCTCAGTACCTCCTAGTGGCCTCGTAACTATCAACAGCCGTAGTGTTAAAGTTATGGCGAGCATCATTATGTTTAGAAACAAAGGCAGGCCTAGCGTATCGCCTCTGTGGTTCAATTGGTTGTGCACGAGTAGACAAATCATCAAGTACCCCTCTTCGCCTTGGGTCAGCACGTGGTGAATAGTACACAGATTCTTCCAAAAGCCCCAAGGCTTCATTGATATTGTTTGTTGGGTTTGATAGAGGATGATGTGTCGTTGGTGGGCTCACACTTTGCCAGGATTTGTCAGGACCAGAAATGTTTTTAGTCTTAACTAAGCCTGGTCCAGAAAAAGGGTAGACATGGGCTGGTTTCGAAAAAAGATCCTTCTTTGGGCTGTGGGGTTCATTGATGGTATTTTCTCGTTGATACTTGGGCGGGCTTAAATTCTCGTAGTTAACCACATAGTTTTGCCCATAGATCGGCCCGTGGTCATCAATGTGGTTTATTGGTGCATAATTAGGACCACCAGACATGGTTGGGGAATGACCATACTCCTTCAAGAGCTCAGCTTTTGAAGGTGAACCAGCAAACTCCTTGAACCTAGCACCCGGTGCATGAACCTTCTCAATGGTCTTGGTGTCAAGCCTGTGGTCATAACCACCACGTCGAGCTGGAATATCGGTGTAGGTTGAGTAGCCTGTCATCACATACGTCTTACCTTCCATTCTTAGTTTAGTGAATACAAGACTTTGTGTTTGTTTCACTTGTTTGAGTATGTTAGTGTACTAATAATGTTTTCGTCTATTTATAGCAAAACAAATACTCCGTAGACCCAAAGATATTTAAATCAATGTGTTGCCCTATACTAAGTTAAAAAAAGGTTTATACCTGAAATCTGCAGAAACAATACCAATAATTCGCATATGAAAACTTCATTATAAAATAAGCTCTTAAAAAATTGCGAGAACCAACTTTTAGCTAAGGTGTCCATAAGTTAAAGATTAAACATTCCCACCTATCTTAAAGAATATATACGTATACATCTTCAAATATGTTTAAGGATATATACACGTATGTATCATCCGTTAAATGAATTGGAATGCTTATGTATGTATCCATAGTGTACGTGTTTTGTGCAACTCTGTACCATCTGATATATGGCTAAAGCAGTTGTCCCATCTTTCTTTTTTAAAGTTTGAGAATAGGTTCACTGTGTTACTCAGCTCAAGCCACTCATGCTTCTGATCATTCGCTTTACGTAATAAAACTCAGCACCCGGGCTCCAACTATCAGAGTGAAATTACATTATGTTCATAAGTGTTTCAACTAGCTAACATTAGTAATAAGAGTAATTAAAAATAGTGATTACCAAAGGGCTTGTGTTCCAATGGTACCCCAGAGTGGTCTCGGAAGGGTGTAATAGGTGCCGTCGCACAAGGCCTCCACTTAAAAGGGGTCTAATTTTTTTTTAGTTTTGCATATAAATACGTATAATATTAAACATATATGAGTCATATAATTCAAGTTTATATGCAATTTATCAATAATTTACAAGTGTAACAGGGCCTCTTTGTTGTTATTGCCTAGGGCCACCGAAAATCACGAGACTGCCCTCGGTATCCCATGTTGTGTGAGAAGTTCCAAACCAAATGGTTGTGGGTTCAAGTCCTGAGATAGTTTAAATTGCCATTCAAAAGAAAAATAAAAAATAGTGATTGCAATAGTAATATGAAACTGAAGTTAAAAGTAAACTGAATCTAACTATGTTTTGATAGTATATTAAAACGTTTTGTCTTACACAACATAGATTCGTTTTGTTTTACTTTTTACGAGCAAATGATGGTCTACAATTCCGTATGAGTCAGACCGCAAATCTAATTTTTCTTCCAAAGGCTCGGGCATCCTCACAATCCTGCTCCATAGTGGACTAGTGGGTCGATTCGGTCTTTACGACAATTCGCAGTATATGAATCAGTTTCTCAAAGTTTACTGATTGAATTGAGGCGTAACTATCAACGTGAAACATTACAGACCAATACAACGTAGTTTTATGTCTAAAACTTACAATTGAATTATCTTGGGATACAATTTCATCACAACTTATCTCAAAACAAAGATTTGTAAGCAGGAGCTCTTAACTGGGCTTGATTTAGGGAACAAAGGTACGAAACACCATTGGATGCACCCCTACATAAGTTTAATATTGCACTTGATGCCTTTTCTGGAGTAAATTATATACGAGAGCGACTAATTCAACATAATGAGTAAGGAGCAAGTCATAGCTTCTAAGGTATGCAATATCATGTATGTCGCACATGAATTATACCGATTCACTTTATATTATTTCATTTGATTGCAACATGATGCATTAGAAATTTAGAACCTTTCAAGCGAAGATTATTTATACATGGATACACAATGTTGCAAGTATACTAAGTCATTAACTGACATTGGTACACAGAACAACAACAGAAAATCACAGCCTAAAAAGATACAAATACAAGGTTAAAAAGCTATAAAAACATAGATAGGTAGATTTGGGCCATGTAAGACTCAGATATAATGCATGAAAGCGTTCATTCTTCGGGCACTTGATTACGGGCTTATGGCACATTGGCACCATTGTACTTTTTTATGGCCTCTTGACTATCAATTGTGTTTGATCCGAATAAACCCCTGTTTGTTGCTTTGCCATATGTTGGTTTTGCGTATCGCCCTTCAGATTCAGTTGGTTGTGCACGCGGGAAAAACTTATTGAATACACCACCACTCTTTGGGTCAGATCGTGGCGAATTAGTGACAGGTTCTGTTACATGATCATATGCTTCATTGAGTTTGTTAGTGGGGGTTGGGGGACCATTGTGCAAAAGGTTAACCGGGCCTGAAAATTCACCGGCCTTAGCATACTGACCACCTTCTGAGCCCGGGCTTGTCGGGTGCTGCTTATTTGGGCTTGAAAAGCTTTCGGTTCTAACCGGTTGAATTTCTTTTGAGGGAAGGGTATGAACTGGGATTGGTTTAGGCAGATTGGTCCAGCCCGACGATTTTTGGCCCTTAATCGGGTTGTCTTCTGCTGAGGGATAGTTATGTGGTGGGCTTGTAGGTTGGTACTTAGGCAGGCTTGTGGGTCTGTACCTAGTCGGGCTTGTAGGTCGATACTTGGTCGGGCTTGTTGGACGATACTTAGTCGGGCTCGTGGGTCGGTACTTGGTCGGGCTCGTGGGTCGGTACTTGGTCGGGCTCGTGGGGCGGTACTTGATTGGGCTTGTAGGGCGGTACTTAGTCGGGCTTGTAGGGCGGTACTTGATTGGGCTTGTAGGGCGGTACTTGATTGGGCTTGTAGGGCGGTACTTAGTCGGGCTTGTAGGGCGGTACTTATTTGGACCCGGTATGTTTTGGGCCTTAATCACATGGGCTTCTTTTGTGGGATAGCTATAACTGGGGCTTGCAGGGCGGAACTTATCGGGGCTTGTGGGGCGGTATCTAGTCGGGCTCGTTGGATGATACTTAGTCGGGCTTACAGGACGGTACTTAGGCGGGCTTGTAGGTTGGTACCTAGTGGGGCCTTGCGTGTTCCTAATCGGGTATGCTTCTTTTGAGGGATAGCCATGAGTCGGCAATGTAAGCGGGTACTTAGTCGGGCCTTGCATGTTTTGGGCCCTAATCGGGTATGCATCTTTCAAGGGATATCCATGAGTCGGGCTTTTTGGGCGATACTTATCCGGGCTTGTAGGGCGATACCTATTCGGGCCTGAAGGCTTCATAGGTCTGCTAGCGCCGATTTGTATTTGTTTAAGAAAATCATTCATAAGATTTTCTTCGTCAAGGTAGCCATGGGGCCTTGAGAGCTCATAATTTGACCCGTAACCTCCATGATGGTTCATAGGTGCGTATTTGGGCATATATTCTTTAAAAGGATCACTGCCATAACTCGTGTACCCAGACGGGGCACGAACACGCTCAATTGTTGTGGTCTCAACCACATACCAATTGACGTTTTGACCCGACCCATAAAAATAACCACCTTCTTGTGCTGGAGCATCGGCGTAGTTTGAGTAGCCTCTATTCACATAAGTGTGGCCATCCATCCCTGATTGGATAACAGGACTTATGTTTTTGTTTTCCTTAGTTTTTAATGTTTGTAGATTTATAATATTGTGGCTTCTTATATATTTTTTTTTGAACGGCGATTTTTTTTGAACGGCGATTTATAATATTGTGGCTTCTTATATAGTAGAAGAATCTTACCCAGTGATATTTTCATATACTCAAAACTTTCAAGATTAGAACTTTGTTTATAGAATCAAATTCTCCACCTAAGTTTTGTGATGGAAGATGATGTCGAACATGTTCTTCCTCTATTGGTCCTTATTGTAAAATTCGAATTTTACAGTGACCAATGAGACCGAATACTACTTTTGTGTGCCAACAGCCTTGGCTTAGCGGTATCCAAGATGTAAGCGAGTAGCGTGCATTTTTATTTATTTATTTTTATTATTATTATTTTTTATTTTTGGGTAAAATACTGTAAGCATTTACATTTTAACTTATGCATAAAGATTACCCTACATATACTAAGTTACTAGCTAGAAGACCATAGACACTAAAATCAAATGGGGAAGATAGATCATAATAAAATCTTGGAGCGAGCCATAATTTTTTCGGGCTGCTTGTTGTAGCTTTCTTAGCCACCAAAATGAAGGCTTAATTAGCATATCCTAGTTCCGGTTCAGTTGGTTGCGGACGGTAGGACAAATGATCTAGCCACCTCACCTTCTCTTTAAACTCATGCATCACGAATAATTCCCTGGTTTTTTTTTTGACACACTTACTAGTTTATTACTATCATTAGCAGGATTAACAAGGGGATACCGAGTTATCAATACAACTGGAGTCTGCCCTCAGGCCAAAAGGGTTCCAACTTTATTGTGCTGGGTATTTTCTAAAACGGCCCAAAAAGAGTCCAACTTCTTTGGGCCGGGTTATATTGCGCAAATTGTCAAAAATACATTCCAGGTTGCAATGACAGGTTGGTTTTGACTTTTGAGTGATCCTTGGGCTTATATGTGGGCCCATCCATTCTAAAGTTCGATACTTCGATGCTAGAACTTTGATGTTCACATATCTTTTACTTCTGTGTGTATGTAAAAGATTAATGATTTGGGCTTCTGTGTGATTTAGGTTGTTCTTTTATATATAGTACCACATGTGTTGCACATGTTTGTAGATTCTTTGGTAGGTTTAGATGAACTGATTCTATATATGGTTGAAGTCGGACATATTCTCTCTTATCGGTCCTTTGATGTGGAATCGTGTTTTGTAACATATGCGGATACTGGGATATAGATTGTTTATGTATAGATGCCTAACAAACAAGTCTATATTCTCTTGGATTATATTCTTGATAAAAAGGAGATATATGTGATATGTGGAACCTTTTTAGGCATTCATGTGGCATGTTCGCTCTGGAACGACTATTGAAATGCCACATTGCAGATACTCGTACTTCGACTATTGAAATGCCACATTGCAGATACTCGTACTTCTTATGGTTATACGACAAAGTAGATATTATTGGAAAGTTTCTTCCAAGTATTTGAGTATTTGACAGATTTTTGAAAACTGCAAGTTTTTTAATGGACTTTATGAATTCAAGCCTAGACTGGCTAGCTTGTTAATGTTAGCGGATATTTACTATTGGGTTAGCCATATTTATCATCTAATATGAACTTGGTCATAGCCCGATTGTGGGTTTGGGATCATATAATAGTTAAGACAGGTGTTGCATATTTCACGGAACATAAAAGATTATAACACATTAATTATCTTTGATTTGGTTACAATATCTTAAACTTACTTTTGCCAATTATTTTGTATTGTATGTTTGCGTGTGTGTGTGCATAAGGAGTCAAGTATGAAAGCTCTTTTTTTTGAACAAAAGTATGAAAGCTCGAACGCATGAAAACCTCTAAGGAATGAAATAATTCGCATATATTTTGAACTTTATAGAATGGATGGATGACTAATTAAATTAATCCCTGCTGACTTTTGTTTTGTCTTCATATTATTGTCAACTAAACAAAAGTTAAATGGGTCTTGAAAATATAAGTAACCCTCATTTTAATGAACTTGGTCAAAGCCACCAATGCCAAGGGTCAATTGAAGTACATGCTTTCCCCCATAATTCCCATTTTTCAATAAGGTTAATCAATTCAGAGAAACCAATAATATATGATTTTATATTAACTATGAAATTTCAAGTTTCAGTATACCCCATTTGACCAGTTTTTGACCTATTTTTTTCACCTCAAATTTCGTGAGCATGTTTTTCAACCAAGTTTTTGACTAACATTGAAAACACTAAATATTCAACATCTAACCACCCTAGTTAATTACTTATCTAATTACTAATTACTATTTAATCTTGCTATGTCGGGTGTGAAAAAATTAATTTGACCAAAATTAATTTTTCTAAAAAAAAAATTCGGGAATTTTTTTTTATTTTTCTAAAAAATTTAATTTCAGAAAAAAAAAAAAATTTTGTAAAATATAATTTCGGAAAAAATTTATTAATTTTTCTAAAAAAATTAATTTCGGAAAAAAAATATTTTTCTAAAAAAAATTACGGAAATTTTTTTTTATTTTTTCTAAAAAAATTAATTTCGAAAAAAAAATAATATTTCTAAAAAAATTAATTTCGAAAAAAAAAATTTTCTAAAAAAATTAATTTCGGAAAAAAAAAATTTAATTTCGAAAAAAAAATAATTTTCTAAAAAAAAATTAATTTTTCTAAAAAAATTTATTTCGAAAAAAAATTTTGAAAAAATGATTTGGACGTTGAACGCAATTTAGCGTAACGACAGGGACCATTTATGTAATTATATCTCACACTAAATTCATATTTCTTACAACCATCAAGTGACCAATCATAATAAATGATAATGATTATTTATAATAAACACAATCATGACAACAATCAAGTGACCAAACATAATAAATGAGAATGATTATATAAATGAGAATGATTATTTGTAATGATTGGTCTATGATGGGGTGACTCTCCTAAATTGATGGGATAAAAACCCACAATGCCTTCTTTATATTTGTTTCTAGCTTGTATGTATACTATACATGTATATAGGTATGCATGCATCTATAATAAGTTTGTATATCCGTGTATGTATGTTTACGCTTACATAGCAAAATAGCATATATGCTGTCATGCCTATTAACTTCATTAATATGTTTTAGGTCTGAATCTGACTACCACATCTTATCAGTAAGAAGTGGCTAGAAAGTCTAAATCTGAACGAAATAATGTTGTTTGTTTTTTTATAATTGTCCGAATGATTTTAAGTGCTCGTTTCTGCAATTTATTTAAGTAACTTATATAAATATGAAACTAAGACTTTTATCATAAATATAACATAGTTAATAAATCATCAAATATATTATATTAACACGAGTCTTCAATCTCTTATCGAATGAGAGGCTGTTGTTCCCTTAACACGCTTAGAGTTAACTAGAAAGTTAATCTATTCGTGTTTATGACTAATACAATGTTATGATTAATTCTAATAGATTAATGAAAACGTAAAAGTAAAAACACACAAGTATTTTTCAACGTTTAAATTCTTATTAGAAATGAATCAAAGAATCTATTACCCAAGTGTTTTGCGGAACAAACACTTGGGATTGAACAGACAAGGTATGGTGGTGTCTCCTATCTAAACTCAAGCTTTGCTTTGAGTGGTAATAATTCGACCCACTGAGCTATCTCAGGGATACATTACTCTTTGTAGGAGAGAAGTTGCTTTGTAAAAGTCTAAGCTTTCAATGTATAAAACACACACAACTTCTCTCCTTTTGAACCTATTTATACACAATTATAAAAGAGTAAAAGTGATTAAAAAACTACAACTTGTTGAAGCAAGCGTGTCTAACAATTACAACAGTAATTGTCATTTCCAAGAACCAATGGGAATGGACTATAAAGTCTTTAGGAGTGGTTGGTCTGACACTCCATGACTTTTAGCCGTCTTAGGGAAAGTTTCTTCCTGACAAGATAAGATTTGATCTTATCTTAAACTCTTCCCAGATCTTCCCGCCTTTCTTTCAGGCGTTGAGTTCTCCAGTCTTCAATCACTTAATGTTGTTGAGGAGACTGGGGTTCAGTGAGTTCTTGTCCAACACTCACTGAACCATCATCTTCTTCTTTGGCTTAAGTCCTACTCAGGGAGTATCGCCTTTCTGAGTAGTGAATCATTCTTTTTGAATTCGCCTTAAGCATCCTGAAGATGACTCACTGAGTGACTGTTCACTCAGTGACTTGAATTGTTCTCGGTTTAATTTACACTTAGTTAATTTATGTCCAAATCTTGTTTTAAGTATTCTTGGGTACTGATGGACCCAACAATCTCCCCCTATTTGGATATAAATTATTCCTAAGTGTTTTGATCAGTTATGAGTGAGCTAATGACTTCTACTCATACTGAATGTACTAGAATGTAAATAAGGACACTGAAATAATAAAAACACCATCTTATTAATATCATTACAAGTCCTATCAAAACTAAGTACAAAAAGGTGGTGGTGTTATTCAGGCAGATTCATTAGTTCAACTTAATACCAAGGGCTTCAAGCTTAGGCTTCTTTGACTGCAGCTCATGTTAGTCAGGGTGCTCTCGGATTTTTCTTTTCAGATCTTGACAAAACCTCACATTCTCAGGACTCTTGATTGGAGAGGCCATCATGAGGAAACCCATCATTGCCTTGATCCCTGATAGATCAATATCATTCCACCTCTGGAAGGCTGGGTCTCCGAACTCATCAGTGAAGAACAACCCTCTTTCAGGTTGTTCGATGACCACATTCCTCCTGAATGGAACACCTTCAGGGAGAGCTCTGTTGCAGTCCAGACCATGGACCTTGATCTCAGGCTCTGCTTCAATCTTCTTTCTCTTTCTTGAGGAAGACTGAGAAGGGGCAGGCTGTTCGGCTGAAGCTGGAAGAAGAGAGGGAATGCCAAGTTCCTGAGGTGTAGCAGCCAACTTTTTATACCTCAGACTGAGGGTTTTCATCAGGTTTGGCACAACAACATTTTGATTCTTCTCAATTAGTGGACCCAGTTCATCCAGTTCTGAGATCCCAAAGTCTGCGAATCTGAAAGGGTCATGAACCTCAAAGACTCTCTTGTCATTACTTCTGTAGACAGTTAGAATTGCAGGCTTGGAGTTTTTATGAATCTTGACATCAGTGATTGGTTCTGGCTTTAACCTGTTTGTCATGACCCATTGACATCTTGAAATCCTGTTCTGCCTAATCTCTTCAGTCCTTTTCATTCTTTCTTCCCTTCTCTGCCTGAGGGCAGTCATTTCAGCATTCTGAGCTTCCACAAAGCTCTTACCACCTTCCCTTTTAGCAAGGTCTTTTGCTTCAATCCGTATCTTCTCAGCATCTTCTCTTGCAACCTGAATGAGAGCAAGCTTATTCTGCCTTTCATCTTCAGCAGCTTTCTTCACTGCCTCCTCTTTCTCTATGTGAGCTTGAATTTCAGCATGAGTGAGAAGTTCCATTACCCCATTGATTTCATAAGGAACCCTAACTGGTTCATCAGGGTCTGGCCTTCTTTCCTTGGAGGCAGGTACCAAGATTGTGGGCTCAGGCTCAATGGTTATGAGAATGCCCTTGCCTTTGTCTTTGTGGGATGAAGATGAGGTGGCTTCAGGATTCTCCCCCTCAGTGTGAGAAGGAGGTTGTTCTTGTTCAGGTTGTGGAGGTTCTTCAGTGACTTTCTCCCCCTCAACTGTTGCTTGACCCATAGTGAGAGCAAGAGTTGGTTCGCTCACTGAAGTTGAGGGAGCTTGACCTTTGAAGGCCTGATAGATCTCAGTCATCATGGACTTGATGTCTGAGGTGTCCTCCTGAAGAGTTGAGACCTTAGTCTCAAGAGAAGCCTGAGAAGCCTCTAATGCAGTCATCCTTGGCCCAAGATTCCAAGCCAGGGAGGAAGAAGACGATGCCAAAGATGCCATGTGGGACTCCATAAGACCCAGGGAAGATCGGATGGAGTCCACTGAAGAGTTGAGTCCCTAAAGATTTGAGGATTTCAGCACAGTTACCAGCTCAGCCAACTGAGAAGTTTGTTGCTGGTAAGTTTCTGAAGCCTGAAGAATTTTCTTGTTTAGCTCAGGGTCATCTTTCACTGACTCTTGAATAGTGTCAACGCTCTTTTGTAAGTTGGTGAGAGACTCGTTGAACATTTTAAAGTTGTAATCAAGATTTGTCAGGGAGAAGGAGATAGATGACTTGTGCTCATTTACATCATCATGATAGGATTCCACTGATTCCTTCAGGTTGACATAATGAACAGCTGCTTCAGTATGCTGGTCAAATATTTCTTCAGTCAGACCTTGGAAGAGAGCCTTGTTGGTCTTTAGTAGGAACTTGACCAATTGTCTCTCAGTGAGAGGAAGAATGTTGTCATACTTGCTGAGGATGTTGTCAGTATCCGAAGAACCAGCAGCTTGAGATTCTGATTCTTCACTTGAATGTGGAGATGACTGATGTGATTGTTCAGGTTGTACATCAGTTTCCATATCCTCACCAGCCTCAAAGATTTCTTCCTCACTCTCTTCCTTGAGCTCATTATCAGAATCTTCAGAATCAAGAAGAGCCTGAACATCCCCCATAGACTCAAACTCAAAAGGTTAACCGGATCCTCCTCATAAAAGGACTTGCCTTGGTTTTGGCCAGGTCCTGACCCCGCCATAATAACTGATTTGGTTTTATCAGCCTGGCTAGTCATAATAACTGATTTCTCAGCCTGACTTTTGGGGGCAGTTCTTGAGAGACTGGATCCGCCTGAGGTGGTTGTGGGTTCCGTATCAGCGGGTGGTTTATATCCCTCTGAGTCTTTGTCCCCCTGAGCGCCTTCAACTACTGATGGGTGTTTTCCAGTAGTATCACTAGGCACTTTTTGTGATGGTTGGTGGTCCCCCTTCCCATTAGGGTTGTACTGCCCTTTTGGGGATTTAGGGTCCTTGACTCCCTTGGGTCCTGACTGTGATTTGTCAGTACCTTCATTGGGATGTGATTGGGTGTGGGTCCCCTTTTCAGTTAAGTAGTGCTGCCCAACCGAGGATATAGGACCCTTTTCTCCCTCAGGCTCTGATTGTGATTTATCAGTGCCTTCATTGGGATGTGAATGGGTTGAGGTTCCTGACTCCAATGACTTGTTTATGTCAGTGGAATCATGAGGGAGAGGGGGTTTTCCCGAGGACACTGAGGATGATTGCTCAGTGCCCTCCGTTGGCCTTTGTTTTGTGGTCAGGGGGGTCTCTGTAGTGGGTGTCTCAGAGGTCTGGGTCACATTCAACCCTTTTTTAAGGTTGAGTTGGTTCTGGGCATCAGTCTCAGTGGCGAGTGGTTTGGGTCTAACCACCTTACTGGACTGACCCTTCTTTGTCTTCTTCACCTTCTTTGTAGGTGAAGGTACTGGAGAAACAGCGTTCTCCCCCTGAATAACCTCTTGCATGTAGTTAGTCAGGGCAATGGGTTGTACCTCAGTGATGCCACTAGTGAAATTGGTCTTATGTAAGACGTCAGGTTTCATACCTAAGACGTCAGGCCTCATATAGTCAGAACCAAGAAGGTCCTGAAGCACACAGGAAATAAACCTAGGATAAGACAAGTGTTTTTGCCTAGATTTTCCTGAGAGCTTAGCAACAAGGTCAAGGAAGATAATACCTCCGATATCTATTTTTCTACCTTCCAAGAGACTGAACAACATCAATTGTTGTGATGAGTTCAATTGCTCAGTGGAGGATTTATTCCCCCCAAGGACCTGAATGACGAATGTCATCAGGATCCTCCAGACTGGGTGGAACTAGGTTTTGACAATTGGAGCCTTTTCTAATAAGGCTCCAGCGGACTCCTTAGGACGTTTAGGGCCATGAGGTCCTAAGAATATCAACTCTCCTTTGACCTCTTGGTCAGTAGGATTGGGCTCAAAAGCCTCAGCAAAATCAAGACCAGTGGCCTTGATGAAGTCATTGTAACCCAGGGAGAGGGTCCTTCTCCCATTCTTCACTGTGAAAGTGATGATGGATTCTTTGGTGTCTTTTGGGCTAGTAGCCACAGCAGTACACCAGAATTCCCTCAAGTAGTCATGGTAGATGACTGAGGGGGTTTTGGTAAATGCTTTTGCAAGAAAACAGTTTTGAAGATATTTCATCACATTCTTGTAAGCATGGAACTTTTGTGGATAGGAAAAGTTTCCCACCACATTGTTCTTTGTGAGGTCGACGCCCTCTAATATGAAATCCAAATTAGGGGCGTATGTGATAGCATTAGAAGAAGCCATTTGTATTGGTAGGTCTGGGTTAACAAATGATTCTGGGTTTCTAAAGCCTAAGAACACACACACTATTAGTTTTGAAAAAAAAATGGGCAGAATTTGCTTAAGATTTCTAATAGACGTGTGTGTTGTTATTTTGGTTAGGGTATTTATAGGGAAGTGAAGTGGAGGGTATTTTAGGCATTAAGCGGATTTTATTTATTCAAAAAGAATTTTTGGAAACTGTTTTGAATAAAATGTTTTGGGATCCGCATTTAATGCCAACACTCCACTTTTCCTGGTTTGGCGCAATAGTCAAGGTGAACAGTTGAGCAGTTCTGCAAAAGTGTAATTTGCAGAGATGAGTCATCACATGTCTGTAATGTGATTGGAGAGGCATTTAATGCCAAGTGGGAATGTGGTGGCCCAGAGGTGGAAGCCAGAAAGGCAAAAGAACAAATATTCTTATATTAAATAAGAATTCAGTTACCAACCTCGGACATTTACTAACTAGATACTTATAGCATTTAAGTTAGTATTTAATGTCTCTTGAGGACCCTGAATGACTTTTCATTCAGTGAACCTGATTTTCAGGACTTGGGTTTAGTCACTGATGGTTCTAGTGTTCAGGAATTTGGGTCTAATTCCTGAGGTTCAAGGGTTCAGGAACTTGGGTTTAGTTCCTGAGGACCAAGAATTCAGGAACTTGGGTTTAATTCCTGAGGATTAAGGGATCAGGAACTTGGGTTTAGTTCCTGAAGTTCAGTGACCTTTCTCACTGAAGAACACATTGAGTCAGGGATTTGGGTTTATCAGAATTTACACATATTTGGATGGAGTCAATCAGTGAATTGATTCTCAATATCCAACATTCCTAGTTCAGCTTTCAGTCTGGTGAAAGTTGGTTCATCCAATGGTTTGGTGAATATATCAGCTAGCTGATATTCAGTAGGAATGAAGTGTAATTCTATGTCACCATTCATGACATGGTCCTTGATGAAGTGATATCTAATATCAATGTGTTTTGTTCTCTGATGAAGAACTGGGTTATTTGAGATGGCAATTGCACTTGTGTTATCACAAAAGATGGGAACCATCTTGTACTGAATTCCATAGTCACTGAGTTGACTTTTCATCCATAGTACATTTGCACAACAACTTGCTGCTGCAACATATTCAGCTTCAGCTGAGGACATGGCAACTGATTGTTGCTTCTTAGCACTCCAACAGACTAGTTTTCCACCAAGAATTTGGCAAGAGCCCGAGGTGCTTTTTCTGTCCATGTTGCATCCAGCATAGTCAGAATCTGAGTATCCTTTAAGATCAAGGCCTGAACATTTTGGATAATATAATCCATGGTTTGGAGTACCTTTCAGGTACCTGAATATCCTTTTCACAGCAGTGATATGAGTTTCTCTTGGGTCAGATTGAAATCTGGCACATAAGCAGACTGAGAATTGGATATCAGGCCTTGATGCAAGTAAATACATCAGTGATCCTATCATTCCTCTAAAAAGTGTTTGATTCACTGGTTTTCCAGTAAGATCAGGACCAAGGTTGTTTGGGGGTACCATGGGAGTCTTGACTGAGGCACAGTCACTGAGCTCATACTTCTTCAGTAGGCTTCTGACATACTTCTCTTGACTGATAGAGGTACCTTTATCAGTTTGCTTGATTTGTAGACCAAGGAAGTAAGTCAGTTCTCCCATCATGCTCATTTCAAATTTCTTTACCATTAGTTTTTCAAACTGTTTGCAAAGTTTATAATTTGTTGAGCCAAAGATGATGTCATCAACATACACTTGTACAAGTATGACATCATTATTTGTCTTGTAGATATACAATGTGTTGTTTATCTTGCCTCTGACAAATTTGTTTTGGATCAGGAAGGCTGAAAGAGTCTCATACCATGCTCTGGGAGCTTGTTTCAGTCCATAAACGACTTTGTTAAGCTTGCAGACATGGTCAGGAAACTCATGGCTTTCAAATCCAGGAGGTTGCTGAACATAAACTTCTTCTTTCAGTGAGCCATTTAAGAATGCACTTTTAACATCCATTTGGTACATCTTGAAGTTCATGTATGTAGCAAAAGCAAGGAAGATCCTGATGGCTTCCATCCTTGCTACTGGTGCAAATGTTTCTTCATAGTCAATGCCTTCTTGTTGATTATAGCCTTTGGCTACAAGTCTGGCTTTGTTTTTAATGACTATGCCATTTTCATCAGATTTGTTTTAAAATACCCATTTCATGCCAATGACTGAAACATCTTCAGGACATTTGACCAAGGTCATTACCTTGTTTCTGTCAAATTGTTCTAGTTCATCATTCATGGCTTGAACCCAACTTGGATGTTTTAGTGCTTCCTTAACACTTTTGGGTTCAATTGTGGAAATGAAGTCCACAAATAGGCATTCATTGGCTGAGGCTGCTCTCAGTTCAGTAGCCATGCTCCTTGTGAGCATGCCTTCAGTAGGCTCACCAATTATATTGACAAGTTCTATATCCTGAGACCTAGTCCAACTGTCCTGAGGTCTTGGAAACTGATTAGAACTTGTAGAGGCCTGATGGGTAGGATCAGGATCAGACACTTGATGTTCTTCAGCATCATGAGTGTCTAAGTGGGTTGACTCATCACTGTGATTGTTTAGTACCTGAGCACTTTGTACTGACTGAATGAATTCATCAGTACTTTGTGCTTCAATAAACTCAGTGATGGTTGGGTAAGGAAGGTTGTGGGGAATGATGTAATAGGAGATGTCAGCATTTGCATGGTACTGAGTGGAAGGACCATTATCAGTATGATGTTCATCAGGAGGGTATCTTGATGATTCATCAATACCTATCTCTTCCACTGAGTTGTTAGAGACACTGATTGCATCAGTGCTCTCATCAAAGGTAACATGAAATGTTTCCTCAGTATGCTGTCTCCTAGTGTTGAACACCCTGAAGGCCTTTGAGACAAGGGAGTATCCATCATCAGCTTTGGCATCAAATTTTCCTAAGTGATCCTTGTTATTATGAATAAACACAGGACACCCAAAGACATGAAAGTAGCTGATGTCAGGGATTCTTCCCTTGAATAACTCATAAGGAGTTTTGCTATGTCTCTTGACAATGATGGATCTGTTTTGTGTGTAACAGGCAGTCTTTACTGCTTCAGTCCAAAAGTGTTTGGAAAGGACTGATCCATTTAGCATTGTCCTAGCTGCTTCAATGAGTGTTCTATTTTTCCTTTCAGCCACCCCATTTTGTTCAGGTGTGTAGGGTGAGGAAAATTTTTGTGAAATGCCTTTCTCATCACAGAAACATTCAAGTTCATAATTTTTGAACTCTGTTCCATTGTCAGTCCTAATCTGTTTGACTTTGATGTCATTCTGATTTTTAATGTTCCTGACAAAGGACATAATTGTTTCAGCTGCCTGACTCTTTTTGATAAGAAAGTATACCCAAGTGTATCTTGAGTATTCATCCACAATGACTAGAGTATACTTCTCATGGTTAATGGATCTAGGACTAATTGGTCCAAATAGATCCATATGGAGAAGATGAAGGCAGTTCCTGATGGAAAAGTTGGTTTTGGTTTTAAAGGATGCTCTGTGATGTTTACCTTTTTCACAAGCTGAGCATGTTTTGTCCTTTGAAAACACAAGAGATGGTAAGCCAATGACCTTGTTTTGTTTTACAAGGTTGTTTATGTTTTTGAAGTTCAGGTGGGAGAGTCTCTTATGCCAAAGCCAGTTGAGAGTATCAGTGGCCTTGGTAAAGAGACAAGTTCCATTCTGAGTCAGACTGGACATGTCTAACACATAAACATCATGTCTTCTTGGTGCTATAAGGACAACTTCCTTATTAGCATTGAAGATGATTCCTTGTTTATCATCAAACTGAACTATGTATTTCGCATCACATAGTTGACTGACACTTATCAAATTGTATTTTAGACCATTTACATAAGCTATCCTAGTAAAGACTATACCATTGCAGTTTACTGAACCATAACCTTCAGTGAGACATGATGAGTTATCAGCAAATATCACTTTGGGTCCTGATTCATTCACATACTTGTGCAGATACTCCTTCACACTAGTCATGCTCCTTGAACATCCACTATCAAGATGCCAAACAGGATCCCTGGCATGTTTCTGCACAAATGGTAAACTGGGTCAGTTCTTTCTAGGACTCCACTTCTTGGAGGGCTTAGCTTTGAGGGTCTTATTAACATTTTCAAGTAATTTATGGTCAGTGGTGGAGTGGACTGAGCTACCACATATTATGCATTTGATTGCTGATGTAGACTCAGTGGACTGAGAGGCTGACTTTGTCATACCTCTATTGGCCTGAATGGCCTTACCACGTCCTGAGGTGTTATGAGTGGAACTTCCACTATTTCACAACAATTTTCAATTTGACAATCCTTAGGATGGTGGTCATTGAACCCACAGTAAGGGCAAGGTGCAAAAGGCTTTGCCTTTTGTTTCTGTTTCTATTTAGAATCAGAAGGATAGTTTAAAGACTGAGCTTTAAGACTTGCCATGTTTGATGTGACTGAATGTGTTTTGTGATCAGAGGTCCTGTGATCATCCTTTTTGCAAACCATACAATAAAGGATTCTATAGCAATCGTCAGTGACATGATTGGTATAGTTACACAGTTCACATCTTTTAAGGGGTTTTGAGGGTTTTGGTTTGGTCTTTGAGGAAGTTGGTTTTTGTTCCTTCTTGGATTGAGAAGATTTCTCTGAAGATGCAATCTTCTCACCAAGCTTCCTGACCATTTCAGCCAACTGATCAAATTTTGAGTCAGGGCTTTGAGTTGTTACTTCAGAAGGGACTGAAGTTGATGAGTCATCAGTATTTACTGAGACTTATAGGGTTGGTCTCTTCAGGATGGTTGTTCCCATTCCTGATCTCTCCTTTGGAGAGTGTGGTGAGAAGACCATTGGTGGGAGGCCTAAGTTTGGTGCAGCACCCTGAAGGGTATTCAGTGGAGGAAATGGTGGGTATGATTCTGATTCAATTCAGACTCATTCACAGACTCAGCATTACTGAGTTGTTCAGTGAGTTCAAGCTTACTGAGTTGTTCAGTAAGTCCAAGCATATTTTTCAAAGCCTGACTTTTAGGAAGCAAGATCTTTCCAGTCTCAAAGTTTGGTAACTTACTTACTGGGTTGTCCCTGACAATCCAGTCATTAGACTTGGGAAGCATTTCTTGCTCAAAAGATATGCCAGCTGGAACAAAGGTTAATTCACTGCGACTCACATTGGGATCAACCATAAGAGGGTCAATTCCAATGGTTTTCTTAGAGCTTAATCCCACAGTGTCAAAGACCTTGGGGTTCTTTTTGGTCCAACCTTGGATGACAGCTTTTTCTTTGTTAAGTTCAGTTTGTAGGGCTTGGTTTTGTTTCAAAATTCCAGTGTTCTGAATTTGTAGAGTTATTGTTTCTAATTTGGCTTGCTTTAGTACAAGCAATTCATCTCTACATTTATTCAATTCTGACACTATGTTGTTATATTTTGAACACATGTTAAGCCTTTGTTCCTCAACAAATTTAAGATCTACACAAATATAATTCATGCAAGACTGCCAATCAGAATCATCATCCATAGAAAGTAAAGTGTTTACCTTCTTCATGGTGATGTTTACCCACTCTCCATTCCTTGCATGGCCTTTTCCAACAGCCACCCGATCACCTTCAGAGAGTGCCATTAGTGCACTCACTCTAATTTCCTCATCTGAGGAGACCTCTTCATCATCTCAGTCATAAGCTTCAGCTACTAAAACTTTATTCTTTTCCTGAACAGGTTTGGGTGTTTGAGCAGCTTGAGACATAGAGGGATTAGTTTCAAGAATTGCAAGTTTAGCCTTGGCTTTCGTATATTTTGCTTCAAAGTCTTTTTGACCCTTGTTTTGAAATTGTTGGGTCGACTGAAACATTCTAGGTTGAAACTTGTTAGTTCCTGAGGAACTATTTCCTGAAAATTTATAAGAAGGTTATGAGGTAGTTTTAGAATAGCAGTCCCTAGCAAAATGACCCTTTTTACCACAGTTAAAACATTCAGTGGTTTCATTTGCTTTTCCTTTAGAAAAGTTGGACTGGTTTCTTTTGATGAAACGTTTTGAACTAGCAAGGAGTGCCCTCTCTTTGAATTCCAAGTTTAAATCTTTTAGGTACTCATCACTAGTCCTTTCATCAATTTCATCCTCAGAATCTTCTTGGAAATCCTGCACAACACCATTAGTATAAAAAGCAGTTGAAATGGGTGTGGAGGTTAAGGCCTTTTTGGACTCAAGAGCTTTTGAGTCAGGATATCTCCTTGAGATCAAGTTGTCCTCATAGACAAATTTCCCATAGATTTCAGGGAGCTCAAGGGTCTGAATGTGATTAGCATTCCTCAGGCCTTGTGAGAAGTTTAGCCACTTCTCAGGGAGACTGTTGACAAAGCCAACATTTGTCTCATGCTTAGATAATACTACACCATCATTTGATAGTTCGTTTATCAAAGTCTTGTATCTGGTATAAGTTTGAGAGAGACTTTCAGAGTCTTTTGCCCTGAAAGTATTATACTCAAGTTTCAGGTCCATGACCCTGTTTTCCTTGGTATCTGAGGGGCCCTCAAAGCTATTAACCAAGTCATCCCAAGTTTGCTTGGCTGTTAAACAGTTGATGACTGATTCCATTATATCGTCAGGAAGACAAGATATAAGGATGCTTTTAAGGCGCTGGTCTTGATTGACCACCCTCCTCTCATCAATGGTCCATTGTGCCTCAGGCTTGTTTAGCCCTGCAGCAGTCTTAGGGACAAATGGGCCATCCCTGATACAGGTGATGTAGTAAGGTTCCATACCAGTTAAATAGCAAATCATACATTTTTTCCATTTGCTAAATTTTCCAGCTTCTAGTCTGGGTGCAATAGCAGAATAGCTGCCACACTTTTTATCGACCAGCTGGGGTACATTAATATCAGCCATAGTAGGATCTTGGTTTTAAAAACCTTGAGCACTCTTGGTTAGTTTTGAAAGATTTTATAAACCAGAGGCTCTGATACCACTTGTTGTTCCCTTAACACGCTTAGAGTTAACTAGAAAGTTAATCTATTCGTGTTTATGACTAATACAATGTTATGATTAATTCTAACAGATTAATGAAAACGTAAAAGTAAAAACACACAAGTATTTTTCAACGTTTAAATTCTTATTAGAAATGAATCAAAGAATCTATTACCCAAGTGTTTTGCGGAACAAACACTTGGGATTGAACAGACAAGGTATGGTGGTGTCTCCTATCTAAACTCAAGCTTTGCTTTGAGTTGTAACAATTCGACCCACTGAGCTATCTCAGGGATACGTTACTCTTTGTAGGAGAGAAGTTGCTTTGTAAAAGTCTAAGCTTTCAATGTACAAAACACACACAACTTCTCTCCTTTTGAACCTATTTATACACAAGTATAAAAGAGTAAAAGTGATTAAAAAACTACAACTTGTTGAAGCAAGCGTGTCTGACAATTACAACAGTAATTGTCATTTCCAAGAACCAATGGGAATGGACTATAAAGTCTTTAGGAGTGGTTGGTCTGACACTCCATGACTTTTAGCCGTCTTAGGGAAAGTTTCTTCCTGACAAGATAAGATTTGATCTTATCTTAAACTCTTCCCAGATCTTCCCGCCTTTCTTTCAGGCGTTGAGTTCTTCAGTCTTCAATCACTTAATGTTGTTGAGGAGACTGGGGTTCAGTGAGTTCTTGTCCAACACTCACTGAACCATTATCTTCTTCTTTGGCTTAAGTCCTACTCAGGGAGTACCGCCTTCCTGAGTAGTGAATCCTTCTTTTTGAATTCGCCTTAAGCATCCTGAAGATGACTCACTGAGTGACTGTTCACTCAGTGACTTGAATTGTTCTCGGTTTAATTTACACTTAGTTAATTTGTGTCCAAATCTTGTTTTAAGTATTCTTGGGTACTGATGGACCCAACTCTTATCGAATGAGAGGCAGTAAGACAAGTCCACCACCTCTTACTGAGCAAGATGTTATATGTCTAACTGGGTCTGACTCAAAAGGAAAAAAACAAACAAGCAAAACGTCTGACCACCTCTTACTGGTAAGAGTAAGAGGGCTGGTAAGATTTTTTTTTTAAAAAACAAACACACCCTTAAATTCATGATTGGTTGTGAAAACATAACCCAACTTGAACCAAATATCGATCATTAGTGTAAGTATGGCTTGGATTTTGTGCTTTTCTGGTTCAAATGCAATGGTAGTGTGGAACTTATGCACCGATATCAACACGATGCCACTTATGGATAGAAAAGTATATGTTGCAAGATCGTTTGTGTTAGATGTTAGTCTTTATACTAAGCTAGAGTCTAGGGGGTTATGTGTTGGTGTCAGCTTAATATTAGTGAAGTAGTAGTAGACTAGGATGTTGGGTATTGCTTGCTTTGCAAGGCAAGCAAGGCAATATAACCGAGTCCTAAGGAGGTGTTTGGGTCGGTTTGTTTGTTGTCCACAAGGAGGTCGTCGAAAGGCCTTGTTTTTCTTCTTTTGTAGCCGACAATTCTAGTTTAGGGACTAGGATTCACCCCCTTATCTCCTAAATAGAGGTGAGGGGGTGAAGCAAAGTTTAATCATTCTTTTCATACTTGATTAATCAGTCATTTGGTTAGGGGTTGATTCTTGTGAGGGTTCTTGTGTGTGTGTGCTAGATTCATTTCTCGCCGCTTCTAGTACATGGGATTGTTGGCTACGAAATACCAATAGTTTGCATAGAAAAGTTAAGTAAAATGGTTTAAAAAGTTAGTAACATGAATAAAGATATTGTTGTGTCCATTAGCACATGCTTAGTTAAGTCATTAGGCAACCCAAAAAATGTGTATATGTGATCAAATTAATAGCCTTTTAAGTTGTTCTCAGCAATCTTGCATTTAATCACACTTCGATGGATATCAATTCTTAGTAATGTGCTCATTCTTTCTATATGCCATAGTAATAACACTCTCAAAAGAATAGTTTTATATAAGAATCTGAAAATTCATTGATGGTCTTCAATCTATGACAAACTACCATAGATTCATAAATAACAATGAAACCTGTGAAGCAAAGGCAAACTGGCCATATAAATGCATTTTCAAAGTGATTTGTTCAGTTTCATAAGTAAAAAAATCAGAATTGATATTTGGATACGTGAATTTAATATTATGAAACCGAGTTCAAATTTTGAGTGTTAGGTGATAGTTGGAGAAAACGAGAGACGAAAGAAGTTGTAGATAGAGAATACATACAAAATGAGAGTATTAAATATCCTGAATTGTGAAGCAAATCCTAGTTGATGATTTGTACAAGACAAATTTTAGATTTTAGCAAAACTTCAAAAAGTTTCTAAAATACATGAAAATTGATTAAAACAAAACTTGGAATCTGAACTACAAGAAGGAGGAAACAACCTAAATGAGTGCTTCTATTCTATGTTAAACCATTGATTAACTAACTACTAACTAATTAGTTATATATAGCACTTGTTAGTAGTAGAAAAACCAGTTGAGATCTCACTAGAGGAATCACAAAGAAAACTAGATTTCCATGCATCTTGCAAACCCAATGGCAAACTCATGAAGGGGTAACCACCACTAGATGATCTACCCCATTGGTCCTCAATATTTGAATTGATACCCTCAGCAGGACCCTTTATTGCTGTCACACCAGCCGGCCCTTCGTGATCTTGAACACCATTCACACAGTTTTCTTGCATTTCCACGGGTAAATTAGTGATTGAAAAGCAACATCCATTGTAACACTGTTGATGATCATGATGCAACCCATTAGTAACGTAGTCCAACCCCCCTTGCTTATCAAAATCCCCAAAGATGGAAGTGGGCATATTAACTAGCAAAGACGACGTATCGACTGTTGATGATTTAGAACTGTAGTTTGGTTCTTGGAATGAAAAGGGATAACTTGTGGAATAATTAAGGTCTTCACTACTAGAAATGGAATTTTGAGGGGGTTTGTTGTTGATATTAGTAAGTGTAGGGGTTGTTGGGTCAATATTAAAAGATTTGTATAGAGACATGCTGTTACTAGCAGTATGATCCATATTAGCAGAGAGGCTAGTGATGGATGAATGTTGCAAGTCATTGCTAGATAAGCCATGTTGAGTAAGGATGTTGTGATCAGAAGAAGGGGTTTGCGGTAAGATTGGCGATACCCATGAGTGAGATAGGGTTCTCTGTGCAGTTGAGCTTGCTTTCTTAAATATTCTACATATTGCCCATGAATCCTGCATATATTAAAGAAAAAAAATTAGCTTCATGAAGATTAGCTGTAATATATTAGCTAGCCAACATTCAATTTCAACCTAATGTCCAAATAAGGATAAGTGTGCAAACCCCAGTATTTTCTTTTTGTAAAGAATAAAACATATAGATAATTAAAGTGTCTAACTAGAGATTTCTTGCAATGATATATCCAGATTTAATACACTGGATCTGTCAGTGCCCACTATTAAGCTTTTATAGAAGTTCAAGGACGCTAATGCAAGAACCATCTCCTTTGCAAAGACTAATAATATAGTTCATATATGAACTCTTTTTTCAGTTGGTTTGAGCCTTGACCGATGTACACTAGCTATGGTCACATTTTTATGCACCTGGCCTGGTTGTGTTGAAACTAATTAAGTCGTTTTAAATTATAGTCCAATCTACATGTATGTATCATGAAAGACTGAGCAACTTCTCAAAGAGCATTCTTTTTCTTTATCCAAATTTGGAAACCTACTACTAATTACTATTTCATAGCTTCATCTTATACGTGAGTTTGAAGAACTAGCTTAAGCTCTTAGATGAAAATATATATGTGATCTACTTTAAAGAAACGCAAGAACAAAAGATTAAAAAAAAAAAAAAAAAAAAAAAAAAAAAAAAGTGTAAAGGTACTAATAAATTACATTTGCAGGAATGGTTTTCTCAAGAAAACGTTTGCTAGGAGCTGTGTGATCGGTGAGAGATGGTAGACGGAATTCATGCATCATCCAGTCGGTTTTAATACCCTTTGCAGCTCTTCCTTTGTAGAACACAAGTGACTTTTTTAACCCTATACATTTTGAACCCTCAGAAGCATAGATTGGTCGATCTGTACCCGTTGCTTTCCAGAATCCAGCTCCTGTCACACGGTTTGGTCGTGCACTGTTTCTGTATTTTCGGTCCCTTGGACAATAAAAGTACCATTCTTTCTCTCCAGTCATAGCTAACTCTGAAAGTTTGATAAAAAAAGAAAATCAAAAGTTAGAATCTTGTCAATAACTATATCTCATGCAGAAAAAAGAACACAAATCTGGAAGAAAAGAATCTTGAAATCATGAGCTAAAAAAAACAAGAAAATGAAATGATGGAACCATACTTGGAAGATCCCATGGATCATGTTTATAGATATCTAACTGCTTGATGAGTTCAATGGAGAGTGGCCTTTGTTGGATCTTTCTCTTTAGATAAAACCCAACAAGCTCCTCATCGGTTGGATGAAACCGAAACCCTGGTAACATGATTTCCTCTATCTTCTCACCATTTTCATTTCTCTCCTCCATTAACAAAACCTTTTTTAGCTCTAAATCCTAATATAAAAAACCAAAGAAACAAAAGAACACGAAAGCTAACTCTCAACTTAGATCTTGAAATCTTAAGCTAAACTAGATATCTAAACTAAATCCTTTAACTGAAATGATGCAAGTTATAGTAGAACTAGAGATGAAAGGGAAACTAGGGTTTTGTTGTTTTTAGGGTTAAGTAAGAAAGAAGCATGAAGACAAGATGATGAAAGTGAATGGAAAGTTTAGTTAATTTGAAGATGAATATATGCTTCCTGAATAGGGTTCTGCCTCCGAAGGATCAGCCGTCTTTTTAGGTGACCTTAAAGAAGCTGGTTTTTGCAAGGATCTCGTTGTATTTACCCAAAAATAGTACGTTTGTGAGAGATGAAAAATAAGATATTAAAGTCATTGTTTTGAAGGAAATAAGATAAAAACAACTACCAAGAAACACTCTCTCTATAAGTCAAAAGTGGATTTTAAATTTGTTTTTCTTAAGGTAAAATCCTTATTCATATGTTATAGTCTTTACCTAACAATCTAAACAAGATATACACAAATATGATATTCAAAATGATTTTGCTAACATCCGTCTATCAGGTCTAAGTATTATTGTTGAAAGATTGTTATTATTAGATGAAAATTGTAAAAAGACGGACACAATCTTGAGAAAGGTAGATATATAATCAACAGTTGTGATCGGATGAATTAATTTCCTACTACAACCAATAATTTTAAGAAGGGATAATAACCTATAAATGTATATTACTTGTTATCTTATCCTTTTATATGTATCAAATTAATTTTTTTTGTTATTCTATCATATCTATGTACCAACTTTCATTTTGCGTCACTTGTATGTATTCTATGACCCCCGGCCCTTAATTTATTAACACTCCTATTACCCGAGAGGGGCAAAAAAGGTACAAAATGCACACAAGTGACGTAAAATGTAAGTTAGATACATAGAATAGAAAGAAAAAAAAAATTAATTCAATACATATAAAATGATAGAGTGACAAGTAAAATACATTTATAAGCCATAAGTTAGGATCAGATAAGAAGTAATCTTAAAATAAGAAGGATAAGAAGTAATATAACCACATATCCGATATGCACTGACCTAAATTAGATGCATCCATATTATCTTAGATGCATCATAATGTGTTTTCTAGCTTTTAATTAGATGCATATACCTATATGAGATGCATTTCACGATGTCTCTTTTATTTTGTTCCTCTACATGTGACCGAAGCATTAAAATCAATTTGCATCATTTTCACTTCAAAATAACTTTCGAAACTCAAGGGGGTGCATCTAAATGAATAGAGATGCAATTAATTCAAGTTGTTGCATCTCAAATGTGTGCTTATAGTCACTTCTTACCACTTCTTATTTTAATTTACTTCTTACTGGACCCCTTCCCTATAAGCCATTATCCCTTATAAGAATTGATCTTTTAACCACAACCTTTTTAACTCTCTTTCGCAAAACCCCATCCAACGTAAGCACCTTTTAAAAAACTTATATTAACTATCTAATTAAGCAAGGTCAACTAAATAGGATAACTTTTTTTCTAATGGCGATTGAATTAAAAACTAGCAAAAAGCTAGAAGCAACAAATTACAAGTAAGAAGATAGATAGTTGCATGAGTTACTAAACCAATCTATCAAATTACATGGAGATTTCTTAGATTTAAGATCAATTTTTTTTTTTTTTTTTTTTTTTTTAAATGAAAAACAGTGTGTAACAGGTAGTAAGTTTAAAACCTTATTTAACAATTAAATAAGTAGTAATTTTTTTAAATTTCATTTAAAAATTAAATAAATCGTTAATCGTATTAATATGCACAACGGAAGACTTGATTAAAATCACGGTATACACAAAAACGTTTTCCCCTACGAACCCTTATACACCAACAATTTAATTAACCATGTAGTAATCGAAATTACATACATTTAGCTGACCAACAAACATGAACTTGTAGATTCTTGAACATCACAACAAACCCCAAATCAATGGTGTGATCTGACCAGTAGATAGTCCACACTAACATTGCACCAACTCCTACAACTGCTAGGCCCAGATTATATTCGCGTCAAGAACAAGTGGATGATCAAATCGATAACACAAACACATGATGTGTTTTAGGGTTCGGCTGACGAGAGGAAGTTGAGGAGGGGAGAGTGTTAGATGACTAGGTTAAGGCTTCGGTAATTGGCTCGGTGTGTTGGTATGATATATTTGTGCCAAACCATGAGTTGTATGAACAAGAGTTTGAGTATATGAAAATAACTGATGTTCATTAGAAATAAGGGTATATTTACACAATCTTGACATGAGTCAACTAATAATACTCATTTGTACATTACGACTGTGTTAGTCTCACTTAGTTGTTAAGGTGAAGGCTTTACGAGGGATAGTTACGAAATACTATCCCTGATAATGACAAATGTTACTCTTCAAGTTATGAAGAGGAAGATACCAATTAGAAGAGGAGGAATATTCTAGAGGTGGTATCAATTGCTTATCACTATTACTAACCTCCCTTAATATACTAGGGAGATACATTGTTAGTAGTTACAAGAGAATAGTGATATCTAAACTAGAAGCAAACTAGAAATAAGGTACACATGCACTTGTGTGGCTATGGTTGCTTTACTGTGCTGACAACTTTTGTACATGCAAGTTGCTTTCCCTGCTCTTGATGAGTCCTTATCTTCCCAAGGGTTTTCCCGCTTTGCCTTATCTCAAATTACTCCCGCATAAGTGTGCCTGAGATCTTCAGCCATATCCTTTGTCGTACTTAGCAAGTATCTTTGTTAGCAATTAATTTATTAATTGTGAAGTGATGGTCATTTGCTAAACTAGAGCTTATGTGTTAAATGTATCAAATAGTTTAGAAAGTGGGCTAATGGTATTAGTTATTTTTAGTATGTAAGTGTATAAGTGCAATACTTACATTAGCTCACTCCTAGCCCAAACCAAAGCCCACCAAAGCCTTTGGTTGTGGTTGTGTCGCTATATTAACACACACACTCTCACATTTGTAAGGGTGCCTCAAAGTTTATCTAAGGTGAGAGTGTGTGCGTTCCTCATTGAGTCTTTGTATTATTTCTTCTCAAGATATAATCATTCGACCAAGTGTTTATACCATACGATCCATACACTTTCTCATCTTGTTTTTACATTGTTCTAGTGAGTGTCATCAACATATAGAGCATTAGTTGTATGATAGAGTTGGATTTCGAGCTATTACAAGTGGTATCAATACGCCATACAACAAGGTAGGAGGTTTTTGTGTTCAGTTCTTGTTCCAAAAATACCCACTGTCGCGTTTTTTATCTTCAAAAAATGTGACTTTTGGTGTTTACCTTGGAATCTTTAGCACTTATCAAGGTTAAGGTTGTGTTTCTTTGTGATTTGAAGCGTAGTTTTGTGAAGATTTCATAGTTTTTCTTGTCGAATATTACATTTAAAGGTTGGAATTTGTTGTTGTTCTAAGTATTTAGATCGACAAAAATTAGTCAAGATTGGGTAAAATTTGTTCTTGGATCATCATAAGTCTTTCTTGCGTGTTATTCTTGTAAAAGAATGATTGATATGAGTCTGTAACACCCCCTAATTTGTTTAGTGGCAGCGGAAAAGTAATTAGGGTGTTACGGTGAGGATCGAGTTAAAATTTCAGAAAAACGGCTTGGAAAAGGCGTTTTGAAAGTTATATGTCATTCACAATAATAGTTTTGGTACAAAGGTGAAACATCTGATTTGAAAATCCCACATAAGTGTGGTAATTTGGAAAGAATGACATATTTGATTTTACACCATTTTATTTATCAGAGTATAAGATGCCCGCTCCGTGCCTTGTCCTGCTCCGTTAATTACCTGAGATAAACATGCTTAAAACGTCAACACAATGGTTGGTGAGTTCGTGGAGTTTAATGGAAAAACAATTTATTTCCATGGATTCAAGAATGTACAGTGGTAGTTGAAATAAGTAATAGTACTTTCTAAAGTAAATAGTAAGTTGTGTTGGGTAAAAATCCACGGGTAAATCATGTATGAACTCAAGTGATCATAAGCTTCAAGTTTTAAATGAAAATGAGCTACATTGATATACGCTCGAAATGAAGTGCTGGGTCAACTTTTAAAAGTAACGATATACCAAGCAATTTGGGTTGTCTTTATTAGAAGACACTACTAAGTCACATATGATAACAGTTAAGTTTCAATTACAGGTTCCATAATCCTAACACATAGTGAAAACAATAATATAGTGTTTGAAATCTATCAGTGTGGAGTGGTGTTTAACTAAATACAGCTGTATCTTAATATATATGAAACATTCATATATTCATAAAGTTATATTGCCCTAAGCCTCATGACACGCAAAACGTTAACAATTTACCGTAAAACGACGGTGTCCACATCAGGTTACTGATGGGTGTTTAGCCCTCAAGTAATAGGTGATTTGCCAATTCCTATTTTTCTCAAATATAGTGTATCACGACTAAATACGACTAACCATAAGGCATTCCGTCAAAGTATTTAGTGGGATATGTCGTCAGCCTCTAACAGGTTTCGAAGCTGTTCACTATATTCGTGCTCACCGCAGTGATTAATGGCTCATGATCGAGGGACTTTATAGCATAAAGTAAACTTAGGCAATATAGGTTTCAAGGTTCATGGAATATGCGTATTTTATTCTTGGCAACTATTTCTATTGAAATGTAGAAATATCATAGTGAAGTTAACTGTACATTCAATTGCTATATGAATGCATATAATGAGTCTCAATATCATGTTACAACAAGTAGTTGAAATGTTATCTTTCAAACACAGTGTTTCAGCTAAGCAAGCAATTTGCAAGTATAACGAGCATATATCCCTTCCAAAGGGTGATTCAAAACATGTAAAGCATAGTTGATGATTTTGAGTAAATCATGAGAGTTTCAAAGTATAAAAGTAAACTTTAAAACAGTTGAAGCATGTATCTTCCCCAAAAGAGTTATTAAAAACCAGTATTAAAAGAGTAGGGGCCACGACTCACCTGGAGTGTATCTGACAAGATGGAATTATAAGATCAAGTAAGACTTATGGAAACGATCACGGAAACGTCTTCAATATGAGACCTGAATATTAGGGAAGTCTAAGATTCTGACTTACTACTAACAGTGAGTGTGAAAGTGAGAAATCGTATAACGATTTGATGATATGAGTGTGATATGCTTAAAATGCCTCAAGTTAAGAAAAATAATATCATATATGATATTATCTTGATTCTTATGCCAATCGACTCAAAATATTACCTCCTCGAAATATGATGAAATAATATGCAAAGTGAAGTAGTTAGATTTCTAATAACGAAACTTAAATAATGCATAACTAAAATGTAAAAATGCATATGAAGTGAGGGTGGAAAATGGAAGATAAAATAAGAATGTCAAGTGTATTCAGTAGGTCCTTGTCCTTTTCCAGATTTTATACTCTCACCCTAACTGCGATTGCGTTACACCGTTAGTCCTTCGTTCAGTCCATAGTCCATAAATAGTCCAAAACTTGTCCATATAAGGCTTGAAGTTAATTCAATGGTCAATTTAAGTCCTGTATAAACTGTTCTCACAGCTTCAGTCCACAAGTTTCACAGTTTGGCAGATTTAGTCCTTCTAGTCAAAGTGCGTTACATTTTTAGTCCAAAAGTGTCAAAAATATGAGGAAAATTGTGGCGAGCTTTTCTAAGTCATATTTAAGTTTAACAATGCTTATTTTGATAGCTTATGCGTCCAGTAGCTTATTTATTCAAGATTGGGCCCTTAACGAGCCATATTTCTAAGCCCGTTAGCAAATTTTAACCGTACCTTTTGGGGTGTGTTGGGTATGTTCAAAATGCTTATTTTTATCCTCTTGTTTCATATCTAAAAGTACCAAATAGTCAGCTTATTCAATTGCTTATAAAATAGCGTAATGGACTCTAAAGCCCATGTCGCTAGCTTTTGTAGTTTTAAAACAGTTTTTCTGTGAATTACTTTGGCAGTTTTTAGTGGTCGAGATGTGGTTATTTCTATGAGTTGCCCACATGAAAATGGTAGTTAGCCACGTCGTTTAACAGGTCATATAAAAATAAGACATGGTCGTTAAGTTGGTTCGTGAGTTTTTGAGTCATTTACTAGGCGGCTTGGGCTGTCTTTTATGTACAAACTTCCTAAATAATTCTAAGTGTTTTTCTCGTATATTTTGTACGTATGATATTAAAGTTTTGAGACGTTTAACAATGCACGATGTGAGGTAATTTAAACGTGAGTGTGGAGTGTGTGATTGTTAAGACTCCACAAGATTGAGTTCGACTTTTTACATGGTTCGAAATAAGTTACTGTGTGCTCAAATATAGAAGTGTGATACGTTCGAGTGGGAAACAAAGAATGATGCATGACATGATATTATTAACGTGCACTAGTAAAGTGTGAGTGTTTTCTAAATCTTCCTCAGTAGAGGTTGTCATCATGTAGGTTTCATGCAATAAACCCAAGTAAAACCAACGTGATAGCAATATGCAAAAATAAATGATTCGTTCGAATAACTAGAATATATAATGCATGGAGTGTGAAATATGAAAGCAAGAGGGATGTTAACACTTACTACACCTTTCAAAGGTGGTGAAGAATGCTGTGGGGGTCGACTGGAACACAAGAATGAAGACAGTAGGCTTGCTAGGCTCGAGCTACGTTTTTACGATTTGGGTTCCTTTTATCCGTTTGCTCCCCAAAGAGAGGTATGAACTTCTGAGCTTCTAAGGTTATTAGTGTAAGTGAAAGAAGTGCAATAGGAGTGGTGTAGGTTGCCAAATGTATGGTAGGATATATAGAGATAAATTTCACACGTTTCTTTTCAATTCAATCATTGATGGTACTGTAGAGGAGAGGACACCTAAGTTGTTTTACTGACAATGAGATATTGGGGAGATATGGAAGGGTTGGTAAAACCTTGTCTTTTGTTCTTGTGCTATAGGTGTTTTCGGTTTGTATTTTAAACAAGTGACAAATGAATGTAACGAGCCATAAACATCTAATGCTGATCTAACTTCCTTTTTAATATCATAGTTTGTTAATATTATCGTTAGAAAGTCGTAGGAAAAAGCGTGGGTTAAATCGGTTGAGTTTTGTGATTCTTATACATACGTTTTTGGTAGTTATGGGACGAACGGTTTGGCTTCCAAAATTATGGTAAAACTCGACATTTAGATCTGGAAATTGGCACATGTATAGTCTAGTGGGTGTTGATCAGGATGATGCAAAAATATTCGTGTGTTGAGTTTAAAAGTCAGAAGATCTCGAGCTGTTTTGGAGGGTGTGTGGCTGGTCGGGTATGCATGAAATAATAGAAAGGTGTGTGGGCTTGGAGTTGGGCCTGGAATCCATGAGGTGGTGATGATGGGCTGAGGAAATACTGCAGCCCGTTTGGATTGTAGTTTAGAAAGTTAATGAAGTAATTAGTGAGTAATTAATTGTTAAGTGTAGTCATTTAGGAATAGTGTAGTGTATGAAGTCTATTTGTACTTACTATAATTGGTGAGATTTATGTTTAGTGAAAATAGTGTTTTGTGAATTATTAGGTCTTGTGAAATCGTTATGTCTCGAGGTACGTGTCGGGAACTAATGTCGTCATTTGATAAATGTCGTGATAACGCGACTTAGTAGGAATAGTAATAAAAGAAAATTTTAAATTTCCCCGTAAAAATGGGAATCAATAGACAGTAAGTTGAGATTACTATTAATTAACGAGTATAATCACAATGGATTTTTACAGTATCTTACAGTATCCACCCCTAAATTTTGAACTTCGTCCCGAAGTTCAGCCAGTGATAGGTGTTGAAAAATGTGGTGTTCACGGATGAGAGTTTATGGAAAATGTTGTCGAGAGATTTCTTATTTGAATATCGAGGAAACGAGATCCAATTGGATTTATTTGTACTAGACGAAATAAATTTGAATGTTTGATCAACTAAAGAATTCATGGGCTGTGTATAGTGAAAATAACGGTCGAGAGTAGGAAGTATTTAACGCTAACTGTTCAATGTTCTAGCGGTCGAGAATAATGGATTTTTAATGGTAGTGATTTGTAACTTAATAGCCGTGAATAGTAAAATAACGGCTAGTTTTTCCCTATAAATACCCTATTTACTTTCCCCTTTTTCTTTCCTTACTTTACCTTTTTCACTTCATCTCTCCCAAAAAAATCATGCCGCCGATCGTCATTATTTTCGCAACTATGTTCATCGTCTTCGCCGCTGCTTGTTTAGCTCTCCTCCCCGGCGAAGATTCCGACCACCTGATCGGGATCTTGTTGGTTGTCGTACCCCTCACAATCCTAGCCATTGTTGTGGATAAGTTTTGGGGGTAATAGTTTTTAAGCTGGTGTCATTTGTAATGGGTCTTTGTTGTGTTTCTATGTAACCTTTAATAAGTGTGGAATAAAACTCATTTACCATTATGTTTTCAAATTAGTCTCGTTGTGGCTTTTAATATTTTGTTGCATTTACGACGCAGAATAATCAAGGTGATTCATCCTGTGGTGGCTCTTGCTATCGCTGGGTTGGTGGTGGTTTTTGTTGCTATGATGGGCCAACCTATTGAAGATTCTATGCCTTTTATTGTGTTCATTGTATTATTAGCACTTCCGATGTTAATCGTCTCGCTATGTATTAATTTTCGTAGTTTTTAATGAAATTTATGTTATTTGTGTTTGCCACATATTGTTGTGAATTCTTATAGTTTCTAAATTCGAACTTTTCTCGACTTCTTATAATAAAGTAGTAGGTAATAAGTGTAGATCTTACTGGGGCTTGCCAAAAGTGATGTTTATGAATTGTTTATTTTATCTCAAAATCTTACTTTGGAATGAAAATTGTTATTAAAGACTTTGAAAAGATAACTGTTCCATTTATAACATGATTCTTCCTAAATTATATATAGGTAGCTAGGCTATGTATAATTGAGGATCAAATGATGTGATGCTTGGTTCAGTTACTATGATATTTATGTTTCTTCAAGGAATTTTATATGGTTCAATTATAATGGTTCCGTCACAAAGTCGGACACCCTTTCATTATTTCTAAAAGGATTAGAAAGTTTTTGCTTATATTCCTAGGATAAGTCAGGAATTTCTAAAGTGATACTAGGATATCTTTGATATAATCTTAGGTTTTAGATGAAGGTTCCTTACAATGTGGTATTAGTCTATTGTTTGATCAGATATGGTGTTTAGTCAAATTCTTAGGGTGATATCAAGGTATTGTTACGTATCAACTATGAATAGGGAAAGTGGAATAGGAATGGAAATAGACATAGATTACGACGATTACTTAAATATTACAAGGTAGAGATTCATACGGTAGAACGATAGTTGTTGCACTTAGGTTACATCCATCAAACCTAAGGCAAAGTACATAAGGAAATACAATTTAGGAAATCTTAAACTAGGGTTTATTTTTATTACAGCAAGAATTTATTCTTCTGCTTAAACATAGGGGTCATTTCTCGACACTATTGGGGTCTTTTAACGAATCTTCATTTTCCTGCATCCATCTTGGCCTTCCAGTTGACATTGTAGTTTGGGCAATGACTCTTGTAATGCCCCATTCCACCACATTCATGGCATTTTATGGATGAGGGTTGCTCATTTCCTTCCATGGCTTTGCAATCTCTTGTCTTATGGCCTATTTTCCGGCACCTTCCGCATTTAGCAATGCAATTTCCGGTGTGATGCATCTTACATCTTTGGCACAGAGGTTTATTTCCATAGTAGTTATCTCTTTTAGTAGGGGTGGTGACGCAGTTTCTTCCAACTTCTGGTTTGGGCCTTTGCTGGCGAAGATAGTCGATGCGGTCTTGTAGATGATTGCGGATCCAAACATCATTGTGGAACTCACATTCCTTGAGAATAAGGAATCCTCTCTTCTCAAGTTTGCGCTTTTGGTTATTTTTCTTAAGTGCAATATCTTGCCTAATTCTTTGTGCACATGTGCGGATAGGTTTAGTCATCTTTCTTGAATCCTTTAGGCGAACTGGCCTACGTCCCATGAAACTTTCATGGTTGTGTCTACAAGGTATAGCCATCCTTCTTTCTTTCCTGGCTATGTCGTTGTCTCTCGGATGAACTATTGTAGTCACTTCGTGTACCACTGTAACGATATTGTTTTCAAATTCCCCGATGATTTTAGGAGTCATGGTTATGGTAAGTGCTGAGGGGGTATGGGTGTTGCTTATGTTGGCCATCTTCAATGACTACAACAAGAAACACTGATTTAGTATTCACTTTATCATTAGAATAATTTCAAATAATGAAGTATTTGCATATCATTGCTAACAATGTGATCTTAATACAAAATCAAAACCAACTGAGGGTCATAGGATACGATGTGTCTGGGTAGCATTGTAAAATAATAATCATCTCTTGATATGGGATTGTTAAGGAACAAACGGATTCTTCTACAAAAGCTGAAGTTCAACAACTTTCTCTTCATTCATCAAGTTCTCTTCTGAAAATTTGTTCTTGGAATTCTATGGGTTATTGTTTAGTCGTGGTATGTTTGATGTACAATCACAGATAATATCATAGTAAGCTTGAATACAATCATCAAAATCGACATAACTCTAATAACTTGCTTGATCGATTTTTGCAAAACAACCAACACAAGGTCTTTTATTAATGTCTCATTGATTCACGTGGAGTTATTTGTTTACCTAAGAGAGTAACAAATGGCAAGGTTTTGCATGGCTCTTTGCACTTATAGCACTATAATAGGGCTTGGTGGGAGGAATTTGTTTACAACAGTAAGATATAATGGAAAAAGACTGTCATAGCTTAAAAGTCGATTACAATTTCTGAGAGTTACAGAATTATTGCGAAATACATGGAATACTAACCAAAACTATTTGGTTTATTGAGTACAACGACGATACTTAAGGTCAGTTACGTCTCTGACGTAGACGTCTAACTTCTGCCTCAAGATCCAATTGTGCAGCTTCCATGGCTGAGAAACGTTCCTGGCACGCATTCATCTGATTAGCTAACATGTTTTCCAACGCTGCAATCTTTTGGCTTTGGGTTCTTGCTGTGTCTCTAGCCAACCATAATGCTATTTCAATGTCTTCAATCCTAATGTGTGTTTGGGTATGGCCTCTACCCAAACAGCGGGTTCTGGCATCCAAGTTTCTAAGTTCCTGTTCGTAATTGTCCTTCATGTTACCCACATTCACTCCTAAACCAAACACTTCTCGTCTCTCAGCATCTGTCCTCTTGAACAGGGTGTCAATGTTACGATCATACCATTCGAATCGTAATGGGTGTAACTCTTTTAGCTGTTTGGTGTGAGCGTCTAGTATGCTGGTGTGTTGGTAAAGATGAGTCCATATGGAGTCACGGGTGTCTACATTGTAGTCAGGAGAATTGGGTGAGGATACATTGTTTGGGGCATCTGGCATGGAGAAATCTGAGGTATTGGGTAGGGGAGAATTTAGGTTGACATTCTTCCAAGTCATTTCTTGGTGTGAACTCTGTCCAAATTCAAATGTTGGTTGACCACCAATCAAATCTTCATCTGAATAGGATTCAGTTTCTCTCCTAAGTTTCTGACGTGGAGGTGAGTGAGTAGGTGATGATGGTGGTGATTTCTGATGAGTTCTATGTCGGGCTGGGGTTGTGACATTTTTACATAAGGATCTTCAGTATTTGGTGTAATTTGGTATGTAGGTGATGCATGGGTAGTACGAGGGACAGTATTGGTGATATCGTCTAGTTTGGAAGACATGGTACTGTAGCAATCGAAAATAGTAATTATGAATATTCATACGTTTAAGGTGTAACATTGAGTGTGAAATAATACGGTGTGTAATGTGTGAAGAGTAAACATTAAGCATGTAAAGATTAGTGCAAAACAATCTTAGTAGGTAATGTATTGAGCACGGCAGTCTGCAGACACGGAAGGCATAAGATGATAAGGTGTAAAATCATTTATTTTTGAAAATATAGTTATAGTTCAATATTTTAAAACATTTGACTCTCTATAACCTGTGGCTCTGATGCCAATCTGTAACACCCCCAAATTTGTTTAGTGGCAGCGGAAAAGTAATTAGGGTGTTACGGTGAGGATCGAGTTAAAATTTCAGAAAAACGGCTTGGAAAAGGCGTTTTGAAAGTTATATGTCATTCACAATAATAGTTTTGGTACAAAGGTGAAATATCTGATTTGAAAATCCAACAAAAGTGTGGTAATTTGGAAAGAATGACATATTTGATTTTACACCATTTTATTTATCAGAGTATAAGATGCCCGATCCGTGCCTTGTCCTGCTCCGTTAATTACCTGTGATAAACATGCTTAAAACATCAACACAATGGTTGGTGAGTTCGTGGAGTTTAATGGAAAAACAATTTATTTCCATGGATTCAAGAATGTACAGTGGTAGTTGAAATAAGTAATAGTACTTTCTAAAGTAAATAGTAAGTTGTGTTGGGTAAAAATCCACGGGTAAATCATGTATGAACTCAAGTAATCATAAGTTTCAAGTTTTAAATGAAAATGAGCTACGTTGATATACGCTCGAAATGAAGTGCTGGGTCAACTTTTAAAAGTAACGATATACCAAGCAATTTGGGTTGTCTTTATTAGAAGACACTACTAAGTCACATATGATAACAGTTAAGTTTCAATTACAGGTTCCATAATCCTAACACATAGTGAAAACAATAATATAGTGTCTGAAATCTATCAGTGTGGAGTGGTGTTTAACTAAATACAGCTGTATCTTAATATATATGAAACATTCATATATTCATAAAGTTATATTGCCCTAAGCCTCATGACACGCAAAACGTTAACAATTTACCGTAAAACGGAGGTGTCCACATCAGGTTACTGATGGGTGTTTAGCCCTCAAGTAATAGGTGATTTGCCAATTCCTATTTTTCTCAAATATAGTGTATCACGACTAAATACGACTAACCATAAGGCATTCCGTCAAAGTATTTAGTGGGATAGGTCGTCAGCCTCTAACAGGTTTCGAAGCTGTTCACTATATTCGCGCTCACCGCATTGATTAATGGCTCATGATCGAGGGACTTTATGGCAATAAAGTAAACTTAGGCAATATAGGTTTCAAGGTTCATGGAATATGCGTATTTTATTCTTGGCAATTATTTCTATTGAAATGTAGAAATATCATAGTGAAGTTAACTGTACATTCAATTGCTATATGAATGCATATAATGAGTCTCAATATCATGTTACAACAAGTAGTTGAAATGTTATCTTTCAAACACAGTGTTTCAGCTAAGCAAGCAATTTGCAAGTATAACGAGCATATATCCCTTCCAAAGGGTGATTCAAAACATGTAAAGCATAGTTGATGATTTTGAGTAAATCATGAGAGTTTCAAAGTATAAAAGTAAACTTTAAAACAGTTGAAGCATGTATCTCCCCCAAAAGAGTTATTAAAAACCAGTATTAAAAGAGTAGGGGCCACGACTCACCTGGAGTGTATCTGACAAGATGGAATTATAAGATCAAGTAAGACTTATGGAAACGATCACGGAAACATCTTCAATACGAGACCTGAATATGAGGGAAGTCTAAGATTCTGACTTACTACTAACAGTGAGTGTGAAAGTGAGAAATCGTATAACGATTTGATGATATGGGTGTGATATGCGTAAAATGCCTCAAGTTAAGAAAAATAATATCATATATGATATTATCTTGATTCTTATGCCAATCGACTCAAAATATTACCTCCTCGAAATATGATGAAATAATATGCAAAGTGAAGTAGTTAGATTTCTAATAACGAAACTTAAATAATGCATAACTAAAATGTAAAAATGCATATGAAGTGAGGGTGGAAAATGGAAGATAAAATAAGAATGTAAAGTGTATTCAGTAGGTCCTTGTCCTTTTCCAGATTTTATACTCTCACCCTAACTGCGATTGCGTTACACCGTTAGTCCTTCGTTCAGTCCATAGTCCATAAATAGTCCAAAACTTGTCCATATGTCCATATAAGGCTTGAACTTAACTCAATGGTCAATTTAAGTCCTGTATAAACTGTTCTCACAGCTTCAGTCCACAAGTTTCATAGGTTGGCAGATATGTCCTTCTAGTCAAAGTGCGTTACATTTTTAGTCCAAAAGTGTCAAAAATATGAGGAAAATTGTGGCGAGCTTTTCTAAGTCATATTTAAGTTCAACAACGCTTATTTTGATAGCTTATGCGTCCAGTAGCTTATTTATTCAAGATTAGGCCCTTAACGAGCCATATTTCTAAGCCCGTTAGCAAATTTTAACCGTACCTTTTGGGGTGTGTTGGGTATGTTCAAAATGCTTATTTTTATCCTCTTGTTTCATATCTAAAAGTGCCAAATAGTCAGCTTATTCTATTGCTTATAAAACAGCGTAATGGACTCTAAAGCCCATGTCGCTAGCTTTTGTAGTTTTAAAACAGTTTTTCTGTGAATCACTTTGGCAGTTTTTAGTGGTTGAGATGTGGTTATTTCTATGAGTTGCCCACATGAAAATGGTAGTTAGCCACGTCGTTTAACAGGTCATATAAAAATAAGACATGGTCGTTAAGTTGGTTCGTGAGTTTTTGAGTCATTTACTAGGCGGCCTGGGCTGTCTTTTATGTACAAACTTCCTAAATAATTCTAAGTGTTTTTCTCGTATATTTTGTACGTATGATATTAAAGTTTTGAGACGTTTAACAATGCATGATGTGAGGTAATTTAAACATGAGTGTGGAGTGTGTGATTGTTAAGACTCCACAAGATTGAGTTCGACTTTTTACATGGTTCAAAATAAGTTACTGTGTGCTCAAGTATAGAAGTGTGATACGTTCGAGTGGGAAACAAAGAATGATGCATGACATGATATTATTAACGTGCACTAGTAAAGTGTGAGTGTTTTCTAAATCTTCCTCAGTGGAGGTTGTCATCATGTGGGTTTCATGCAATAAACCCAAGTAAAACCAACGTGATAGCAATATGCAAAAATAAATGATTCGTTCGAATAACTAGAATATATAATGCATGGAGTGTGAAATATGAAAGCAAGAGGGATGTTAACACTTACTACACCTTTCAAAGGTGGCGAAGAATGTTGTGGGGGTCGACTGGAACACAAGAATGAAGACAGTAGGCTTGCTAGGCTCGAGCTACGTTTTTACGATTTGGGTTCCTTTTATCCGTTTGCTCCCCAAAGAGAGGTATGAACTTCTGAGCTTCTAAGGTTATTAGTGTAAGTGAAAGAAGTGCAATAGGAGTGGTGTAGGTTGCCAAATGTATGGTAGGATATATAGAGATAAATTTCACACGTTTCTTTTCAATTCAATCATTGATGGTACTGTAGAGGAGAGGACACCTAAGTTGTTTTACTGACAATGAGATATTGGGGAGATATGGAAGGGTTGGTAAAACCTTGTCTTTTGTTCTTGTGCTATAGGTGTGTTCGGTTTGTATTTCAAACAAGTGACAAATGAATGTAACGAGCCATAAACATCTACTGCTGATCTAACTTCCTTTTTAATATCATAGTTTGTTAATATTATAGTTAGAAAGTCGTAGGAAAAAGCGTGGGTTAAATCGGTTGAGTTTTGTGATTCTTATACATACGTTTTTGGTAGTTATGGGACGAACGGTTTGGCTTCCAAAATTATGGTAATACTCGACATTTAGATCTGGAAATTGGCACATGTATAGTCTAGTGGGTGTTGATCAGGATGATGCAAAAATATTCGTGTGTTGAGTTTAAAAGTCAGAAGATCTCGAGCTGTTTTGGAGGGTGTGTGGCTGGTCGGGTATGCATGAAATAATAGAAAGGTGTGTGGGCTTGGAGTTGGGCCTGGAATCCATGAGGTGGTGATGATGGGCTGAGGAAATACTGCAGCCCGTTTGGAATGTAGTTTAGAAAGTTAATGAAGTAATTAGTGAGTAATTAATTGTTAAGTGTAGTCATTTAGGAATAGTGTAGTGTATGAAGTCTATTTGTACTTACTATAATTGGTGAGATTTTAGTTTAGTGAAAATAGTGTTTTGTGAATTGTTAGGTCTTGTGAAATCGTTATGTCTCGAGGTACGTGTCGGGAACTAATGTCGTCATTTGATAAATGTCGTGATAACGCGACTTAGTAGGAATAGTAATAAAAGAAAATTTTAAATTTCCCCGTAAAAATGAGAATCAATAGACAGTAAGTTGAGATTACTATTAATTAACGAGTATAATCACAATGGATTTTTACAGTATCTTACAGTATCCACCCCTAAATTTTGAACTTCGTCCCGAAGTTCAGCCAGTGATAGGTGTTGAAAAATGTGGTGTTCACGGATGAGAGTTTATGGAAAATGTTGTCGAGAGATTTCTTATTTGAATATCGAGGAATCGAGATCCAATTGGATTTATTTGTACTAGACGAAATAAATTTGAATGTTTGATCAACTAAAGAATTCATGGGCTGTGAATAGTGAAAATAACGGTCGAGAGTAGGAAGTATTTAACGCTAACTGTTCAATGTTCTAGCGGTCGAGAATAATGGATTTTTAATGGTAGTGATTTGTAACTTAAAGGTCGTGAATAGTAAAATAACGGCTAGTTTTTCCCTATAAATACCCTATTTACTTTCCCATTTTTCTTTCCCTACTTTACCTTTTTCACTTCATCTCTCCCAAAATAATCATGCTGCCGATCGCCATTATTTTCGCAACTATGTTCATCGTCTTCGCCGCCGCTTGTTTAGCTCTCCTCCCCGGCGAAGATTCCGACCACCTGATCGGGATCTTGTTGGTTGTCGTACCCCTCACAATCCTAGCCGTTGTTGTGGATAAGTTTTGGGTTTAATAGTTTTTAAGCTGGTGTCGTTTGTAATGGGTCTTTGTTGTGTTTCTATGTAACCTTTAATAAGTGTGGAATAAAACTCATTTACCATTATGTTTACAAATTAGTCTCGTTGTGGCTTTTTATATTTTGTTGCATTTACGTCGCAGAATAATCAAGGTGATTCATCCTGTGGTAGCTCTTGCTATCGCTGGGTTGGTGGTGGTTTTTGTTGCTATGGTGGGCCAACCTATTGAAGATTCTATGCCTTTTATTGTGTTTATTGTATTATTAGCACTTCCGATGTTAATCGTCTCGCTATGTATTAATTTTCGTGGTTTTTAATGAAATTTATGTTATTTGTGTTTGCCACATATTGTTGTGAATTCTTATAGTTTCTAAATTCGAACTTTTCTCGACTTCTTATAATAAAGTAGTAGGTAATAAGTGTAGATCTTACTGGGCTTGCCAAAAGTGATGTTTATGAATTGTTTATTTTATCTCAAAAGCTTACTTTGGAATGAAAATTGTTATTAAAGACTTTGAAAAGATAACTGTTCCATTTATAACATGATTCTTCCTAAATTATACATAGGTAGCTAGGCTATGTATAATTGAGGACCAAATGATGTGATGCTTGGTTCAGTTACTATGATATTTATGTTTCTTCAAGGAATTTTATATGGTTCAATTATAATGGTTCCGTCACAAAGTCGGACACCCTTTCATTATTTCTAAAAGGATTAGAAAGTTTTTGCTTATATTCCTAGGATAAGCCAGGAATTTCTAAAGTGATACTAGGATATCTTTGATATAATCTTAGGGTTTAGAGGAAGGTTCCTTACAATGTGGTATTAGTCTATTGTTTGATCAGATATGGTGTTTAGTCAAATTCTTAGGGTGATATCAAGGTATTGTTACGTATCAACTATGAATAGGGAAAGTGGAATAGGAATGGAAATAGACATAGATTACGACGATTACTTAAATATTACAAGGTAGAGATTCATACGGTAGAACGATAGTTGTTGCACTTAGGTTACATCCATCAAACCTAAGGCAAAGTACATAAGGAAATACAACTTAGGAAATCTTAAACTAGGGTTTATTTTTATTACAGCAGGAATTTATTCTTCTGCTTCAACATAGGTGTCATTTCTCGACACTATTGGGGTCTTTTAACGAATCTTCATTTTCCTGCATCCATCTTGGCCTTCCAGTTGACATTGTAGTTTGGGCAATGACTCTTGTAATGCCCCATTCCACCACATTCATGGCATTTTATGGATGAGGGTTGCTCATTTCCTTCCATGGCTTTGCAATCTCTTGTCTTATGGCCTATTTTCCGGCACCTTCCGCATTTAGCAATGCAATGTCCGGTGTGATGCATCTCATATCTTTGGCACAGAGGTTTATTTCCATAGTAGTTATCTCTTTTAGTAGGGGTGGTGACGCAGTTTCTTCCAACTTCTGGTTTGGGCCTTTGCTGGCGAAGATAGTCAATGCGGTCTTGTAGATGATTGCGGATGCAAACATCATTGTGGAACTCACATTTCTTGAGAATAAGGAATCCTCTCTTCTCAAGTTTGCGCTTTTGGTTATTTTTCTTAAGTGCAATATCTTGCCTAATTCTTTGTGCACATGTGCGGATAGGTTTAGTCATCTTTCTTGAATCTTTTAGGCGAACTGGCCTACGTCCCATGAAACTTTCATGGTTGTGTCTACAAGGTATAGCCATCCTTCTTTCTTTCCTGGCTATGTCGTTGTCTCTCGGATGAACTATTGTAGTCACTTCGTGTACCACTGTAACGATATTGTTTTCAAATTCCCCGATGATTTTAGGAGTCATGGTTGTGGTAAGTGCTGAGGGGGTATGGGTGTTGCTCATGTTGGCCATCTTCAATGACTACAACAAGAAACACTGATTTAGTATTCACTTTATCATTAGAATAATTTCAAATAATGAAGTATTTGCATATCATTGCTAACAATTTGATCTTAATACAAAATCAAAACCAACTGAGGGTCATAGGATACGATGTGTCTGGGTAGCATTGTAAAATAATAATCATCTCTTGATATGGGATTGTTAAGGAACAAACGGATTCTTCTACAAAAGCTGAAGTTCAACAACTTTCTCTTCATTCATCAAGTTCTCTTCTGAAAATTTGATCTTGGAATTCTATGGGTTATTGTTTAGTCGTGGTATGTTTGATGTACAATCACAGATAATATCATAGTAAGCTTGAATACGATCATCAAAATCGACATAACTCTAATAACTTGCTTGATCGATTTTTGCAAAACAACCAACACAAGGTCTTTTATTAATGTCTCATTGATTCATGTGGAGTTATTTGTTTACCTAAGAGAGTAACAAATGGCGAGGTTTTGCATGGCTCTTTGCACTTATAGCACTATAATAGGGCTTGGTGGGAGGAATTTGTTTACAACAGTAAGATATAATGGAAAAAGACTGTCATAGCTTAAAAGTCGATTACAATTTCTGAGAGTTACAGAATTATTGCGAAATACATGGAATACTAACCAAAACTATTTGGTTTATTGAGTACAACAACGATACTTAAGATCAGTTACGTCTCTGACGTAGACGTCTAACTTCTGCCTCAAGATCCAGTTGTGCAGCTTCCATGGCTGAGAAACGTTCCTGGCACGCATTCATCTGATTAGCTAACATGTTTTCCAAGGCTGCAATCTTTTGGCTTTGGGTTCTTGCTGTGTCTCTAGCCAACCATAATACTCTTTCAATGTCTTCAATCCTAATGTGTGTTTGGGTATGGCCTCTACCCAAACAGCGGGTTCTGGCATCCAAGTTTCTAAGTTCCTGTTCGTAATTGTCCTTCATGTTACCCACATTCACTCCTAAACCAAACACTTCTCGTCTCTCAGCATCTGTCCTCTTGAACAGGGTGTCAATGTTACGATCATACCATTCGAATCGTAATGGGTGTAACTCTTTTAGCTGTTTGGTGTGAGCGTCTAGTATGCTGGTGTGTTGGTAAAGATGAGTCCATATGGAGTCACGGGTGTCTACATTGTAGTCAGGAGAATTGGGTGAGGATACATTGTTTGGGGCATCTGGCATGGAGAAATATGAGGTATTGGGTAGGGGAGAATTTAGGTTGACATTCTTCCAAGTCATTTCTTGGTGTGAACTCTGTCCAAATTCAAATGTTGGTTGACCACCAATCAAATCTTCATCTGAATAGGATTCAGTTGCTCTCCTAAGTTTCTGACGTGGAGGTGAGCGAGTAGGTGATGATGGTGGTGATTTCTGAGTGAGTTCTATGTCGGGCTGGGGTTGTGACATTTTTACATAAGGATCTTCAGTATTTGGTGTAATTTGGTATGTAGGTGATGCATGGGTAGTACGAGGGACAGTATTGGTGATATCGTCTAGTTTGGAAGACATGGTACTGTAGCAATCGAAAATAGTAATTATGAATATTCATACGTTTAAGGTGTAACATTGAGTGTGAAATAATACGGTGTGTAATGTGTGAAGAGTAAACATTAAGCATGTAAAGATTAGTGCAAAACAATCTTAGTAGGTAATGTATTGAGCACGGCAGTCTGCAGACACGGAAGGCATAAGATGATAAGGTGTAAAATCATTTATTTTTGAAAATATAGTTATAGTTCAATGTTTTAAAACATTTGACTCTCTATAACCTGTGGCCCTGATGCCAATCTGTAAACACCCCCAAATTTGTTTAGTGGCAGTGGAAAAGTAATTAGGGTGTTACGGTGAGGATCGAGTTAAAATTTCAGAAAAACGGCTTGGAAAAGGCGTTTTGAAAGTTATATGTCATTCACAATAATAGTTTTGGTACAAAGGTGAAACATCTGATTTGAAAATCCAACATAAGTGTGGTAATTTGGAAAGAATGACATATTTGATTTTACACCATTTTATTTATCAGAGTATAAGATGCCCGATCCGTGCCTTGTCCTGCTCCGTTAATTACCTGTGATAAACATGCTTAAAACATCAACACAATGGTTGGTGAGTTCGTGGAGTTTAATGGAAAAACAATTTATTTCCATGGATTCAAGAATGTACAGTGGTAGTTGAAATAAGTAATAGTACTTTCTAAAGTAAATAGTAAGTTGTGTTGGGTAAAAATCCACGGGTAAATCATGTATGAACTCAAGTAATCATAAGTTTCAAGTTTTAAATGAAAATGAGCTACGTTGATATACGCTCGAAATGAAGTGCTGGGTCAACTTTTAAAAGTAACGATATACCAAGCAATTTGGGTTGTCTTTATTAGAAGACACTACTAAGTCACATATGATAACAGTTAAGTTTCAATTACAGGTTCCATAATCCTAACACATAGTGAAAACAATAATATAGTGTCTGATATCTATCAGTGTGGAGTGGTGTTTAACTAAATACAGCTGTATCTTAATATATATGAAACATTCATATATTCATAAAGTTATATTGCCCTAAGCCTCATGACACGCAAAACGTTAACAATTTACCGTAAAACGGCGGTGTCCACATCAGGTTACTGATGGGTGTTTAGCCCTCAAGTAATAGGTGATTTGCCAATTCCTATTTTTCTCAAATATAGTGTATCACGACTAAATACGACTAACCATAAGGCATTCCGTCAAAGTATTTAGTGGGATAGGTCGTCAGCCTCTAACAGGTTTCGAAGCTGTTCACTATATTCGCGCTCACCGCATTGATTAATGGCTCATGATCGAGGGACTTTATGGCAATAAAGTAAACTTAGGCAATATAGGTTTCAAGGTTCATGGAATATGCGTATTTTATTCTTGGCAATTATTTCTATTGAAATGTAGAAATATCATAGTGAAGTTAACTGTACATTCAATTGCTATATGAATGCATATAATGAGTCTCAATATCATGTTACAACAAGTAGTTGAAATGTTATCTTTCAAACACAGTGTTTCAGCTAAGCAAGCAATTTGCAAGTATAACGAGCATATATCCCTTCCAAAGGGTGATTCAAAACATGTAAAGCATAGTTGATGATTTTGAGTAAATCATGAGAGTTTCAAAGTATAAAAGTAAACTTTAAAACAGTTGAAGCATGTATCTCCCCCAAAAGAGTTATTAAAAACCAGTATTAAAAGAGTAGGGGCCACGACTCACCTGGAGTGTATCTGACAAGATGGAATTATAAGATCAAGTAAGACTTATGGAAACGATCACGGAAACATCTTCAATACGAGACCTGAATATGAGGGAAGTCTAAGATTCTGACTTACTACTAACAGTGAGTGTGAAAGTGAGAAATCGTATAACGATTTGATGATATGGGTGTGATATGCGTAAAATGCCTCAAGTTAAGAAAAATAATATCATATATGATATTATCTTGATTCTTATGCCAATCGACTCAAAATATTACCTCCTCGAAATATGACGAAATAATATGCAAAGTGAAGTAGTTAGATTTCTAATAACGAAACTTAAATAATGCATAACTAAAATGTAAAAATGCATATGAAGTGAGGGTGGAAAATGGAAGATAAAATAAGAATGTCAAGTGTATTCAGTAGGTCCTTGTCCTTTTCCAGATTTTATACTCTCACCCTAACTGCGATTGCGTTACACCGTTAGTCCTTCGTTCAGTCCATAGTCCATAAATAGTCCAAAACTTGTCCATATGTCCATATAAGGCTTGAAGTTAATTCAATGGTCAATTTAAGTCATGTATAAACAGTTCTCACAGCTGCAGTCCACAAGTTTCACAGTTTGGCAGATTTAGTCCTTCTAGTCAAAGTGCGTTACATTTTTAGTCCAAAAGTGTCAAAAATATGAGGAAAATTGTGGCGAGCTTTTCTAAGTCATATTTAAGTTTAACAAAGCTTATTTTGATAGCTTATGCGTCCAGTAGCTTATTTATTCAAGATTGGGCACTTAACGAGCCATATTTCTAAGCCCGTTAGCAAATTTTAACCGTACCTTTTGGGGTGTGTTGGCTATGTTCAAAATGCTTATTTTTATCCTCTTGTTTCATATCTAAAAGTGCCAAATAGTCAGCTTATTCTATTGCTTATAAAACAGCGTAATGGACTCTAAAGCCCATGTCGCTAGCTTTTGTAGTTTTAAAACAGTTTTTCTGTGAATCACTTTGGCAGTTTTTAGTGGTCGAGATGTGGTTATTTCTATGAGTTGCCCACATGAAAATGGTAGTTAGCCACGTCGTTTAACAGGTCGTATAAAAATAAGACATGGTCGTTAAGTTGGTTCGTGAGTTTTTGAGTCATTTACTAGGCGGCTTGGGCTGTCTTTTATGTACAAACTTCCTAAATAATTCTAAGTGTTTTTCTCGTATATTTTGTACGTATGATATTAAAGTTTTGAGACGTTTAACAATGCACGATGTGAGGTAATTTAAACGTGAGTGTGGAGTGTGTGATTGTTAAGACTCCACAAGATTGAGTTTGACTTTTTACATGGTTCGAAATAAGTTACTGTGTGCTCAAATATAGAAGTGTGATACGTTCGAGTGGGAAACAAAGAATGATGCATGACATGATATTATTAACGTGCACTAGTAAAGTGTGAGTGTTTTCTAAATCTTCCTCAGTAGAGGTTGTCATCATGTAGGTTTCATGCAATAAACCCAAGTAAAACCAACGTGATAGCAATATGCAAAAATAAATGATTCGTTCGAATAACTAGAATATATAATGCATGGAGTGTGAAATATGAAAGCAAGAGGGATGTTAACACTTACTACACCTTTCAAAGGAGGTGAAGAATGCTGTGGGGTTCGACTGGAACACAAGAATGAAGACAGTAGGCTTGCTAGGCTCGAGCTACGTTTTTACGATTTGGGTTCCTTTTATCCGTTTGCTCCCCAAAGAGAGGTATGAACTTCTGAGCTTCTAAGGTTATTAGTGTATGTGAAAGAAGTGCAATAGGAGTGGTGTAGGTTGCCAAATGTATGGTAGGATATATAGAGATAAATTTCACAAGTTTCTTTTCAATTCAATCATTGATGGTACTGTAGAGGAGAGGACACCTAAGTTGTTTTACTGACAATGAGATATTGGGGAGATATGGAAGGGTTGGTAAAACCTTGTCTTTTGTTCTGGTGCTATAGGTGTGTTCGGTTTGTATTTTAAACAAGTGACAAATGAATGTAACGAGCCATAAACATCTACTGCTGATCTAACTTCCTTTTTAATATCATAGTTTGTTAATATTATCGTTAGAAAGTCGTAGGAAAAAGCATGGGTTAAATCGGTTGAGTTTTGTGATTCTTATACATACGTTTTTGGTAGTTATGGGACGAACGGTTTGGCTTCCAAAATTATGGTAATACTCGACATTTAGATCTGGAAATTGGCACATGTATAGTCTAGTGGGTGTTGATCAGGATGATGCAAAAATATTCGTGTGTTGAGTTTAAAAGTCGGAAGATCTCGAGCTGTTTTGGAGGGTGTGTGGCTGGTCGGGTATGCATGAAATAATAGAAAGGTGTGTGGGCTTGGAGTTGGGCCTGGAATCCATGAGGTGGTGATGATGGGCTGAGGAAATACTGCAGCCCGTTTGGATTGTAGTATAGAAAGTTAATGAAGTAATTAGTGAGTAATTAATTGTTAAGTGTAGTCATTTAGGAATAGTGTAGTGTATGAAGTTTATTTGTACTTACTATAATTGGTGAGATTTTAGTTTAGTGAAAATAGTGTTTTGTGAATTATTAGGTCTTGTGAAATCGTTATGTCTCGAGGTACGTGTCGGGAACTAATGTCGTCATTTGATAAATGTCGTGATAACGCGACTTAGTAGGAATAGTAATAAAAGAAAATTTTAAATTTCCCCGTAAAAATGGGAATCAATAGACAGTAAGTTGAGATAACTATTAATTAACGAGTATAATCACAATGGATTTTTACAGTATCTTACAATATGAGTTGGTGAAAGTTGGTAAGATATCACAGTGGACATAGTCAGTGGATAAGGTCCAAAAGGTCAAGAGTTGGTAAGAGTTGGTAGGCTTTCGAAATTGGTGGCTTTCGAAATTGCAGCAATCTTTCGCAATTCCAACATCTTTCGCAATTGGAGCTACTTTCGCAATTGGAAAGTTTTCGCAATTCAAACAACTTTTCGCAATTCACCGAGTTTTCGCAATTCACTGAGTTTTCGCAATTCACTTAGTTTTCGCAATTCATTGAGTTTTCGCAATTCACTAAATTTTCGCAATTGAGACAGATTTAACCTGTAATACCCGAATTTTCAAAACATGCAAAATGACCAAAATGCCCTTGTAACTTTAAAATTTAATTAATAAGTACATAAAGCATCAAATAAATCCCAAACTCTTGGAAATTAACCACATATGAAGTAAGGTAATTTTTGTGGCAACATTTTTAGTATTTTACAAGATACAAAAAAAAACATGTCACACATAAAAGTAATATATAGGCCGAATTATATATACATGTAATTATTTAAGTTTCTTTTAAATAAATAAAAATAACAAACTAAGGGATAATCATCACACCAATTTAGGAAACAACTACAAATCAGGGAAATTGATTTCCCCATGAATATTTGGCCGTGATTTTGCCTCCCCCCTCCTCCTTTCACACGGTTTGATATATTTCCCATTTATAAAACATTTAAACGCCTAAAACACACACAAAACTCTCTCTTCATATCACAAATTTTTGGAGGCTGTTGATTATTTTTCCTGTGTTCATACATGTCCAAGGAATGTGGGAAAAATAGTGTTAAGGTTCTGGGTCGCTAGTTTTGATCGTAGGAGTTTTGGTGTGTCGAATTGTTTTAGCCGAGAAGAACAAAAACTCCCACAATTTGTCCACACATTCTAATCTTCATCTGGTATTTTTCTTGTGTTCTTTACATCGTATATGGTTCATATAAAATAGTTAGATTGATTCATTCACGTTAAAACAAGTCGTGATAATTATAAGTAACAAGAACACAAATAAAACCTAAAAGCTATTCATACGATTTTATGAGTTTCAAATGTATTTTATCTGTGTTGTATACGTGCCATATGAGTCTAGAAAAATGATATTCGAAATTGTTAAAGCCTAAATCATCCTTTGTTGAATTTATTTTGTAATCGGGGTTTAAGGAAAGTAAAAAAAAAAAAAAAAAAAAAAAAAAAAAAAAAAAAAAAAGAACTTGGATCATACGACATTGGGGTTAGGGTTTCTGTGATAGATCTGATTCATTAATGTGTTTTAATGATGTTTTAATGATGATTTGGTAATGATGGGATAAATTAGGGTTAGGATTTGGTAATTGAAAAGTGTTACCGATGGGTTTTTGAAAACTAAAGGGGTGTGTTTTGTCTTTTATTAAACTTATGGGATATTTTTATAAGAAAGTTTAGACCAGGGGAAACTTGTAAAAATTCTGATATGGGGGTATCTTGTGTAACATTTGTATGTAGCGGGTTTATTTGGTAAATTATGATTCGAATGGGATTAAAATGAGTAACTTATGATATTTTTACTTTAGACTTTTATTTTGGCATATTTACATTTAAAACCCTAAAATATGGAAAATTGTCATATTTAACCCTAGACTTTTATAACTTGCTAAAATCAACCTTATTTTCCATAATAACACTTGATTAATGACTTAACCTAAATTATAATGTTTGAATCTTTCTAATTATGGAAACCTTCTAATTACGGAAACCTGCTAATTCGGTGAACCTGCTAAAAATAGAAAGTTACTAAATATGGAAAGTTGTTACTTTTGAAAAGTTACCTGAAAAGGAAAGTTATTAAAAATGGAAAGCCGACTAAAATAAGTAATCTGAATCAAATAAGCTATTAATAAGACAGTCATGAATTCGTGTAGATTCGCTGAAAAGGGAGTTTGCTTACGACCTTTATATTTCTGTTGTGTTCTCACTTGCGGTATAAGGTACAGATATTCTGACCTTCTCACAGGTTTCTCATGAACTCTTTCTCTTTCCATCTTGTTTCCCCTGAACCTTTCTATGTTCCCCTTATTTTGTGAACCTTGCTTTGCCCCTTTGATTTGTTAACCTTGCTATGATCTCTTTCATATTCTGATCTATTTAGCTTCTGATTTGATGTCATTGCTATGACCCCCTTTGCTTTGAACTTTTTTTTTTATGAATTCCTTTGTTATGAACTCTGATATGAATCTATGTTGTGAAAACCTTTTTAATTATGACCTGGAAATGTTTTGAGAAAAATCAATTGTTTAAAATGATGTTTATGAGTACGACACAATACTACCTTTATATGAAATTTTACTAACTTTTATGAAAACTATTTTAAAGACTATATTTATGAAACACCGTTTTGAAAGATCATTTTTATGAAACTATCTTGAAAGATCATTTTTATGGAAACTACTTTAAAAGATCATTTTTATGAAAACCATTATTAAAGGATTGCTTTAAATGAACTTTTGATAGAAAACTACTGAAATGAACTTTTGCTATGAAATTTTGATTATAAACCTTTGATATATTTTTCTGAATCATTTGATATGATCCACTTGATTTGAACCTTGCCATGAACCTTTGTTTTGATCTCTCATTTTGAACCTTGACTAAAATCTTGATATGAAATATTTGAAAAGGAAATTTGATTTGAAACACTTGAAATGGAAACTTGATTTGAACCATTTGATTTTGAAACTTAATATCTGATATTTGATATTTGATTTGACATTTGACCCACGGTTTGATACCCGAGCCATTTCACTAGGCATGAGGGTTTCATGTCCTTGTCATTGATGCACCGATGACTTGACTCTAGGGTAGGAGAGAGATGACCTATCCCGTCCCTTTGACTTGATCTGATTTGTTATGTAGAGGCAGTATTTGGCCACCTGGGGCGTATGGATGCATCCTAGATTTGACATGTTTTTATTTATTTGTCTGTTATTTGGTGACTGATGGTGTGTGCGATGCACGTCTTTCACATATCTGGGAGCTGGTCACTCCACTATATTATTTAAAATTACTTATGAAAATTTATGGATTACATTTATTTTGATATGATATGATCTATCTGGGCTCGTGGTGGATTACTGTTTCCTTACCTTATAACCTTTTTCTTTTCTTTTATTCTTGTCCATTTATCATCCCTTGGCTCTTGTTATATCTGCATGACTTTTACATCTTTTACTTTTCACTTTTCTCTACTACTGCTTTGTTATCGTTATATCTGTTCACTGAGCTCTCGTAGCTCAGCCGCATTTCTTTTCCTGCGGCAGGTTTTTAGTTGGAAGTTGGGTTATGAGTGGAGAGTACCTTGTACTTAGAAGAACTTGATACCTATTCTGGATCAGAGATGACTAGAAGTTATTATATTTTAGAATTTGTATCTATTGGAATTCTCATTTGTAACCTTGTAGTTTCAGTAATTCATTTGTAACCTTTGAGATTTCTTGTATTACTATGGATGTATGCTTTGGTTTGATCTGATACGAAACCATTATTGTGACATCTTTACCCTTGTCGGGTTGGGGTGTTACATAACCAGTTTTCGCAATTGACAACTTTGGTGCTCGCAATTCATTTAAACGTGTTTCAACTGAAATAACTTTTAGAAATTTGATTCAAACTTGTAATTTCTACAACATCAAAGATCGCGGACTCGGTATTTTCACACTTGTATAAGTGTGTAAAATACTTCGACATCGGATATCTACTAATTTGTATAAATTTGTTAGATTTGTATATAAATTACGAATTTATATAACTTAGATAAATTCTATCTAAATTGAAAATTTTGCCATTATTTGCATAAATCTTGGTCTAAATTGAAATTTCTATAGAAATTGTCTTTTTATCTAAATTTATAATTTACATAACTTTGTCGAATCTGTGAACTCTAGATTGTGTCTAAATTATAGTCTAGTCAAATTTAAAAACTTTATTTAATTTGTTTCGTTTATCTAAATTGTAACTTCAACGATCTTCACCGAAGAACCAAGGATTCACAACATCAACCAAGTTTAACCTTCAACATCAACAACTCCTATTTCGTTGCAACGATCCTTCAACAACTTTATCATTCAACACATCAAAGATGACTACTCAACAAGACATTCATGCCGCCGGTGCAGAAAATCGTCCTCCAATGCTAGAAAAAGGTGGTTACCTTCCATGGATGAATCGTATGCTCCGATACATGAAAACCAAGCCTCAAGGTCAAGGTAGACTCTTGATTAACTCCATCGAGAAGGGTCCATTCAAGCCTCGTCAAATTCTAGTAACAGCTGGAAATCCAACTGAAACACCTCCCACTCCAGACACCTTTCGGGAACAAATGGAAGCTGACTACACACCAGAAGATTGGAAGCAAATTGAAGCTGATGACTTGGCAATGCATTTAATCCAACTTGGTTTACCACGAGAAATATTTTGTGCTGTAGACAGTTGTGAAACTGCCTATGATATGTGGGCACGAGTTAGACGGCTTTGTCATGGCACAGAAATCGGTAAACAAAACATCGAAAACAAGCTTCTAACTGAATGGGAGAAGTTCATATCAACTCCAGCTGAACCCATTGAATCTTACTATACAAGGTTTTTCACTCTCATGAACGAGTTGATCAGAAACAAGTTGACACCAGCTCAAATTGTTCAAAATATCAAGTTCCTCAACAACCTACCAGAGGAATGGGGACGATATGTCACTATTGTCAACCAAACAAAGAACCTTCACGAGGTGAATTATGATCAGCTTTATGATTTCCTAAAGCAAAACCAGGAGGAGGCAAATGAAGTTAGAAAAGAGAAGCTCGCAAAGCAACATGATCCTCTTGCACTCATGGTCCAAACACCTACACATGCAACAGCAAATACACAACCCTCTTCATCTTCCACTCAACAAATGATGCAACAACAGTATACTCCACAATCATCATTCTATCCACAACAACAACATGTCATCCCACAACAACAATACCCGCAACACCAAGAATCCGATTTTAATGATCAGGATGAGTCAACTGCTGCTTTGAATCAAGCATTTGCTTACCTAACCAAAGAATTCCAAGGACGCTACTCCACACCTACCAACAACAACCAAAGAATCTCATCGAACACTCGCAACAAGCAAATTGCACAGCCGAGTTTCAACATGGGACAACAAGGACAGATGGTTGGGGGATATGGGAATCAGCAGGGATATGCTCCTCGATATCAGATGGGTAATTAGAATGCAGGGCAGTATGTTGGTAATCAGATGGGTCGGTATGCAGGGAATCAGATGGGTACAGCTGTTGGAAATCAAAGGGGACAGAATGCTGGGAATCAGTATGGGAATGTTGCTGCTCAGAATACCGGGAATATGAATCAGGGTACTATGAAATGTTTCAACTGTCAGGGTGTTGGTCATATGGCAAGGAACTGTCCCGACAAGCCGAATAAGAGAGATCCAGCTTATCTGCAGAAAGCATTAACGTTGGCAAACAAGGAAACGGCTGGGTTACAGTTGAGTGCAGAAGAGAATGACTTCATGGCTCTTATGGATGATACGGAAGACCTTGAGGACATCGACGCGAACTGCATTTTCATGGCAAATCTCCAGGAGGCTAAGTATGACACGGATTCTGAAATACCTCCTGTGTATGACACCAATGCAGTATCTGAGGTACCCCATACGCTACATGTCACAATAATGAAATATTTGATATGTCGACTCATGATGAACGACATCCTGCGACTCAAGAATCCACTTATGACACATATATGGACACGCCAAGTTGTAGTAATACAAATATGGCAACTCCAGATATGGATCTTAATGGAAACCTCGAGTCCCAGCATGTTGAGAATGATGAGGAAACACGTGTGTTTTTTGAATCATTATTGCATAATTGTAGTGTTGAAATTGAGAACGTTAAAAAGGTCAATCGCGATGTTAAGGCCGCGAATAAAAAATTGACCGCTGAGCTTGAGAGATATAAGGTCAATGAAAGAGCTTTTGATTTTAATAACAAACGACAGTCAGAACTTGAAATTGGTTTAAGAGATTCTGTTTTAAGAGAAGAACATTTGCAAATCAAATTTGACACACTTGATGTTAATTTGAACATGACAATAAAATCCTTAAACACAGAAATTTCTGAATTAACCAACCAACTTTCTAAACAAAAATCAACTTGTTCTGATCTTGAAAAAGAAAAGAAAGAGTTGCTTGCAAGGTTTTCAAAAAGTGAAAACGGGTCAGTCTGCACAAACAATTAATTTGCTTATTAACGATCCAAACCCGATTTTACATACAATGAAGAAAATGGCTATCGGTTGTGAAAACCCTTATATTCTCAAGAAAGCTCAGCAACATCAGAATGTGTTATATAATGGTAGTGTGATAAATGATAAACATGATCCTCCCGAGGTTCGTGATTCTTATGAAACGATTGAGCTTTCCAAAGAGAGTCGTGTTAAAATGAGACAAAAGAACCCAGAAATTAAACCAATTGATTATAACAAGCTTAATACAGATTCTGGCATTCATCTTGTTCAAAAAGAGTCACCAATGTTTTTGAAAAAACCAGTGGCTGTCGCAAAACGAAAAATTGTTTCAAAACACCTTTCTAACATCGAACAAATGGCCTCTAAGACCACTTGCAACACAAGTGAAACTAGAATATATTTGGTCGGTCTTAAACAGGGAATTGAAACACTTCAAAGTATTGTGGCATCCAAAATAAACGGTAACTACAATGTCTGGTCGTCAAGTTTTCATACCGAACAGATAAAGATGTTTGAAACAGAAATCAATCCTCATATCGCTTCAATTTATGCGATCGTTCAAAATGTGGAAAACAATCTTTTGAAAGAATCAGCTGAATTTATCAAGGTCCACAAATCCCTGGTAAAGGAAGCAAATAAAAACATTGAACACATCAAAATTTTGGAAAGACACAATGACATACTCTCTGAAGTAGCTCTATCGACCGAAATTATGTCCATTATTTACCAAACATATTCTGTGGAAGATGATGAAAGACTCCGAGCTGAGACTTCTGAAATTGTTGTAAAATATGAAAAGGCACTTGCCAAGATTGAAAAACAAAATGTCACATATTTTAAACAACTGGATCAGAAAAAGGAAGAATGCAAGTATGACAAACTGTCGTATGAGCGTTCCTACCACAACATGCAAAAACAAATTGATCTTTTGAAGTCTCAGCTTGAAAGTCAAAACGGGAAGGGTGAGGAAACTAAGGGTATAACACCATCAACCCCCTTGCCTAATGAGAAAGGAAATGAGAAAGTTGTTGTCTAAACATCGAATGTAATAGCGCCTGGCCTTTATAGGATTAGTCCCACTACTGCGTCTGCCTCTACATCTAAAACATATAGGGCGATAGACAAAAGTAATAAAGATAATCCAAACGAGATTAGGAATGCTACAACAACATCTCAGGACAACAACATAAATTCTAATGAGTGTGCCTTACCTTCTACAGGATTAGAAAGCAACTCTAGGAGCAGACGAAAGCCTAGGAGCAATACCAGGAAAACTAGAGTCTCGCCTGTCTCTGAGAGTGAATGCATGAAAGTAGAAGAACACCCTAGGAATTTATCGCTTTCAAATAAGAAACATATGTCATCTGGATGTAATGTTAAGACTCCTGTTTCTAGTGCATGTAATGACTCTGTTTGTTTAATGTACACGAAATCTTTGTCTGAAAATGCTTGTGATGATATTGTTTCTGATACTGTGAATGTGAATGATATGCCTGAACAGAAAAAGGTTCCTTCAGTAAATAGGGCTAAGTCTAGATATATTCGAAGACTTATTGCAAAAGCTAGGAAAACCACTAATAGCCTATTGCCTAAGGACCATCTTAAGTTTTGTGCATGGAAACCAACGGGTAGAATGTTTACACTTAAGAATGGCAAATTAGAAATTGTTCCCAATGAAAACATGGAAACCTTCTCTAATTGCGATTCACCTGTTACCTCTAACCCCATGGAACGAAATGTTAAACGGTTTCCATATATGATGTGTTTTTTATAGTCTATAATTTTTAACCAAGTTTTAAATTTATAATTGCCGAACTAACCTATAGACTAAAACACTAACGAGCAGTGTACCCGATCAATGTGTATAGTTTTTAGGTAAGCAAGGGTTGTTCACTAGGAGCGAAGCTAAAGTGATCTAAAGGTATTCTAATTACTAAACTAACTAACCTAGAAAGCAAGTAAATACTTTGGGGGTTTTAGCCTGAGAGGCTATCACGATTTTGTGTGTTTAATTAAACTAAATACGAGAAAATAAATATTAAACTAATTAAAAGCAAATGTGAATTCAATGATAGAAGAACATGCTAGCTAAGTCTAATCCATCTTATAGTTATATATGTGCTAATGTCTACTTGTTTTAATTCATTCAATTGTTTTGCCATCAATCCGATTATTAATCCTGTCACAATTGAATAACCTACCATCGTGGTGGGAAAGAGGACATGATCATAGTGACCTATCTAGCATCAATACTAACTTATCGCTTTAAATCGTCTAACCTAGTTTGGCATTACGCGCTACTAGTCCTAATAGTGGCATAAGGCACGGTTCCGGTGTGTTCCCTCTAAGCCGTCTAATAGGATTCGGATTACTACACTTTATGATCAATTAAAGTAACCACAATTACAGATAGTTAAGTTACCACATTAAACCAATAAGTTCATAATCTAGTTACATAGACTTTTACTAGTTATAAGCAATAAACGAATTTTTATCGATAAGCACCCAATCCAATAACAAAGCAAACACGTAATCAAAAACACAAATAAACTAAATAGACTTCATAAACTTGGCTAACACCTAAGGGTGTTAGCCCATAATCTCAGTAACAATACATAAAGTTGTAATCAAAGCAAACGAATAAGAATTCATAATGAAAACGATACGCTAACCGAACGATTACACTTAATATAAGGTTCTTGAGATGATCTTCTAGGATGATTGGATCTTTAAGGAGGTCTTCTGCTGTTTGGAGGGGTTTTTAGTCTTCTGGGAACGACCCCAAGGGTCCCCAATGATACCCTAATTCGTTAATGAGCTCGGTATTTATAGATTCTGAAATCTGGGTCGATACGGCGCATCTAGAGAGTTAGATGCGCCGCATCTATAAGTAAACGTAGCCTCCAAGTTTGAAACTGACCCAATACGGCGCATCTAAAGACCAGATGCGCCTCATCTCCCAATACGGCGCATCTAAGGACCAGATGCGCCGCATCTCCTTCAGATTCAGATAGATTTTCTTTTTCTCTTCGCGTGGCCGCTTGAATCAACTAAATCGGAGTCCGGATGAAGATTTTATGGCCAAAATACGAAAGCATCTTCAAGTGTCGACTTGTAATCTTGACTTCTTCATTAAGCTTCTAATCTCCACTTGATTTCTTTGGTAAGGATTGTGTATGGCCAATACGGCGCATCGGATTGGTCCGATGCGGCGTATCTGGAGTAGAACAAGTTGGTTCTTCTTCGTTGACCAAAGTTTCATATGCGACGCATGATAAAATCAGATGCGGTGCATGCTTCAAAGTCAGGCAATGGTCTTTAATCTCTTCAATTCAGCAGACTTTTCCAACTTGATTCATTTTGCTCCAATTTCCGTCCGAAATCATTAACTTTCACCAAATGCTTGTTTATACTGAGAATTACAAAAGTAAACGATTAAGTGTCAATTCTCATATAAAGTGATATAAAACAAGTCATTAATATGGGATAAATGATGCTAATAATATGTCGTTATTTGATGTCATCAAATATCCCCCCACTTGAACTTTACTTGTCCTCAAGTAAACCTTAGATTAAACTTATGAAAATGTATCCTAAAAGATATTAGGATTTATTTTTATATTTAAGCATGTATTCGTTTCATCATAATCACACAACCAAACACTTAACGAATTAGAAATAAAATAAAATGTTTTTGATAAAAGCAAATCTAATCGTTTAACTGTCCAGTCGTGACGAATATTCTATCATAAGCTTGGCAAGTATACACATCTCCCCCACTAAAGCCAAGGAATAACAAGTCTAAAGCGGTAAAAATGGTTTTGAGGCTTAAGGGTTAATCATTCTCATCCCTATCGATCTCAAATTCCAGAAAAGGCGACAAAATCACAAATACATGATCGAATCCACGAACACGATACTTGCAATTGCTCAAATCCTTAACTCGAATAGGCTAAAGATAGGTCCAAACTTCACCAATAATAATATATCAAAAAGGGCGACAAAATCATAAATACATAGCCGAATCCACGACTACGATACTTAAGATTGCTCAAATCCCTAATCTCAATAAATCAAAGGTTTGGTTGGATAAAGAATAATACAGGGTATGGATAATATTTGGGATATAAATTGGTGTAAAAATGAAAAATAAACAAAACAAATAAATTAAAATCCTAAGTGTGGTTAATCACTATCCCAACCATCCCATGAATAAGACTCATATCACTGAATAACTCACGCTTTAACACTTGAAACACACGCTTTAGGTAGACACGAATTATACTCAACAAGATCTCAATCAAAGAATAAACCTTAGTTGACGTTCCCATAACGGCCAACTCCCATTCAATCCATAACTATAGTACAACAACAATAATGATAACTTTACATAACTTTACAATGTTGGTAAAAACAAACCTCCAACTTCTTCTTTCTTTTTCTTTTCTCATTTTTTCAATTTTTTTTTTTTTTTTTTTTTTTTTTTTTTTTTTTTTTTTTTTTTTTTTTTAATGACATCAACATATGTGTAAAATTTCACAACTTTTCTATCACTTTCTTTCCGGATAATTTTTCCATACTTTTCATACTTTCAGAAACAACTGTAATAGCGAAAGTAGTAAACACACGAAAAATAAACTCAAAGATATACAATATTTACTTTCATACCAATTGCATTGTGCAATTTCCTGACTCAACCAAAGATAATGAATTACGCACGCGAACACATGTAATGTAAGGAAACACACTTTGCCTAAAGCAATTAACCAAACCACGGATTCTAATCTACAGGGTAGGCTAAGGTGTAAGGCTGTAACGAAACATTTTAAACATAGGTGTAAGAAACGAAAGGAATGGCTCTGAGTGTTTTTCTAGGGGTATCTTACTCTAAAAGTGAGAGTAACAAAAGGGTTTATACGGGGGTTAACTAACCAGTGTAGTTAGCTAATATCACATAACATATAATAGGCTATTTGGGTGTAATCCTAGAAATTTACCAAGTTAGACAAGTCATTCCAATTATATAAAATAATACTTATTATGGTGGTCTCGAATAGTATACAAGCCAAGTTCTAAAGTTTACAAGTCACCGGCACACTCATAGATTTGTGAATTTTGAAAAATCACAATTTTTGAAAATAACGTCATGTGTGCAGCTATGTAATTTAGACTTTAAACAAAAACATGCTAAAAATAATTTTAAATTTTGATATATTAAGCACATTTTAAGCATATTTTTGAAAAATAAGGACAAGTAAACGTTCTAATTCTCCATCCCCCCACTTAAGATAAACAACGTCCTCGTTGTTTAATTTGAAATTAAAAACAGGAAATTAAAAGAATTAGAACGGAGAACTCCCCTGAGATTTGCTCGGAATGATCCTCCATGTAAGAATGCGAGCATATAAAATGTGGGAGTTCATCAACATCTTCAATCGTCCAGACCTGTAAAATTATAGAGACCACAGAAAAAGAATCTTGAGAGCATCTCGTTAATCATTGGTTAGAAAAATAAAAATACGAAAAAATTACAGGTCAGAGTGTCGATGTGCCGCATCCATGGAATATTGGATACGCCGCATCAACAACCTGTAGGAAATATTAAACTGCATGCAATGGGATAATACGCCGTATCGATAGAAATTGATGCGTCGCTTCATATTTTATTAATTCGAAGTCTGTTTTTTTAACAAATAATTAGATACGCCGTATCTGTACAACAGATGCGTCGTATGTCGGTTATGGCTTAAAATTTTTTCTGATTAAAAACATAATACGGCGTATCTAGGAGATAGATGCGCCGTACTCGAATTATTAAATGCGCTGTATATAAAATGAAAACGCCATACGCCGCATCTGGAATACAGATGCGCCGTATCGTTTGTATCAGCAGAATACAGCGACAGCAGTCATGCAGAAAAAACAAATAAAAATAAACACAAGAAAATAAAATAAACTAAAAAGAAAGTAAAAGACAAGCATGGGTTGCCTCCCACGAAGCGCTTGTTTTTGTTCGAGTCACGAGCCTGACTCTACCCTTATTTACTATGTAATAGGGTATCGTTCCCCCCACTTGGGATCAAGTGCGGGTGATAGTAGCAATAAACACGAAGAGAGTGTAAATTTGCTTGTAAAGATGGAAGAAATAAATAAAAATCATACCTTGGCAATATATGTACATCATTCCTATCCATACCCGGTTTGGTTGATAAATTGGATGATTTGACCATTCCATCTGAAAGAGTAGTGTGTTGAGGAAAAATGAGTCTCCTTTCTTCATGGTTAGTCTCTTTGGTAGTAAGGCGTCCCTTGACTTCCGCAGAAGATGAGAAAGGGTCTTTGGCAAGTAAAAGTTCGAGTTCCTCTATAACCTTCATAGGGTCGAAATCATCATCTTCATCAATCGTAGCAATGTTTAAGAGCTCATCACCAAATTCTTCCTCGAGCTCCACCAAATACGGGTTGATCACAGGTGCTTCATGTGCTTGAATAGGTAGTGTAATATACTCCACCTCATTATCCTTTTGTTTTGCAACCTGTTTAGGAAAACTAGCAAGATTATTAGTAACGGGATCAATAGTATTAAATAAATTTGTACCACTTTTTGTTTTAAGTGACTCCAATTCATCTTGTGAGTCTCCTTCTTCAACTAATGGTCTTGCAATTTCATAACCGTCCCGAATTTCATCCTTAAATAATTCATCCCAGATTTCTTCAAAATCCCTCGTTGGGTCAAAATCTGGTTGAGGTAAGTCATCATAAACTATGGCGTCAAATGGTTCGAAATCAAAATCAGAATACTTTTCATCTTCATCCGATGGATTGTCTAATGGTGGTAATACGATTGCAGAATATTCTTCAACGTAAGGTTCCGTATACACATCATCTTGTGCAATCTCCGGAGAAAAAGCACCATCGAGAACAATTGCAGGAATTTGTTTCATATTAAATACATGGGACACTTCCTCATCATTATCATCGAGAAGATCATCCGATATAGTCCAAGTATGTCGAAACGGCAACCCGTTTCTTTCTTTCTTTGACTGAACCTTTTCCAGCAACAAGTATTCTTCCATAGTGATTTCTTTTGTCTCAGTGACTTGTCCACCATTTCTTGCTCTTTCCCAATCGTAGATCCCATTATTGCTCAAGGCTCTTTCTTCTTCAAGTCTCATATATTCTTCCATAGTAATGTCTGGATTGTCCATCTTCATTATTACCTGAAAGATAAGCAACCAAGAACAGCAGTAACCTAAACAAAAATAAAAACTAAACTAATAAAAATTTAATAAACACAAAAAAAATAAAAAACAAAAAAATATTTTTGGTGTCACAGAAAATCGATGCGCCGTATCCAACAGACAATGGATACGCCGTATTAGCTTTCTGTAACAGATTTTTCAAATTATATAATACTAAAAAAAAATCACAAAAACTAAAAAAAATTGTCGCAGAACGTCAATGCGCCGTATTCCCAGACAAGAATACGCCGTATTGAAATCAGACAGATGCGCCGTATTCACAGACAAGAATACGCCGTATTGCTTTTCTGAGACAGAAACACAGAATGACAAAAACACACAGAAACTAACGAAAACAAATAAAAACTAAAATACCAATAAATCAAATTAAAACAATCACTCCCCGGCAACGGCGCCAAAAACTTGATGTGTTTTTTATAGTCTATAATTTTTAACCAAGTTTTAAATTTATAATTGCCGAACTAACCTATAGACTAAAACACTAACGAGCAGTGTACCCGATCAATGTGTATAGTTTTTAGGTAAGCAAGGGTCGTTCACTAGGAGCGAAGCTAAAGTGATCTAAAGGTATTCTAATTACTAAACTAACTAACCTAGAAAGCAAGTAAATACTTTGGGGGTTTTAGCCTGAGAGGCTATCACGATTTTGTGTGTTTAATTAAACTAAATACGAGAAAATAAATATTAAACTAATTAAAAGCAAATGTGAATTCAATGATAGAAGAACATGCTAGCTAAGTCTAATCCATCTTATAGTTATATATGTGCTAATGTCTACTTGTTTTAATTCATTCAATTGTTTTGCCATCAATCCGATTATTAATCCTGTCACAATTGAATAACCTACCATCGTGGTGGGAAAGAGAACATGATCATAGTGACCTATCTAGCATCAATACTAACTTATCGCTTTAAACCGTCTAACCTAGTTTGGCATTACGCGCTACTAGTCCTAATAGTGGCATAAGGCACGGTTCCGGTGTGTTCCCTCTAAGCCGTCTAATAGGATTCGGATTACTACACTTTATGATCAATTAAAGTAACCACAATTACAGATAGTTAAGTTACCACATTAAACCAATAAGTTCATAATCTAGTTACATAGACTTTTACTAGTTATAAGCAATAAACGAATTTTTATCGATAAGCACCCAATCCAATAACAAAGCAAACACGTAATCAAGAACACAAATAAACTAAATAGACTTCATAAACTTGGCTAACACCTAAGGGTGTTAGCCCATAATCTCAGTAACAATACATAAAGTTGTAATCAAAGCAAACGAATAAGAATTCATAATGAAAACGATACGCTAACCGAACGATTACACTTAATATAAGGTTCTTGAGATGATCTTCTAGGATGATTGGATCTTCAAGGAGGTCTTCTGCTGTTTGGAGGGGTTTTTGGTCTTCTGGGAACGACCCCAAGGGTCCCCAATGATACCCTAATTCGTTAATGAGCTCGGTATTTATAGATTCTGAAATCTGGGTCGATACGGCGCATCTAGAGAGTTAGATGCGCCGCATCTATAAGTAAACGTAGCCTCCAAGTCTGAAACTGACCCAATACGGCGCATCTAAAGACCAGATGCGCCTCATCTCCTTCAGATTCAGATAGATTTTCTTTTTCTCTTCGCGTGGCCGCTTGAATCAACTAAATCGGAGTCCGGATGAAGATTTTATGGCCAAAATACGAAAGCATCTTCAAGTGTCGACTTGTAATCTTGACTTCTTCATTAAGCTTCTAATCTCCACTTGATTTCTTTGGTAAGGATTGTGTATGGCCGATACGGCGCATCGGATTGGTCCGATGCGGCGTATCTGGAGTAGAACAAGTTGGTTCTTCTTCGTTGACCAAAGTTTCATATGCGACGCATGATAAAATCAGATGCGGCGCATGCTTCAAAGTCAGGCAATGGTCTTTAATCTCTTCAATTCAGCAGACTTTTCCAACTTGATTCATTTTGCTCCAATTTCCGTCCGAAATCATTAACTTTCACCAAATGCTTGTTTATACTGAGAATTACAAAAGTAAACGATTAAGTGTCAATTCTCATATAAAGTGATATAAAACAAGTCATTAATATGGGATAAATGATGCTAATAATATGTCGTTATTTGATGTCATCAATATACAAAATCATCTGTTCTTTGCAGGTCATTGAAATTTGTCTTTGGATCGTCGACTCGGGTTGCTCCAAGCACATGACCGGGAATCTGAAGCTGCTGATCAATTTTGTATGGCAGTTCATGGGGACTGTACGGTTTGGGAATGATCATGTTGCAGCTACTCTGGGTTATGGAGATCTTCGGTTTGGAAACTACTTGATCACTCGGGTTTACTATTTCGAAGGGTTGGGACACAACTTGTTTTCATCTGGGCAGTTTTGTGATGCGGATTTAGAGGTTGCATTTAGGAGAAACACTTGTTTTGTTAGGAATTTGGTGGGGGATGATCTCTTAATTGGGGATCGTGGCACCAATCTCTATGCAATAGACATAAACCAAATGGCCTCTTCATCACTAATTTGTCTCATGACTAGGGCAAGCGAAACAAAGTCCTGGTTGTGGCATAGACGTTTGTCCCATCTTAACTTTGACACCATAAACAAACTTGCCAAAGACAACATCGTCAATGGTCTCCCAAAATTCAAATACACCTAAGAACACTTATGTCCATCCTGTGAGCAAGGAAAGAGCAAAAGAGCAACATATAAACCTAAACCCGTACCTAGTTCGGTTGATAAGTTACATTTGTTGCATATGGACTTATGTGGCCCAATGAGAGTTGCAAGGATAAATGGGAAGAAGTATATTCTTGTAATCGTCGATGACTATTCAAGATATACATGGGTAAAGTTTCTGAGGTCGAAAGACGAAACACCTGGCATCATCATCACCTTTCTGAAGCGGATTCAAGTTCTACTTCAAGCTCCAGTAAGGATAGTAAGAACTGATAATGGCACGGAATTCACAAATCAGGAGTTAAGAACATATTTTGAAGAATCTGGTCTTACTCACCAGACATTAGCTGTTAGAACTCCACAGCAGAATGGGGTAGTTGAAAGGAGAAATTGAACTCTTGTGGAGGCTTCTCGCACAATGCTGATTTATTCTAGTGCACCATTATTCTTATGGGCTGATGCTGTTGCCACTGCTTGTTTCACTCAGGACCGATCCCTAGTTCATCCAAGATTCAATAAAACCCCGTATGAACTAGTAAACAACAGAAAACTGGATATTTCTTATCTTCATGTATTTGGCGCTCTATGCTATCCAACGAATTACAGGGAAGATCTGGGGAAGTTGAAAGCTAAGGGGGATATTGGAATCTTCATTGGTTATTCGGAAAACTCGAGGGCATTCAGGGTGTATAACAAGAGAACAAAAAAGATCATGGAGACGATGAATGTGAAATTTGATGAAATTTCACAAATGGCTTCTGAGAGACTCGCTCTAGAACCCGCGCTTAACCCGATGACTTCTGGACATATCAGTTCAGGACTCGCACCTCAAGGAGCTCAATCAATTCATAACGAACAACCCACAAATCAGGAACTGGATAATTTCTTCGAGTTTATGTATGATGAATACTATGGTGGCGCTTTGACAAATGCATCTAACCAACGTTCCGCTGCACCCGCTCAAAATCAACAACCACCACCACCACCACCAAATCAAGATGCATACCCAACATTCGAAGCTGGCGCACCAACTCCCTCCACATCATCAACATCTACTCCACTAAATCCAGTAATTGAGATTGTTTTACCAAGAATTGATGAGCAAGAACCAAACGATGCTGTGTTAGACGAAGAACCATTCGAAAACCCGTTTGGAACGGAATCTGCTGAATCATCTTCCAGATTACATGAACCATCTAACACGCATTCGTCCAGTCTAAGGTACCCTTCAACGTTACAGTGGACAAAAGACCATCCGATAGAACAGGTTATTGGTGAACCCTCAAGGCCAATTCAGACGAGAAAACAACTAAACACCGATTGTGACATGTGCATCTATGTCTGCTCAGTCAGTCTCATAGAACCTAAGAACATTCGGGAAGCAATGGCAGATAATGCCTGGATTGAAGCGATGCAGGAAGAACTTCTTCAATATCAGTTACATGACACCTGGGATTTAGTTCCAAGACCAATTGACAAACTCGTCATTGATCTTAAGTGGTTATGGAAAAACAAAAAGGATGAAGAAATGACTGTCATTCGCAACAAAGCTCGTCTCGTGGCAAAGGGATTTAGACAGGAAGAGGGGATCGATTTTGAAGAGTCATTCGCGCCAGTTGCAAGGCTTGAAGCAGTCAGGATTTTCTTAGCATATGCCGCTCACAAGAACATCACAGTTTATCAGATGGACATCAAGACCGCTTTCTTGAATGGAACTCTGAAAGAAGAAGTGTATGTGAGTCAGCCAGACGGATTCGTGGACAAAGATCATCCAGAATACGTCTTCAAGCTAAAGAAAGCAATCTATGGTTTGAAACAAGCCCCACGGGCGTGGTATGATGAATTATCATCTTTCCTACTTCATAATAATTTCACCAAAGGAACAATTGATCCGACCTTGTTTACCAGAAAATTCAAAAATGACATTTTGATTGTTCAGATTTATGTGGACGACATCATTTTTGGGTCCACTAATCTGACACATTCAAAACATTTTGCAAATCTCATGAAAAGCAAATTTGAAATGTCCATGATGGGAGAATTAAAATTCTTTCTGGGTTTACAAATTCATCAATCCCCACGTGGTATTTTTCTAAATCAAGCTAAATATACAATTGAGATTTTGAAAAAACATGGAATGGATAATTGTGACTCTGTTGGTACACCAATGGTCACCTCACCAAAAGTAGGCGCTGATTTATATGGGAAACCCATGGATCCGAAGAAATATCGGAGCATGATTAGTTCTCTAATGTACCTAACTGCTAGTCGACCTGATATACATTTTGCTGTCTGTTTATTAGCACGGTTTCAGGCAAAGCCTACCGAACTTCACCTCCAAGAGGTTAAACGGATCTTTCGGTACCTACGAAGAACCATCAACATGGGACTTTGGTATCCGAAGGATTCGGAGTTTACACTGATAGCATTTTCGGATGCAGATCACGCCGGTTGCCAAGTTACAGCAAAGAGTACATCAGGCGGAGCACAATTTTTGGGAGAAAAGCTAGTAGGCTGGTCATCAAGGAAACAAGACTGCACTGCACTATCAACCGCAGAAGCCGAGTATGTGTCTCTATCTGCTGTTGTGCCCAAGTTCTATGGATGAGGACACAACTCACAGATTATGGTTTCTCTTTCGACCGCATACCTTTGTATTGTGACTCGAAAAGTGCCATAGCCATCTCGTGCAATCCAGTGCAACATTCGAAGACCAAACATATTAGAGTCCGCTATCACTTCATAAAGGAACACGTAGAAGAGGGTACTGTTGAATTATTTTTCGTGAAGACTGAATACCAACTCGCCGATCTATTTACTAAAGCCCTCCCAAAAGAGCGGTTTGAAAACTTAGTTCGTCGAATTGGAATGCGAAGCCTAACTCCCGAAGAGTTAGAAAGTCTTCTCGAATCTTTTTGAATTATCTCAACAAGCTTCGCATGTAAATATTTTTCAAAATCAAAATACAAAAATTTGAAAAACCAGCAAAAACAAAATATAAAAATAGAAAATTTTCAAAAATACAAAAACAATAGAAAAACAAAAAAAAAAAAAAAAAAAAAAAAAAAAAAAAAACCAAAAATAATCTTCTCACGACATGTCTCTCGTATAATCGAAATTCTGTACGTATCTAGAAATGTCATTCAACAATGATACGGGCATGTATAGATGCTTGAGCGAGAGTTCATTTAAAATTTTTCTAAAACATGTCGTTTCTCAAAATTTTCTTCATTATGGCTTTCGTACATTTCAGTATGAAACCCGCGCTACATTGATGACTTCTGATTATTTTCGATCAGAACTCGTAATGTTAATGGCAAAAAGCAAAACCATGAGCACATGATCAAGATTTGTCAAAATCTTTCTCAAAATTCTGTGCTCAAGATAACTCCCTTTCAACTGCTTTTAAACTCAAAAGTTTAAACCTATGCTTTGCTTAAGGGGGAGTATCAAAAGAAAATATTCCAATTTTCATGCTAAACTCCGTCTTTATCTCCAAAAATGTTTTGCATTTAATCTCTTGATATCAAAAATATCACTGCGTGCTATTTTTGAGGGGGAGATTAGGTATAAGGGAGAGAAGACGTGATTAAAATGTGATAAAAAAAGTTTTGTGGTTTGAATCTCAAACGAGCTCTACAAAAAAGACTCAGTAGGAACCATCGAATTGACGAAACTCAAATGTCAAATCGAAAAGACATGTACGGGACGGGTAATAATTTCAAGCTGGTTATCCAGTGATGTAAACGTGTCTCGCAAAGGACCTGTCTGAGTAGAATGTACCAATTCGAGAGATGATCTTTGGATATGACCGGGACGGGTAATAACTTCAAGCTAGTCTAACTAGTGATGTAAACGTGTCTCGCAATGGTCATATTAATTGAAAATCGATCATTTCAAAATGTGCGAACTCTACCCAACATGTGCAAATTTATCCTAAAAATGCATGAGCACATGTGAAGGGGGAGTATTTCAAAAACACAAAACTCTCAATGTGTTATCTAAATGTGTTTACTCATAAACACTTTGAGAGATTTTCATAAATGGTTTTATGGCATGTGATCGTTAATCTAGGATAATCATGGAGTAATAAGGTGATTATGGTTAGGTTATGTCCAATGATCCGCCAGAACCGGAGAGATCTACCCAAGGACAATTCCAATAGATTAGAATTAGAAGTCCTTAGGAATAATTGAAAAAAGGAGCAAATGAGAAAGGAGAAAGAAGGGGTTGAAGAATTAAAAAGAAAAGTTTAATGAAAGGGTGAAAAGAAATAGCCCTCCATGAAAACTTAGGTCAGAAACCGGGTCAATACATCTGCTATCGGTACTCACTAAGGTGATACTGATATTGAAGACAAGACGTCATGGACCCAGTGACGCGTTGCACCACCCCTCCTTGCCACTCAGATATTTCTCAAAAGATATTTGTTTCATTTCTCACGGAGAACACTACATAATCTATCGACCTCTCACTCCGAGATGAGTTGATATTGAAAAGGTGGCACTCTGCTCCATGCCTCCGACGACTAAATCAAAACGCACATTATAGAGTCTAGAGCCATGAGATTCATCAAAGATCTCTTAGGAACACTTCCAATGCAATACACTTGTGTTCATCAAAAAGGATACAAGTTGTATGAATCTTAATGAGATCTAAAGATCTTGCCTTATGTCATGATGGTTACGTGCTTCAAACGGTCTACAGTCTTGAAGTGATATCTCGGTATACTTCAGAGGCTCTCAACGGCCTTGGTAAAGATTAGAGAAAGTTTTCACACTTTGCTGATAACTATCTCTAAATCTGAACCTATAAGCGCTGGACGATTTATTGCTAACTGTCTTATGCAGGTACTGATGAAAGACCATTTACCATCATCATCTACAACGACGACGCATCTGGACAGAAGAAGTAGATCAAGGCAAGAACAACCAAAAGACGATTCTTTGAAGATCACAGTGCATGAAGGAACAATGAATGAAGACTATTATACATCAACACACAAAGTTCAAGACAATGAAGTCAAAAGACCACTCACTGGAGCATCCTTGAAATGACCATCCCTTAGGGGGAGATTGTTAGCAATTAATTTATTAATTGTGAAGTGATGGTCATTTGCTAAACTAGAGCTTATGTGTTAAATGTATCAAATAGTTTAGAAAGTGGGCTAATGGTATTAGTTATTTTTAGTATGTAAGTGTATAAGTGATGCGTGGTTTTGCGACCTTACAACAGGTTTTACCTCTCGAGGGATCTCAAGAGGCTTGCAATCCCCACCAGGCAGTGTACCTGACCGATGTAGTAAAGTGCAGTGGCAAGTACCGGGGGATTTATCGTTCTCTAGGGGAATAGTGTCGTTAGGATTGAAAAACTACTCTAATAGGTCTAAGGGTGAGGGAAGATTCTTTTTTGTATTTTTTATATTTTATGGAAACAAGTAAAATCTCGGGTTTGAAGGAGTGGGCGGAATTATTTGCTAGTCAACTAACCTAAATAACTACAATTGCAAATAAAATAAAATAACTGAAAATGAAAAGGTTGTGAAACTTATATGGAGAGAAATGTGTTTACTTAGATTTCCTTACTCCCTAACTATCTTTTACCGGTTGATTAGTGTGTATTAGTTGCGTGGATGACGGGTGTATTCCTTAATACCAATCGTGGGGTGGCGTACGTACTTCCCCAACTCTACAAGCTCCTACTTCACTCCTATGTCGAGCCAGCTAAGAAGCTCCTAACATGGGATCACTAGAATTCGCTCATGCATTAAATACAACCATAAAAACCTTAGTACGCATTGGTTCATGTTTCTTAAGACGTTCAAGCAAGTTACCGTATAGGAGGTTAGCCAGTTTTCTTAAGCCTAACATCGATAAACAATCATCCAATACAATTAATAACACACCAACAACTAATAATCAATAGTTAGGTTTCATTAGATCTAAGCAAACACAAGATAAATCTAGCCTAGCATGTTAATTAAAAGACAAGAACAAGATATAATCAAACAACACATAGACATATTGATTGATTAAGTGATTACTTATCTTCAATTAAACATGGGAGATCCAAGGGTATAAAACCCTTAAAAATGGCAGAAAATTCGTCTAAGGGTTTCTCCTCACAAAGTTGCACACCAATGACTAAAAATTGCAAAACTATATATAGAGTTTAGGGTCTGACGACGTCACGTTGTAGGAGGTGACGCCGTCACCTCACCGCGGCTAGGGTTCCCGGATGGTCTTCCTGACGCCGTCCCTCTTTAATCCTCCAAAATCCGCTCTGGCGCGTCAAGGGTTGACGCCGTCAAAATTGTGCTTGACGCCGTCTCTCTTTAACTTAAACCGTGACGGCCTTGATCACCTTAAAGGGTGACGCCGTCAGACTTCCATTGCAAAACTTTCTGGCGCGTCACGTGTATTTTGTCATATCCACCTCTTTTGCCAAGCCGTGACGCCGTCAGGAGCAATCCTTGACGCCGTCATGTGTACTTTTCCAGCAGCTTTGGAGACTTTGTCGTTTTCTTCACTTTTATGCTCCAAAAACGTCCAAAATGCTTCCTTTTCCAGATTTCTTCTCCAAAGTACCTAAAATGACAAAAGGAACGATTTAGGGCTTAAATGACCCCCTAAAAGCGGTACACTTTTCGCTTCATCAAATACCCTTACACTTGAGATTTGCTTGTCCTCAAGCAAATGCGCTTTTATTCTAATCAAAATACAAGTTAGGGGTCATTTAACGCTAATATAAAAGTAATTACAACAAATAGTCGTTCCACTTTAATCATAATAAGCACGGAGATTACAAACTAGCACCTCACAAGTAGTGTTTAGATACTCACATCTCTCAGGTGTCATAAAAGTATATCTCATAAATGAAAATGGATAATATCTCTCACTACCTGTCATAGCAAATAGATTACCATAGGCTTGGGAAAGGATCAAAAACCTCCTCCACTAGGCGTAAGCACCTAAGATAAACTATCAAAGAGGGCTTTTAAACGGGTTATAACGTTAGGTGTAGGGATATGATAAATACGGATTTGTTGGATAAGGGATATTTTACTGGTGGCGAGTTAAAGATCTTGATTAATTACATGTACAATATGGCGTTGCTAAGCCAAGACTAGACTCGACTTAAGCTAAAAACAAAATAACAAAAACATAAAATAAACATAAAATGAAACGGGATGGTAGTCCGTATGTTTTTTCTACTTTTCTTTTTCTCTTTTTTTTTTGTATTTTTCTTGATTTTTTTTTTTTTTTTTTTTCCATACACTCTTGCCCTACCATCCAAAATAATACATCATAGGGGCGTTGCATTCCCCTTACACTTGAACTTTTACATAACTTTACAAATAACTATTCTAATGACTCGAATTAAGATAATCGACACACCTGGAGTACTTTTAAACTATTTAGCACATATGGGGGTAATAATGTTGTTCTTCCCGATTACTCCATTACACTAGTACTTTACCCATGAGTCCCAATCGTCCCAAAATAATATGTACAAGGATATGACTCGACTTAGCAACCATGTAATCAATTAGATAATTAACTTGGGGTTTAAACAAATGTTGTCACAATAATGCACTAAAGATGAGTGCATACAAGGTAGGCTAAGACGATTTGGGTGTACATTTAAGTGGGGTGTAAACAAATTCTTCCTTTAAGTAAAATGCTTAAAGTTAGAAACGAAAAGATAGGCTCTGAGGGGTGTACTAGGGGTATCGTGTACTAAAAATGAGTACAACGCAAAGGGTGTGGGAGAATTACTTGACCAATGTAGCCAATGTAATTATAACAAAAACACAGGTGTAAAACAATGGGTTAATCCTAATGTCTCTTATCATGTAGTAAATCTAACTACACGAATGTAGTCTCACTTGTGGCCTCGGAATGGTCCTAACGCAAGTTCTAGAATCTAAGTGTTACCGGTACACACATCATAGCATAAATGCTTTTCCTACCAATTCTAGGGGCGAACCTCACATATTTGGGGGTGGAAAAAAATTTTAGTGGTACGGTTTTGTGCTAGTCATATAACTCCTATCCATGAGACGCTCATTAAGATCAAAGTTTCACTCCTATATGTTGTAAAAAATTTTAAATTTGGCACTAAAATTGCCTTAACAGGTATTTCTCTCAGTTTTATTACACATCTACCATTAAACAAACAAAAAATCAAGTGCAATTGTATTCTCTAAAGTATCGTACTTTACCCCCCCTTACACTTAAGATGAACATTGTCCCCAATGTTCAAATAACAAGATGTAAAAGTAAATAAGGTAAAAGAATGAAATCAAATACTCCCCTGATTCGTTTGGTGGATAAAGAGGTAACATGGTTAGATCTTCTTCCAAGGTAATGTTGAAGCTCCAAGACTAATGCATCGCCAAAAGCTAGATTCCACATACATTTCCTTGTCCAAAATAACCTGTTAAACCTGAGAAAACAAACACGAAAACCTGCATAACATCGGCGGGATAAATCTATATAAGGATATAATGCTTGTGGAATGATTATTTTGCAGATTCCTGGAGTTTATAAGTTAGAGATTTAACAAAAACTTTTTATGATTCCGGTAGAAAAACAAAACTTTCAAAAATTTCAGAAAATTAAAACCTGACGCCGTCAGGTTGTAATGCCTGACGCCGTCAGAAATGATCTGACAGAATTCTCATGTTAAGTTTCCGGAAAATTTCTGGAAAAACCTATACCTTACTTCCTGGAATTCCTGCAAAACATCATTATGACTCGATACAAGCATTTGACTCAAACAATTACTAATATGTATGTTAATTTATTATTGTTACGATTCATGTTCATTTTTTCTAATAAACCGATTTGGATTTCCCTTACACTTATCTTTTGCAAAATACCTTTATATGTAGTTAAGACGAAGTTAAAAACAAGATAAAGCATTTTCACAATTTAGTTTTGAACATGAATCAATAATAATAAAAATTAAACATACATACGGAAGCAAATAAAATCAAACAAACAAATAAATAAACACACAAAGCAAATAAAGCTTGGGTTGCCTCCCAAGAAGCGATTTTCTTTATTAACGAGTCTTGTAGCTAGACTCAAAGTCACGTACATTACGTGATTCCATCATTGGTCACGGTTTCTAGGTTCCCCTTTGATTCTCTATCAGAATCACTTTCATAGTAAAGGTATTTTGGGTCCTCAAGATCAGAAGGATTGTTTTGGTATTTAGAACTAAGCTCCTTAACATGCTTGAAGAATCCACTCGACAGGTCAAAAGTGTCCTTACATCCTCTTCTCACATCATCATCACATAACACGAGTTGGGAACTTAACCCATCGAGCCCTCCATAATCGATCTCCTTGAATTCTCTCATCTTGTAAGGCGTTTGGTATGAGATTTCCCTAATCCCATCGGTGAAAGTCATGATCCCATTGAGCTCGTCCACAACCAAGCTTGTGGCCTTGCAAAAAGGTGCCCCAAAAACAACTTGTGATAACATGGGATCGATGTACTTTTCGATATTATCGACGATTGCGAAGCTCATAGTGAATGTCATATTTCCTACAAACACCTGTACATCATCATCTATGCCAATGTCATCCTTCCCTTTATGAATCATCCCCCATCTGCAAATGTTGTTATAATGAAACAAGGACATCACATTTTTGGGCAAACATGTGTCAATGTAAACATTATAAAAATGCTTGTGACCAATCATGCAAGGTATTTTGAGATTATTCGGATCACGTTGCTTAATTCAGCCAGGCCTTCTACCGTGTAGCCCCCATGTGTTGCAAATTGCTGATGGTTGATACTCATACACTTCTTCACTGCCATCCCGAAAAATCACTTTTCTGACACCATCGGTAAATAATGCACTACTATCATCCTCATCGAGTATCACTCCCGTTGCTTTTATGAATGGTTTGCCTAGAACAAGGCTAGTTAAGGATGGGCTGATGATAGAGTTCATGTTATTAAATACAGTTAGCTCGATATGAAAGAGGAACTTTTCTATCACAATTGGTACCCTTCTTATTACCCCGATGATATTAAACCCTTCATATTTGACCTGTTTGGTGAAGGCTTCGTTATATAGAGAAAGGGATATCGCATTCATAGAAGAGTTGGGGTTTATGTAGGCATCTTTTATAAACTTTTTCCTAGTGGTGCAAGATATCTTAAAGACCCTGGGAGCGCCATCCTCTATTCTCTCTCCAAATCCCATAGGCAACTTTGCTGTGCCCCTCTCAAGTTCCTCCACCAGGGGGCGGTCTAGCAGTCCTGGGAGCCCATGAGGCATTTCGGATTTCTCTTTCGCGCCCTCCTCATCGCTCACCTCTCTTGTACTAGAGTTCTTTGGTGAGTCTAGATAGTCGCCGGGCGCCTCGGGGTTCTTTTCGGGAACTTCACCCTCCATTTCATTGTCCACATTCTCGGTTGATTTTTGGTCCAGGTTGGGTTTAGGAATAGGTATTGTTGTAATGGTGTTCACGAAGTGAAGTGGTTTTGAAGGGGTATGAGTGTCTCTAGTTTCTTTTCCGTTTTGTGATATGTGTTTGAAGAGTTTACTAGGGTGCTTGATTTTTACAGGAGGGGGTGTTTTGGTGAGTCACCGTGACAGATTTGATCTCATTAACTCGTGCAAACTCACAAGTTGACCTGCCAGCAATGCGATCATTGATAACCTTTAACAGGTTATCAACCTTGTTGTTCATATCAACTTGCTGTTGTCTGAATTGATTCTCAAGTTTGGATAGCTGTGTTTCTTGAGAGAGAATGAATTTTTGCAGTGATTCCTCGCGATTTTGTTGTTTATGTGTATGTTGATGAGGATAATGTTCAGACCAGGTGAGTGGGGGAGAGTCATTGAATGATACGCTTCGAGTTTGGTTCCAACTAAAGTTTGGCTTACTCTTCCATGCCTCATACCTATCTTCGGAATTCTTGGGTCCATAATTAGTGGTGAGCCACTTATCTCCCGCCTTATCGATTCGCGAGGATGCGAATTCTTTGAAAGCCTGTTTGGGGAGTTCCATGCAATCATGAGTGTCGTGGGGACCACTACATAATTCACATGAAGAAGTGATTTTGTTCACTTGGCTTGAAGGTTTAGGAGCCTCGTAGGATTTCATAAGAAACTTGACTTGGTCTTCAAGTTCTATGATCCTACGGTCGGAAGTGCTTGAATTGTTCGAAGGCAAAGATATTGCCTTGACCGTTTTATTCAAATCACGGGGATCACTCCAACTTTCGTTGTCATAAAGAGCAAGATCTTCCAAGAGAGCCCATGATTGTTCCTCACTTAGATCACGTAGCTTACCACCGGCCGATTGGTCAATGGTTTGCCTCGTGGAGAGATTGATATGGTCATAGAAGATTTGGACTTGGAGCCAAAGTTCTATGCCATGGTGAGGGACTTTTTGGAGTAAGTCCTTGAATCGAGTCCATGCCTCGTAGAGGGTTTCTCCTTGACATTGTTGGAATATCAAGATATCATTCCTTAGCTTGGTAGTTCTTCCTGGTGGGAAAAACTGAGCAAGGAAACGAGTGGTGAGATTATCCCAAGAGGTGATGGATCCTGCGGGTAGGCGCTCTAGCCATTGACTAGCTTGGTCCCGCAGAGAGAATTGAAAGAGACGCAGTCGGGTCGTCTCTCGAGTGGCAACATCAAGGTCTATAGAATCAACGATTTTGAGAAAGTCCTTGAGATGTTGATTAGGATCTTCGGAACGAAGTCCATGGAATGCGCATCCGCTTTGCACCAACCGGATGGTGTCGGATCGCAAGGGAGTGACATTGGCTCCTTGAGTGAGCTCAATGGTGTTTCGATAGCCATGGTGGCAAGGACGGGAGTAGTCTCCTAAGGTACGGGCTCTAGGAGGTGGGTGTTGTTGTGGTGGTGGGTTGTTGGGATCAAGGATATTACCACCTTCCATGATGTCGGATGGTAATGGTTACGAACAAAGAAACGAAGAAAAAAGATAGACTAAAGAAAAACCTAGAAAAATAAAATAAAAATCTCACTAGAAAGGAATCTAGTGAGTAGACCTAATAAAATAAAATTTTAACCTAAACAATAACTATTCCCCGGCAGCGGCGCCAAAAACTTGATGCGTGGTTTTGCGACCTTACAACAGGTTTTACCTCTCGAGGGATCTCAAGAGGCTTGCAATCCCCACCAAGCAGTGTACCTGACCGATGTAGTATAGTGAAGTGGCAAGTACCGGGGGATTGATCGTTCTCTAGGGGAATAGTGTCGTTAGGATTGAAAAACTACTCTAATAGGTCTAAGGGTGAGGGAAGATTCTTTTTTGTATTTTTTATATTTTATGGAAACAAGTAAAATCTCGGGTTTGAAGGAGTGGGCGGAATTAGTTGCTAGTCAACTAACCCAAATAACTACAATTGCAAATAAAATAAAATAACTGAAAATGAAAAGGTTGTGAAACTTATATGGAGAGAAATGTGTTTACTTAGATTTCCTTACTCCCTAACTATCTTTTACCGGTTGATTAGTGTGTATTAGTTGCGTGGATGACGGGTGTATTCCTTAATACCAATCGTGGGGTGGCGTACGTACTTCCCCAACTCTACAAGCTCCTACTTCACTCCTATGTCGAGCCAGCTAAGAAGCTCCTAACATGGGATCACTAGAATTCGCTCATGCATTAAATACAACCATAAAAACCTTAGTACGCATTGGTTCATGTTTCTTAAGACGTTCAAGCAAGTTACCGTATAGGAGGTTAGCCAGTTTTCTTAAGCCTAACATCGATAAACAATCATCCAATACAATTAATAACACACCAACAACTAATAATCAATAGTTAGGTTTCATTAGATCTAAGCAAACACAAGATAAATCTAGCCTAGCATGTTAATTAAAAGACAAGAACAAGATATAATCAAACAACACATAGACATATTGATTGATTAAGTGATTACTTATCTTCAATTAAACATGGGAGATCCAAGGGTATAAAACCCTTAAAAATGGCAGAAAATTCGTCTTAGGGTTTCTCCTCACAAAGTTGCACACTAATGACTAAAAATTGCAAAACTATATATAGAGTTTAGGGTCTGACGGCGTCACGTTGTAGGAGGTGACGCCGTCACCTCACCACGGCTAGGGTTCCCAGATGGTCTTCCTGACGCCGTCCCTCTTTAATCCTCCAAAATCCGCTCTGGCGCGTCAAGGGTTGACGCCGTCAGAATTGTGCTTGACGCCGTCTCTCTTTAACTTAAACCATGACGACCTTGATCACCTTAAAGGGTGACGCCGTCAGATTTTCATTGTAAAACTCTCTGGCGCGTCACGTGTATTTTGTCATATCCACCTCTTTTGCCAAGCCGTGACGCCGTCAGGAGCAATCCTTGACGCCGTCACGTGTACTTTTCCAGCAGCTTTGGAGACTTTGTCGAATTCTTCACTTTTATGCTCCAAAAACGTCCAAAATGCTTCCTTTTCCAGATTTCTTCTCCAAAGTACCTAAAATGACAAAAGGAACGATTTAGGGCAATATTTGATCAAATAAATATGATTTAGGGCTTAAATGACCCCCTAAAAGTGGTACACTTTTCGCTTCATCATGTAAGTGTATAAGTGCAATACTTACATTAGCCCACTCCTATCCCAAACCAAAGCCCACCAAAGTCTTTGGTTGTGGCTGTGTCGCTATATTAACACACACACTCTCACATTTGTAAGGGTGCCTCAAAGTTTATCTAAGGTGTGAGTGTGTGTGTTCCTCATTGAGTCTTTGTATTATTTCTTCACAAGATATAATCATTCGACTAAGTGTTTATACCATACGATCCATACACTTTCTCATCTTGTTTTTACATTGTTCTAGTGAGTGTCATCAACATATAGAGTATTAGTTATCTGATCCATGTAACTGGTCAGGCTGCATGGCTTAGGTTGATAAGTCTTTCAGAGCCCTAGAGACATTTTTCAGTCCTCCAAGACTCTGGTTGTTTGTATCTCCTTGTACTTTGCTATCTGACTCAGCATCAAGTTACAAAGTATTCATTCAGTTTGGTCTTTGACTTTCACGAAGCTATACTGTATTCACCAAGAATTATACAACATATCTGTTATCCTCTGATATGTGAACACTCAATGAGTCCTTTAGTCAGAATCGTTGTTCTTTATATCAGTGGTTGAATTATATCAAGTGGCTTGACTCTGACTTCCCTCAGGATGCTCACAGAGGTGTATACCTTTATGAGTCTTTTGATAGCTGATTGTGATCAGATGTGCTGATCTTTAGTCAGGGGGTAAACTTGCTAATGGTTTACATTTTGACATTATCAGAGAGTGGATTGGTTCTTTGATTTAATCAACTATTTAACTTAGGCTGTTTTAATGTTTCAAATACTTTCCAGGGATAATTTGGTCAAAATTTGACTCAACACGTGTGGAATTCTACTATTGAGTTTCATCATCGATGGAATTCTTGGGTTCCCCGTAAAGTAAATATATGTGTGTGCAGAGCCTCGCTAAATAGATTGTCTACTCGTCCTAATCTTGCTCTTCGAGGTGTTGTTATTAATTCCATCGTTTTCCCTTTCTATGAAAATATTGATGAAGACATTCAAACAAAATCAAGATCTATCCCTCGTTTATCAAGATTGACGTAGGTTGGAAGTCTTCTATTCGACACACGACAAGTTAAGATATTTACTTTTAAGGGGAGTAACTTGTTCCAACTAGTGGGTTGTGAGATGATATTGTTTGTCATTACGGGATATGATTCCTCATACATTTTTGCTTAGATCGGCCAACACTACTGTGGAAACCGTAGAGGGGGGGGGGGGTGAATAAGTTTCCATTTAAAAACTTAAAACTCTTTGTATCAAATATCCGATCAAGTGTGAGGTAATATGAAAAGTGTCAACTATGGTCATATAGTAAACTACCACACAAACATAAACACATCATGACACATACATAATCAACATAACATAAGCAACTAGCCACATAAACATAAACGCACTGCAAATATAAATATAAAGCGATAAAGAATAAAATGAAAGTAAAGAGATAAGTAAGAAGGCGCAAACCGGACATGGTGATTTATAGTGGTTCGGTCACGAAGCTTCTCTTCGTCCTACTCCACTCCCCGAGTACCCAACTCGAGAGTTACTTCACTAATCAACAAACTCCCTTCAGGCGGAGAAAACCGTACACGTCGCTTAACTTGTTTTCCGACACTAAGCTAGATGTCGAGTGCTAATCTTAGCTAGCACCAATCTACACGTCGCTTATCCTATTTCCGACACTAAGCTAGATGTCGAGTGCTAATCTTAGCTAGCACCAATCTACCATGATCTACCCGATCTACCCTTGATCCACATGATCAATCACACAAGCCCAATGGCTTCAAGAGATCTCCAAGATCACAATAATCTACTCCTACTTGACTCGATCTACCCGATCTACCCTTGATCCACTTGATCAATCACACAAGCCCAATGGCTTCAAGAGATCTCCAAGATCTCGACAAGATCACAATGATCTTCCCTCATAAACTCTCAAAAGAAAAATGATCTTGATGTATGCTATGATACAATCAAGAGTGTAACAAATGTTACAAGACCTAACAACTACAACTCTTTTATCTTCTTGGATACCTTGAGTTCTTCTCTTGCACATGAAGAGGAATGATAACACTTTGTATCTACTTGAATACTTTATGTTCTTCTCTTGCTAATCAAGAGGGATGACAACACTTTGTATCTACTTGGATACTTTGTGTTTTTCTCTTGCTAATCAATAGGGATGACAACACTTTGTATCTACTTGGATACTTTGTGTTCTTCTCTTGCTAATCAAGAGGAATGAAGATGATCACTTGAATGGATGATTGGATCACTCTTAAACAAACTAAGACTCTCTAAATGATCAAGGAAAGTGTTCTAAGTGAGGAGGGATTAGACCAGAGAAAAATGACTGGAAAAATCAAGTTGAAAGTGTGAAATGGTCCACTATTTATAGGCAAGGGAAAAACTAGCCGTTACAGACCCACGGCTCCACTAATTGTCAGACGGCTCCACTAAATTTAGTGGAGCCGTCGGTACTTTAGTGGTACCGTGGACGCTCCTTCGTTTGTCTTTAGTGGGGAATGTTTATTTGGGAATGTTGGAGCTGTTTTGGGGGGAAATTGACTGTTGGGATTTTTAAACTTATTTTTCAAAATAAAACATTTCTTTTTAATTCAAAAATAATTTGTAAAATATATTTTTGAAAAAATGTTTTGTCACATTAAAAATGTGAAGTTTAGAAAAATATAATCCTTTGATCATTTATTAAATAGTAGATTTGTTTGTCCATACCTTGAGTGATTTACGTCGGGATGAAAATCTACGACTTCGTTGAGGCATACTTGAGACGTCGGGAGGTGTTGATGTAAGTATGCATTGATGATTTGTGTTTACAAGTAACTTGCACATTTTACGTTATGTATTACAAGTTACATATTTGTCATTATTAAAACCGAAGAAACCGTTTAGTTTAAATATCGTAATATTTGCACTAACAACTGCAACAAATATATAATGAAATAGTTTGAGTTAAGAACTTAGTGTTAATCTATGGAGTTTTCCACAAAGTATCCATTTTCATTACGAACGATGCCATTTGAAGTAACTATTGTTTACTTACTAAAAAGAAACAAAATATGATACAATCATTGCCAAGGCGAACAACTGGTCATGCCTTATGATATCCTTACAATATGTTTCAGGTTCAAACATTACTAATTACACATTTGAGGGCGGTTAAAGCAAAGGTCAAAAGCGGTCATGAAAACGCCAAGTCGCGTATATCCAAGTCAAATACTCATCCACCCCGATTAACCTAACAGAAAAACCTTATCCATCTAGAAATAATGGTGCTATATCCTCCCGATTCTCATATATATTTATGCTCTTAAATACCAAATGATTCATTTCTCACTCAATATTGACACATTTCATTTTAATACACAGCATCATATTGTTAGAAGGATATATATATATATATATATATATATATATATATATATATATATATATATATATATATATATATATTTTATGCATGCATAAAAAGTACAAACAAACATCATTTCACGAATAGAAATGGTATAAATAGAAAAATGCCACTTAAGGGCGCGTTTCTTTTTCTATTGCAACATCTGTGTGGTAACATGGGGTGGGTCCCCCATATATATTAATGTTTTTTTTTTGGATGGGGTCCTTAAAATTGGGTTAGAATCTCTGTATCTTAAGACTAAGGGGAGTGAAGCGATACAACAGGCGATCCAGCCTTGAGTCGCCCCTGAGTAGCCCCCAACACCGCCCCCCCAAGGCTACTTGCCATTCAGGCGATACATATAGATCGCCTTATTTTTTCTTTGTTACCCAATTATTTTTTGCCACGTGTCCAAGGTTTATATTACTCCACTTATTGTCTGCCACGTGTCAGAAGTCGCCCCACCCTTCTGAGTAGCCCCACTCCCCTTTTTTTTTGAGGCTACCCAACTTGCTGACTCAGCGCCACGTGGCGCGAGTCGCCCCTCTCCTGGGTAGCCTCACTCCCTTCAGCCTAAGGACATATATATGCATGCTCTCCCCATCCGGACGCATTAGTGGACTTGGACCCACATGGACCCACATATATTAATAACCATCCCTTAGCTAACAAAAAAAAGTAAACAACCCCTTAATCATTTTAGGTAAGATAAGATAATTAACCATGTTAAGTTTTACGTAACTGTCAATATCATAAGTATAAAAACGTTTAACCTTTTTTTAATTCATAGATAGATCGAAAGCTTTAATTGAATTTCAAAAATAAAGAAACTATTGTTTGGAAGACAATGATATATTTATTAATTTCATGGTCTTTTTGGGAGAAAAAGACTCTGTATTTGTAACTTTAATGTACGTATCCATGCTACCCTTTTTTGGGGTTATGTTTCGAAGTCCAAATTGATGAATCTCAAGGGATTAGTTTGGTTTTTTGGGATCATGATCTTCATTAGTATTATTTTAATAATTGTTACCAACTACTCTATTTTCTCATTTAATCTCATATTGATACATGAAAGTAATAAATCTTATTTAAAAGTTGAATTATAATCATGAGGATAAAGACAAATTAAAGCAAAATTCCAAAAAGAGTTTTTTAATGCTTTGTTTAATGAGCTCTTATTTGGAGCTTTTTGAGTTAAGCGTAAATGTGGACTTTGAAACCGGCAAAAGCTCAAAATTATATATATTTATCTGCCAAATTCTATGCTCACACAGAGTCTAAATCTTGAATTCTAATTAATGTTTATGGTATTTAGTAATGTTATTTTAGTGATTTAACAATCTCAAGTATCGAATAATGCAGTTTCTATTCCATTCCTTCAAAGCTTCTATTCCACTGACTTGTCAGGATTATATATTTGTATGAATATTTTAAGGGCAACTTGGACCAGCTAAAGATTCTCTTTACTGTCATACGCTATATCACACTATACATATTTAAACATGCATTCATTCAATGGGCTACTACTTATCTCAAAGACTTGCAAGACACTAGATTATTATAGTGCATATGGTGAATTACTATCTGACCCTTTGCTTCTTCTCATTATTTCCATAATAGAACTAGGGTTAGAGTTCCCTATATATATATTATGTATTGCTGTGTGTACGTAGGAGTATTGGGTAAGATTTAAGACTTCTTAAGGTATTCCTAAACCATTTTGGTCTTATAACATAGCAATTGAGAGAGACCATGTAGGTGTGTATCGATACTTGAGAGAGACCACATTAACAATGAATGTGGACGTGTTCACAGTGGCGGAGCTAGGATTTTGGCATATGGGGGGCAAAAAAATTTTGCACTAAAAACAGCAAAATCAGCCACAAAAAACAGCATTACAGCAGCATCCAAACGGCCTAGTTTCAGCATCCAAACACCCTAATTACAGCCAAACAGCCTAATTTCAGCATCCAAACACCCTATTTACAGCCAAACAGCCTAATTTCAGCATCCAAAAATTTTGTTGAGGGCAATTTCATTTTTTGGCCGAGGGCAATTTAAGTTTTGTCCCGTAAAACCCAAAATTTTGCACTATATAAATTTTTTTTTGCCCAATTTGGCCGAGGGCAATGCTTAACTATTACTATTACTTACAAAGAGAGCAAGTACACTTCTCTTCAATTTCGTGTCCATTTTAGAAAACAATGTACATGGGTTTCATCAATTTTTCTAACTTTGAAAAGTAATTATGCCAACTGATGTTACCTTTGCTGATTTTGATAATTTTCATGCTACTTTACTTTGCTAATTACCAATGTTTACTTAGTGGATAGCAAGTGCTCTATTATTGTTTCAATATAACAACATAATACTATAAAATTATTATAATCATTTTTTACAATTTTTGACTCTAGATTAATATACTAAATCGTGAGGAAAAGAAACTGAAACTCCAAGATTTTAATGATGCATGTTACGAGTGTGAAAGTTTAAACCAATTCGGTTGTGATGGGATCCGTGATCCAACAAGTGCTTGTTTGCAAATGGTGCAACTCTGCATCATATTTTTCTAACTTTTTTTTTTTTCCAAAAGTGAATTATATTAATCTTCCAAATGTTTGTACATCATAAGAATAACACCAACAGGATTGGGGCATTCTCCACACCTGCTATAACAAACTACTCAATACTATCAGGTATCTGTCATGCCTAAAAATATCTTTGATAGAACTAAACTCTGACAAGAACATAACAGAGTATTAAAACACAACACTGACCACATCAGTCATGCCCCTAAATTCACTTTGTATTGCACCATCTAGCTACATTTCTATCTTACCCTCCTGCCATGATCACACAACCAGCACCTACAGTAATCACAACAAGATGGGTTAATGGCTTCACTAGGCACCCATAACCCCTCCACTGAAGGGCTCTGCCAATTATACTACATTTCCATCTCAAGAATGGCTTCATATAACTGGGAACACACTCCTCCAGTGAGGACCAACCAAAACCTTCTGTGGGAATGTAAAGTATGGACCATGAAGTGTCATCTTTCACCACTCTCAATTCCATACTGCTTACACTCCCCTCCAAGACCATTTACCCTTCACAAAAGGAAGCCCTACTTTATGGTACATCTATACTGAAATAGACCTCTTACACAGCCAAGCATAGCTTTCTAGTTTCCTCCCAAGGCCAAACTAGAAAAGGATATGGGGCTAATGTAGGTACAGTCACACAGTTAGAACTCCAAGGTACAAGGTACTTCAAGATTGTAATGGCCTGCATATAAGAGACAGCAAACAAATTTTTGAAATTTACTTTTGTTATCCAAGTTTCCAAACACCCCTTTATCACAGCAAAAATACAACAGGATAGCTACCCCCTTTTTATTGCAATCTGCAAACATGATTTTTGTACCACTGCTACATTCTGCTCCTTTTATGACTGATTTGTGCCAAACATCCCTTAATACTTAGAAAGATCACCTCTTTTTTCATTGTTGATTAATTCTGCATACATTCATGTCAACCAGCCAATTCTTAGCCACTTTATCTACTTTCACTGACTTTTTAACTTTTAGTCCCAGAAGTTGTAGTCTAATGCTTTCCACAATGATCTTTAACACAATCTCCTTATCCTGGATTTCCCCTGTGAATAATCTTGAATTTATTTCCCTCCATATGTAGTACACTATAGTTGCAAGAATAATTCTTTTGAGCACACTTCCAATTGAGTTGTTGGAAGGACTGTTTACATAATGATCAATTACATCTTCCCATACAGTTGGTATGTTGTTATCCTCTATTCTCTTTTTCATTACATCCCATATGTTCTTAGAGAACTCACATTCAAAGAATAAGTGTCTGTGAGAGTCATTAACCTTGTTACAAAGGGAGCATTTCATACCTTTGTTACTATTCCAAACCATGATTTTGTCTTATGTCTGCAGTCTACCTCTTAATGCCATCCATAGAACAAAAGCAAATCTTGGATTGCCTTGTGAGAACCATATACCACTTTATGCCATAAAACTTCATTATTTTGCTGACTAAGTTTCATCTAGGCTTGTTTGGTTGAGAAGTCAACAAAGTTGCCATTATTATCCCTCAATTTGGTTTTATCTCTGGTATTGCTATCTAAATTGGGGATAGGGATATTATTAAGTGAAGGGAACATTTCCATCAATTCTTCTGGCCACTTCCACCCATCATCATTTACCATGTCACTTACAGTCATATTGTCTTGAAGTCTAGCATCATACAGGTCTCTTCTAGTTACTATATTACTCAACCTTCCATTGTTGCACCACTGATCATGCCATATGTTGTAGGAAACTTGCTTTTTCTTAAATTTAAATCGAAAATTGAACTAGGATTCGTCAATTTTGTCATAAAGGTTAAACGGTAATTTGATAGATTGTTGATTTCAAAGGTCCCGAAAGCTCCGGTACTATTCTCTGTGAGGTGTCAAAAGCCTGGTCACATAAAACCAACTGGTTTGGGATGTGCCGATAAGAAAGCCGTGACCGGATCTAAACACACACGTCGTGTTGGGGATACTTTGAGTATATACTTGATAGCACGCGGAATTTACTACCAAGTGCTTAGAAGAATATGAGTTTGTGTTTGGTGATTGATTGAATAAAACAATAAGAACAAATAAGAACACAAACAATATCAACCAAACAATCACTTCAATATATATCAAACGATTACAATATGAACGTGAAGCTCTTGATAATTCGTATGAAGGGATATTAGATATTAGGTATATCAAAACCCTAACTAAGGATCTCTTTTTATAATGCAAAGAGTCCTATACAAGTAAAACATCTAATCGTATCACTCTATACAAATAAGATATATACCATATCTTTTCTATATTTATCTTCACTCGTTTTCACCTTGATCTCTTAAGCAGTCCTAACTTTTCTTCATCAGCAGTCCTAACTGTTCTTGTATTCTTCAACCGTACTAACTGCTTAAGTTTAATTCCCAACAATCCTCCCCTAAACTTATGATTTCTATGCAAATCAATAAGTTTCTTGAATTAAACTTCTGCTTATGTTGATGGGGAAGATTCTTTCAAACACTTATCTTTAATCTCGAAACACTTGGGAATTTTCTTCACATATCGTACTCTTTTGGTCAACTCTTCAAAAATTACCAAAATTAAATTTATTCTTATAAGGAATTAATTCTAAGTACCAACCCAAAGAATTTACTTCCTTATACCAACCCAGCATTTAATTACTTTAATAACTCCATAGGTTCTATAAAAACGCCTTAAATACACAATACTAACCCATCATTCTTCACATCAACCTTCAAATCACAACTATCAAACCCAATGAGTTCATCCAATCCTAACATTGTTGAGATTTCATCAGATTCTTCTTCAGATTCAGAAAGTGATGGATGGAGATCTTACTTTCCACCGAATTACACTAATCTGACTATCAAAAACCCATCTCCAAAAGCTCAAGAAGTATCTTCTGACGATGACCTTTCAATATCCTCTGATGATGATGATCAAAAATCACTTCCACTATCAGTTGTATTGACAAGAGAGATAGAGAAAGCTGTGGCAAAAATGAGTAAGGTTCAAGTGCCCGAAAAACATCAACTACGTCCACTTCCAAGACCTGAAAAACAAGTTTTGGGACTTCCTAGTTGGAAAGTGTGGTACTCAATCGATAGCAAAGGAGTTCACAAATCCATTCCAGACTTCAAGGACAAAGGCAAAAGGAAGCTTGAGTAGTGGTTATGTGTTAGATTGGTTTAGGTTTGTGTGTTGTTTAGATGTATGTGTTGGGAGTTGGTTGGTTTTGTTGGTTTTTCATATGTGAAGCTCTTGTGTAATGAATCATCTTTAATAAATAAACTTCTTTATGCACTTCTTTATAATTCATCTCTGACTCTTAATTCCTTCCCTGAATTTCATAAGCATCTTTAACAGCAACTAGAACAAACTTTAATCCTCCCCTGTTTGGAAGAATCTTCACCATCAGATGAACTAGAACATATGACATCCAAGCTCAGCATCCAATAAGACCATTTGTACAAGTTACCATCAATTCAGTTATTTTAGTTTCAAACTGCTCTCAACACTTCCAGATGTATTACCTTCTGAGAGAGGTGTATCACAGAGCATAAACTCAGTAGGAACTAAGTTTGAACAATCAGTACAAACTGGTGAAGCCAGCAGTTCAAACTGTTAACCCCAGCAGTACTAACTGTTAGCAAAAAGTTTTCAGAGATAAAATCAAATTGTAAGTTTAATGTGGATTTGAAAACATTTTTGTCCACTTATAGTTTTTAGCAAACTATCAGCTATGAACGGATTTGACATGTCTTTACCAATAGCCGTTTGCTATGGACTAGCCAACTCTTCACACTTAGATTTGGTGAGTTGATAACCAACCAGTTTTTGGTAAACTGTCAACCATAAACGGATTTGAGTAGTCTTTACCAGAAACCGTTTGATCTGGACTAGTTGATTCTTATGTTGGTTAGACATGGTGAATCAATTACCATTTGTTGTGTGACAAGCATTCACACTTGACAATCCAAACCACCATACGTTTCAAAGCACAATCCAAAGCAAAAAGCTTTTCTTAACCTGAAATGTTAGTCCAAAACCAAAGAAAACACAATACACAATATTCTCTTTTAACAGTTATCACAATTGACTAACAAGTTCACAAGCAGTACCAAAAATTATCAAGCAGTCTTAACTATACAAATAGCACAACTAGCAGTACAAAAACAAAAAACATTTAGACATTAATCTTTTGAAGGATTAAGCATTCCAATACCCGTTACCAAGTACTGAAATCTGCTTACATCAAAACCTTTTGTTAAGAGATCAGCAAAGTTGTCATTAGTGTGTATTTTAACAACTTGTATTAACTTCTTTTCAGCACAGTCTCTTATAAAATGATGTCTAATTTCAATATGTTTAGTTTTTGAATGTCGAACTGGATTCTTAATGATACACATTGTACTGCTATTGTCTATATGTATAATTGTGTTTAAGAAATTGTACCCATAATCAAGCATCTGGTTTTGAATCCAAAGAACTTGAGCACAACAACTTGCAGCTGCCACATATACAGCTTCAGTAGTAGATGTGGCCACCATAGTCTGCTTCTTACACTGCCAAGAGATTAATCTTCGGCCTAAGAACTGACAACCACCTGTTGTAGACTTTCTATCCATGCTAGCACCAGCATAATCAGAATCAGAGAATGCAATAAGATCAAATGCAGACTCTTTAGGATACCATACCCCAAGTTAGGCTGACCTTTAAGGTATCTGAAGATTCTCTTTACTGCTGTGAGATGAGACACCTTAGGATTTACTTAGAATCTTGCACAGGCACAAACAGCAAACATAATGTCAGGCCTAGATGATGTAAGGTACATCAGAGACCCAATCATAGATCTATACATGTGCACATCCACATCTTCACCACTGTGATCCTTTAATAGCAAATGTGTCTCCTTGTCAACTGGTGTACTAGCAACCTTGGCATCTGTGAATTGGAATTTCCTTAATATTTCACCAACATATTTATCCTGAGAGATAAATATACCATCTGGCTTTTGCTGTACTTGAAGACCTAAAAAGAAGGTAAGCTCTCCCATAGAACTCATCTGAAATTGGTCTTTCATCAGCTTTTCAAACTCCTTACACATCTGTTTCTTTGTAGAACCAAAAATGATGTCATCTACATAGACTTGTACCAGTAGAATATCACCCTTGTTCTTCTTAATAAAGAGAGTTTGATCAATTTTCCCTCTATGAAACCCATTCTTCAGAAGATATTTAGCAAGAGTTTCATACCAAGCTCTTGGAGCCTGATGCAATCCATATAGAGCTTTCACCACCTTATAAACCTTGTCAGGATGCTCTGGGTCTATAAAACTTGGAGGTTGTGAAACATAAACCTCCTCATCAATAGTACCATACAGAAAGGCACTTTTCACATCCATTTGATAGACCATAAACCCCATAAATGAAGCATAAGCAAGAAATAATCTTATTGCTTCAATCCTGGCAACCAGAGCAAAAACTTCCTCATAATCTATACCCTCTTCCTGAGTATAGCCTTGAGCAACCAATCTTGCTTTGTTCTTTATCACAATGCCCCTCTCATCCTTCTTGTTCCTGAATACCCACTTTGTACCAATCACTCTCATTCCCTTTGGTAGATCAACCAGAACCCATACATTCTGAATTTTGAATTGAAGCAGTTCTTCTTGCATATATTCAACCCAACTTGATTCTTCTTAAGCCTTTAACACATTCTTGGGTTCAATCTGAGATAGAAAACATACAAACATACGCTCATGCTCATCTTCATGATGTTTCTCCTCATATACCACACTGAGAAATCCATGATGATTTGGGTCTTGTATTTGCCTTCTGGTCTTGACTCCAAATTGTACATCTCCTATGATATTGGTAAGTGGATGATTCCTATGTATAATAGTATGGGGAGTAGAAGGAGCTGCATAGCTGGTAGGCATGTTTTGCAGACCATCTCCAAAGAAATCAAACTCATCAACTTGAGAAGCAGTATCAACTGGTGAATTAAGATGAGGTTGACTTGGTCCAGCAGCATCGCTATTTTGCTCAGCAGTTGGAACTTGTGGCTGAGCAGTACTAACTCTATTTGTACTGCTCGTTGGATTTTCAGCTTCTTTACCATTTTGACCACTGGTTTCAGCAACATCTTTCTCTTTGTCTACACCACTTGATGAAGGAATATCATCTTTCTTTGTAGAAGACTCATTCACTGGACTTTCTTCCATGACTGGTATGAAAATGCAATCATCATCTTCCTCCTCTGAACCTGCATCATGGTTAGTATTTGTACCTGTAACATGCACATAATTCATGGAATCTGAAAGACTGTCAATATCAAAGATCCAATCTGGACCTACACCTGCAACATTTGGTTTATTCTCCAAAAATTCTATGTGCAGATTTTCTTCTACATGTTTGGTGCTTGTATTGTACACCCTAAAAGCCTTACTGTGCAGAGAATAACCAACAAAGAAACCTTCCTCAGATTTCCCATCAAACTTTCCTAGTTGGTCTTTGGTATTAAGGATAGTAACATGACAACCAAAAGGTCTCATGAAACTTAAAGCAGGGGTTCTACCTCTAAGAAGCTCATAAGCAGTCTTATTGTGAGGTTGCACAACTAAAACCCTATTCAATACATAACAAGCAGTGCTAACTGCTTCAACCCAAAATGAAACTGGTAGCTTAGAGTCAGCTAACATTGTCCTAGCAGCCTCTATAAGAGTCCTATTCTTTCTCTCAGCTACACCATTTTGCTGTGGGGTTCTAGCTACACTAAACTCCCTCTTAATACCTTTTTCTCTGCAAAAATCATCCATCACCCTATTCTTAAATTCAGTCCCATTGTCACATCTGATTATTTTAACCTTCTTATCAACTAGGTTTTCTACTTCAACAATAAAGGTCTTAAGGATTTCACTTGTCTCATCCTTAGTTTTCATAAAGAATACCCAAGAAAACCTACTATAATCATCAGTGACAACAAGGCAGTATCTCTTAAAGTTCAAGTTATTCACAGAAGTAGGACCAAACAAGTCCATATGCAACATATATAAAGCTTGAGAAATAGAGTTCTGGGATTTTGGCTTACATGAGGCTCTGTGTTGCTTACCTTTAAGGCAAGAAACACAGGTTTGGTCATTGAGAAAAGTTTTATTTGGTAAACCTTTTACCAACCCATTTTTAGCAATATTGTTAATGGTTTTAAAATTAACATGACCAAGCCTCCTGTGCCACAACATTGATTCTTCCAATGTGGCTTTTGCAACTAGACAAGTAAGTCCAACCTTAGGAACTAGTTTATTCATCTCAACACTGTATGTATTATCCTTTCTAGGGATTTTAAGCAATACTTGACTTTCATCAGGTAGCTTGAAATCAGGAGAAAGTATAAGACAATCAGTATCAGTAAATAAAACTTTGTTCTGTTTATCACAAATTTGTGATACACTGAAAAGATTGTACTTAAGTTCTGGTACATAATACACATTTTCAAAATCAAGGTTACCAGTTTTAATTACCCCTTTACCAGTAATCCTTCCTCCAACACCACCACCAAAGACAACTGGTCCTCCATCCAGAGCAATAAAGTCTGAAAGATATGACATGTTGCCTGTCATGTGCCTTGAACATCCACTGTCTGAATATACTCTATCTTCTTTACCATTTGTAGGATGTTCCTGCACATAAAATAAAGGTGTTAGTTTCTTTTGGGGATCCAAACCATCACTGGTTTTGTAATACCCAAAATTTCAGAACATGCAAAATTACCAAAATGCCCTTGCAACTTGAAATTTCAATTAATAAGTAAATAAAACGCCAAAGGAATCCCAAACTCTTGGAAATTAACAACATATGGAGTAAGATGATCTTTGCATGAACATTTTAATATGGTACATGTACAAAAAAATTCTTGTCACACATAAAAATGTAATATGGGCCGAAAATACTATTAATTATACATTATACTTTTGTTAAATAATTAAAATCATTTAAATTAAAGATAATCATTCAAATAAAAAGGGAAAGTTTGCATAAAATGAGTAAACTTATTTCCCCCCCCCTCCCACATAAACTTGATCTCATCACAATTAATTAGCCGAGATTCTTGCCTATTCCCCCCCCCCTCCCACACGGTTTATTTATTCTTTCCTTGTTATTCCACTCGCTAACCCTAAAATCAAAACAAAAACTCACCAAAACACTACACGAAATTTTGGAGGCTGCTACCTAATTTTCCTGGGTTCTTTCAAGTGCAAGGAAGGTGTTAAAAATAGTGTTGAGGTTGCTGGGTCGCTAGTGTGCTCGTGGGAGTTCTTGTTGTCGAATTGTTCTAGCCGAGAGGTACCAAAACTCCCACACCTTATCCGATCATTCTAAAACTTACCTGGTATTTTTATAACGCTCTTTATATCATATATGATCTATATAAAATGGTTATAATGATCCATGCATGCTACTAAGGTCGTTTGGAATTAAACGAACCAAAAACCCAAAAAGATCACATGAATTAATGAACCAGTTTTCTGATCAGGAAATTAGACCGACTTTAATTAATTGAATCTTGATGATAACTAAGTGTTTTTGGGAGTTTCTTGAGTCTATAATTAAATTCAATGAAAGAGCTTTCTGTAGAAATTAACCTTGTGATTTTTGGAGGCCTGGAAGACCACTTTTTAATTTTTAGAAAATTAAGTGTCAAATCGAATTCGTATGTCTGGAAAAACAGTCCGTGTTTTTCATTTATCATTTTCAAACCATGCAGAATTAGAAGGTTTCCTTTGAACTGGGTAATATTTGATATGTCTACTAGTTACTGGAATTTTTGTAGAATTTAATAAATTTTCTAGATGGAGTAGTGAATTAATTACTTTTCGGGTGTTTCATCAGATCCGATTATGGAACATGTTAGGGAAATAGATTTTTCAGTCGTACCTATACTAGTTAATAAAATCTGGAAAAATTAGGTAAATTACTAGGGACATACATGGTTCTTTGGGAAATTTTGGGAATTTTATTTCGGAGTTCTAATATGATTCATAAATTATTTAAAACAGGTCCAGTGCATACGAAAAATCTGTTAAAGTGTAAAGATATTAAAAAGGTGTTATTTGTTTATTTTCCAAAACTAAAGGGTTTAAATTGTTATTTTTCTAATACTAAAGGACTTAACTTGTAAAAAACCTGTAACTTTATAATAATTACATCTTATACCCTAATTTTATGATAATTGCATAATAGTCCTTAAACTTATCATAATTACATAATAAACCCTAAAATTTTGTAAACCTACCATAATAACCTTAACTTTATATAAATACTATTATGAACCCTAAGCTATTAATATTGTCACTTTAAACTTATTAAATGATAACTTTGAATGCTTCTTAAAAATGGAAACTTACTAATTGAGGAAACCTGCTATAAATGGAAAGTTACTAAAAATGGAAAGCCGACTAAAATGAGAAATCTGATTTAAATAAGATATTAATAATAAGACGACCATGTATTCGTGTAGATTTCGCTGAAGATGGAGTTTGTTTCCGATCTTTGTATTTCTAGATGTGTTTTCACTTGCGATATAAGGTACAGATATTCTACCCTTTTTCAGTAAGGGTGTCTCCTTTCTCATGACATTCTGGATTTCTGATTCATTATAGGATTTCCCTAAGCCATTGCTATGTTCCCCTTGATTTGTGAACTTGCTATGTTTCCCTCCTGAATTGTGAACTCTGATATTGAACCTTCTGATATTGAACCCTCTGATATGAACTTCTGATATGGACTTTCTGATATAACTGAAATGGAAATTGGACGTGAACTACTTAATATGAAACTGAACTGGATACTGGACATTTGATACTTGACCATTGACCCACAGTTTGAGACTACGAGCCATAACTAGGCATGAGGGTTTCATGTCCATGTCATTGATGCACCGATGGCATGACTCTAGGGCAGGAGAGTGATGACCTGTCCCGTCCCTGACTTGTTACTGATTTATTTCGTAGAGGCAGACCTTGGCCACCTAGGGCGTATGGATGCATCCTAGATTTGTTACTGTATACTGTTACTGTTTCTGTTATATACTGTTATTACTGGTGACTGATGGTGTGTGCGATACACGTCTTTCACATACTGGGAGCTAGCTACTCCATTTACTGATTGAGGACTCCCCTCATGATTACTGGTTACTGAGAGGTCTCCCCTCTATATGATTATATGGTTACATGATTATATTGATACTGTTTCTGTTACTGGGCTCGTAGTGGATTTCTGTTTTCCTGCACCTTATAACCTTTACCTTTCATTACTGTTACCATTTACTTAAGCCTTAACTCTGACTGATTCGTACTTCATTTACTGTTCATTATTCTGTATCACTGCTTTGTTACCGTTATATCTGTTCACTGAGCTTTCGTAGCTTAGCCGCATTTCTTTTCCTGCGGCAGGTTTTAGTTTGGGAGCTGGGTATGAGTGGAGAGTACCTTGGACTTTGAAGACCTTACTAGCTATTGAAGATGACTAGAAGCATTTATAGTTAGATTTGGAAATTATTGTATTATAACCTTGTAGTTTCAGATTTTCCATTGTAAACATTGAAATTCAATTGTATTATTTATGTCATATGCTTGTGTTTGTTATGATATGAAACCATTATTGTGACATCTTTACCCTTGTCGGGTCGAGGTGTTACAGGTTTGGATCTGCCTTGTGCATCAAGATGAGAAAACTTGTTGGAGGTCTTTGATGCACCATTGGGTTTGTTAGAATTTCTAACCCAATGTGCTGAGGCCTTGACATCATTGCCCCTTTTTCCCTTAACATTTAAGTGCCTAGCAGTAGGATTTGCTGGTCTAGCAGTTGGAACTGCTGACCTAGCAGTTGGGACTGCTTGTTTAACTTTAGGCACCCACTTCTGATTAGTCATTGCTGTTTTCTGATAAAAATGCCTTTTAACTGTTTGTGCATGATTTGAAAATTATTTTGCACTTGAAACAGTTTGCTTGTTATTAAACCACTTATTTTGACTAGCAGTTGAAACTGTTTTAATGCCAGTCTTTAACATAACAGCTTTGGGTGACATCTTATGATTTGCATTAGGGTTTGTCAATCTAGTTGGACTATTTTGAGTTACCCTAGCATTGTTATTCCTGTTCACCCTTGCATTCCTAGAAACCCTCTTTTTCCATGGGTTAGAATCACAATAAGCAGCCATATGATCAAAACTTCTACAAACAAAACATACTTTTCTAATCATAGCAAACTTATCATCCAATTTCTTAGATTTTGAGTGATTCCAGTTCCTATGACTACTCTCAGAACTTGATGATCTGTTCTTAGTCCTATACATCTCAGCATATCGAACACTTTTCCTAACTGGTTTTATGTTTTCAGTCTTAACCACTTTAGGAGCATGTTTAACTTCTACCTTAACAACATTAGATTTATCCTTAACCTTTGCATCCTCATCATCAGATGTCCAATCCTCAATAGTTGGTGCATCTGAGTTCCTATCAGAGGACATCTTTTCCACAGAAAGAGATTTATCACTAGCACTCACAAAAGAATCTTCTGCCTTAACAAATTTAACAGGATTCTCACTAATCTTAACACCATATCCAGGAAAATCCATATCCTTAAACTCTTCTAAGCCTGTATGAGCTAAATTAATTCCTGGTGGAACAAACATTCCTCTAAGAGGGGGTGCAACTGACTTATAACCTAAACCAGATTTAGCTTTGTTAAGTATTTGACTCTCTACTATCTTCTTAACTCCATTTGAAGTATGTTCAAGAGTATCTACACTTAACTGGATGTTTTCTTTTTCCTTTTTAAGCTTCTCTAGTTCATACACAAGTCCACACATTTTATTATCTTTTATTTGCAATTCCCTCTTTAAAATGCCTATCTCATCAGAGAAGTTTGACTCATTCTGTCTATAAAACACAATTTGTGGACGTATAGCCTGGACTGGGCCAGGAATGGGCCAGGCCCGGCGGACAGCGGCCCACTCTACGCCTAAACCCTAATCCATGCCCTATAAATATATGACTGGGATCCCCTTCTTCAGGGAGATAGAATAGAACAGAACAGGTTATTCTAAACCTAACTCTTGTAGGCTATATCGCATCGATACTAACCTGACCGTCGGAGGTGGATCCCGGGGCTACGGCCTCGGGTCCACTCCTGATGCGTGGTTTTGCGACCTTACAACAGGTTTTACCTCTCGAGGGATCTCAAGAGGCTTGCAATCCCCACCAGGCAGTGTACCTGACCGATGTAGTATAGTGTATTGGCAAGTACCGGGGGATTGATCGTTCTCTAGGGGAATAGTGTCGTTAGGATTGAAAAACTACTCTAATAGGTCTAAGGGTGAGGGAAGATTCTTTTTGTATTTTTTTATATTTTTATAAAATCAAGTAAAATCTCGGGTTTGAAGGAGTGGGCGGAATTAGTTGCTAGCCAACTAACCCAAATAACTACAATTGCAAATAAAATAAAATAACTGAACATAAAAAGGTTGTGGAACTTTTATGGAGAGAAATGTGTTTACTTAGATTTCCTTACTCCCTAACTATCTTTTACCGGTTTATTAGTGTGTATTAATTGCGTGGATGACGGGTGTATTCCTTAATACCAATCGTGGGGTGGCGTACGTACTTCCCCAACTCTATAAGCTCCTACTTCACTCCTATGTCGAGCCGGCTAAGAAGCTCCTAACATGGGATCACTAGAATTCGCTCATGCATTAAATACAACCATAAAAACCTTAGTACGCATTGGTTCATGTTTCTTAAGACGTTCAAGCAAGTTACCGTATAGGAGGTTAGCCAGTTTTCTTAAGCCTAACATCGATAAACAATCATCCAATACAATTAATAACACACCAACAACCAATAATCAATAGTTAGGTTTCATTAGATCTAAGCAAACACAAGATAAATCTAGCCTAGCATGTTAAATAAAAGACAAGAACAAGATATAATCAAACAACACATAGACATATTGAATGATTAATTGATTACTTATCTTCAATTGAACATGGGAGATCCAAGGGTATAAAACCCTTAAAAATGGCAGAAAAATCGTCTTAGGGTTTCTTCTCACAAAGTTGCACACTAATGACTAAAAATTATGAAAATATATATAGGAAAACAGATCTGACGGCGTCACGTTATAGAGCGTGACGCCGTCACCTCGCCGCGGTTAGGGTTTCTTGATGGCCTTCTTAACGCCGTCCCCATTTAATCTTCCAAAATCCTCTCTGGCTTATCAAGGGTTGACGGCGTCACACTGGGGCTTGACGCCGTCACAGGTACTTTTCCAGCAGATTTTTGAGACTTTGTCGTTTTCTTCACTTTTATGCTCCAAAAACGTCCAAAATGCTTCCTTTTTCAAATTTCTTCTCCAAAGTACCTAAAATGACAAAAGGAACGATTTAGGGCAATATTTGATCAAATAAATACGATTTAGGGCTTAAATGACCCCCTAAAAGCGGTACACTTTTCGCTTCATCAAATACCCTTACACTTGAGATTTGCTTGTCCTCAAGCAAATGCGCTTTTATTCTAATCAAAATACAAGTTAGGGGTCATTTAAAGCTAATATAAAAGTAATTACAACAAATAGTCGTTCCACTTTAATCATAATAAGCACGGAGATTACAGACTAGCACCTCACAAGTATTGTTTAGATACTCACATCTCTCAGGTGTCATAAAAGTATATCTCATAAATGAAAATGGATAATATCTCTCACTACCTGTCATAGCAAATAGATTATCATAGGCTTGGGAAAGGATCAAAAACCTCCTCCACTAGGCGTAAGCACCTAAGATAAACTATCAAAGAGGGCTTTTAAACGGGTTATAACGTTAGGTGTAGGGATATGATAAACACGGTTTTGTTAGATAAAGGATATTTTACTGGTGGCGAGTTAAAGATCTTGATTAATTACATGTACAATATGGCGTTGCTAAGCCAAGACTAGACTTGACTTAAGCTAATGAAAGAAATAAAAAAAAGATAAAATAAACATAAAATGAAACGGGATGGTAGTCCGTATGTTTTTTCTACTTTTTTTTTTTTTTTTTTTTTTTTTTTTTTTTTTTTTTTTTTTTTTACATACACTCTTGCCCTACCATTCAAAATAATACATCGTTGGGGGGGGGGGGGGTTGTATCCCCTTACACTTGAACTTTTACATAACTTTACAATTAACTATTCTAACGACTCGAATTAAGATAATCGAAACACTTGGAGTACTTTTAAAATATTTAGCACATATGGGGGTAATAATGTTGTTCTTCCCCATTACTCCATTACACTAGTACTTTACCCATGAGTCCCAATCGTCCCAAAACAATATGTACAAGGATATGAATCGACTTAGCAACCATGTAATCAATTAGATAATTAACTAAGGGTTTAAATAAATGCTGTCACAATAATGCACTAAAAATGAGTGCATACAAGGTAGGCTAAGGCGATTTGGAGTACATTTGAGTGGGGTGTAAACAAATTCTTACTTTAAGTAAAATGCTTAAAGTTAGAAACGAAAAGATAGGCTCTGAGGGGTGTACTAGGGGTATCGTGTACTAAAAATGAGTACAACGCAAAGGGTGTGGGAGAATTACTTGACCAATGTAGCCAATGTAATTATAACAAAAACACAGGTGTAAAACAATGGGTTAATCCTAATGCCTCTTATCATTTAGTAAATCTAACTACACGAATGTAGTCTCACTTGTGGCCTCGGAATGGTCCTAACGCAAGTTCTAGAATCTAAGTGCTACCGGTACACACATCATAGCATAAATGCTTTTCCTACCAATTCTAGGGGCGAACCTCACATATTTGGGGGTGGAAAATTTTTTAGTGGTACGGTTTTGTGCTAGTCTGATGCGTGGGTTTTGCAACCTTACAACAGGTTTTACCTCTCGAGGGATCTCAAGAGGCTTACAACCCCACCAGGCAGTGTACCTGACCGATGTAGTATAGTGTAGTGGTAAGTACGGGGGATTGATCGTTCTCCACAGGGAATAGTGTTCGTTAGGTGTGAAAGGCTACTCTAATTAGGTCTAAGGGTTGAGGAAGATTCTTTTTTTTATGTTTTTATAATTTTATGAAAGCAAGTAAAATCTCGGGTTTTGAAGGAGTGGGCGGAATTAGTTGCTAGTCAACTAACCCAAATTACTACAAATGCAAATAAAATAAAATAACAAAAATGAAAAGTGGTGAGAAACTTATGTGTGGAGAAATGTGTTTACTTAGATTTCCTTACTCCCTAACTATCTTTTACCGGTTAATTAGTGTGTATTAGTCGCGTGGATGACGGGTGTATTCCTTAATACCATTCGTGGGGTGGCGTACTTACTTCCCCAAACTCTACAAGCTCCTACTTCACTCCTATGTCGAGCCGGCTAGGAAGCTCCTAACATGGGATCACTAGAATTCGCTTGTGCATTAAATACAACCATAAAAACCTTTAGTACGCGTTTGGTTCATGTTTCTTAAGACGTTCAAGCAAGTTACCGAATAGGAAGTTAGCCAGTTTTCTTAAGCCTAACATAGATAAACAATCATCCAATACAACTAACAACACACTAACAACCAATAATCAATAGCTAGGTTTCATTAGATCTAAGCAAACACAAGATAAAATTAGCCTAACATGTTAAACAAAAGACAAGCATAAGATAGAATCAAACAACACATAGACATATTGAATGATTAATTGATAACTTATCTTTCAATGAAACATGGAAGATCTCAAGGCAAGAAGCCCTGAAAAAGTAGCTAAAATCGTCTTAGGGTTTTATCCCAAAATTCCACACACTAAGCTCTCCTTTTTTGACAAAAAATTAGAAAACTATATATAGACTTTGACATCTGACGGCGTCACCTTATGCATTGTGACGCCGTCACCTCGCCGCTTTTAGGGTTCCCGGGTGACCTTCTTGACGCCGTCCCTCTTTAGCTCTTCAAAAATCCATTCTGGCTTATCAAGGCTTGACGCCGTCGGACCTATAACGTGACGCCGTCCCCTTATGATTTAAGCCGTGACGCCCTTGATTTAGTTAAAGCGTGACGCCGTCAGAATTCTCATGCAAACTCACTGGCCCGTCATGAGTAAATTTCACATCCAACTTTTCTTGCCAAAGCATGACGCCGTCTGGAGTTAATGTTGACGCCGTCAAAGGTAACTTTCAGCACAATTTTGAGACTTTGCCGTTTTCTTCACTTTTATGCTCCAAAAACGTCCAAAATGCCTCCTTTTCCAGATTTCTCCTCAAAAGTACCTAAAATGACAAAAGGAACGATTTAGGGCAATATTTGATCAAATAAATACGATTTCGGGCTTAAATGACCCCTTAAAAGCGGTACACTTTTCGCCTCATCAAATACCCTTACACTTGAGATTTGCTTGTCCTCAAGCAAATGCGCTTTTATTCTAATCAAAATACAAGTTAGGGGTCATTTAATGCAAACATAAAAGTAATTACAACAAATAATCGTTCCACTTCAATCATAATAAGCACGGAGATTACATACTAGCACCTCACAAGTAGTGTTTAGATACTCACATCTCTCAAGTGTCATCAAAATAAATCTCATAAATGAAAACGGAAAATATCTCTCACTACCTGTCATAGCAAATAGATTACCATAGGCTTGGGAAAGGATCGAAAACCTCCTCCACTGGGCGTAAGCACCTAAGATAAACTATCAAAGAGGGCTTTTAAATGGGTTATAACGTTAGGTGTAGGGAAAAGGAAAACACGGTTTTGTTGGATACGGGATATTTTACTGGTGGCGAGTTAAAGATCTTGATCAATTACATGTACTATACAATGTTGCTAAGCCAAGACTAGACTCGATCTTAAGCTAATGAAAGAAAATAACAAAACATAAACATAAAATAAACATAAAATGAAACGGGATGGTAGTCCGTATGTTTTTTTTTCTATTTTTTCATTTTCTCATTTTTTTTGTATTTTTCTTGATTTTTTCGATTTTTTTTTTTTTTTTTTTTTTTTTTTTTTTTTTTTTTTTTTTTTTTTTTTTTTTTTTTTGCATACACTTTTGCCCTACCATCCAAAATAATACATCATAGGGGCGTTGCATCCCCTTACACTTGAACTTTTACATAACTTTACAAATAACTATTCTAATGACTCGAATTAAGATAATCAAAACACTTGGAGTACTTTTAAAATATTTAGCACATATGGGGGTAATAAATGATGTTCTTCCCCATTACTCCATTACACTAGTACTTTACCCATGAGTCCCAATCGTCCCAAAACAATATGTACAAGGATATGACTCGACTTAGCAACCATGTAATCAATTAGATAATTAACTTGGGTTTAAACAAATGTTGTCACAATAATGCACTAAAGATGAGTGCATACAAGGTAGGCTAAGGCGATTTGGGTGTACATTTAAGTGGGGTGTAACAAATTCTTCCTTTAAGTAAAATGCTTAAAGGTCGAAACGAAAAGATAGGCTCTGAGGGGTGTACTAGGGGTATCGTGTACTAAAAATGAGTACAACGCAAAGGGTGTGGGAGAATTACTTGACCAATGTAGCCAATGTAATTATAACAAAAACACAGGTGTAAAACATGGGTTAATCCTAATGCCTCTTATCATGTAGTAAATCTAACTACACGAATGTAGTCTCACTTGTGGCCTCGGAATGGTCCTAACGCAAGTTCTAGAATCTAAGTGCTACCGGTACACACATCATAGCATAAATGCTTTTCCTACCAATTCTAGGGGCGAACCTCACATATTTGGGGGTGGAAAATTTTTTAGTGGTACGGTTTTTGTGCTAGTCATATAACTCCTATCCATGAGACGCTCATTAAGATCAAAGTTTCACTCCTATATGTTGTAAAAAATTTTAAATTTGGCACTAAAATTGCCCTAACAGGTATTTCTCTCAGTTTTATTACACATCTACTATCAAACAAACAAAAATCAAGCGTAATTGTATTCTCTAAAATCGTATTTTTACCCTCCCCTTACACTTAAGATGAACATTGTCCCTAATGTTCAAATAACAAGATGTAAAAGCAAAAAGTAAAAGAATGAAATCAAATACTCCCCTGATTCGCTCGGTGGATAATGAAATTGCACGGTTAAATCTTCCTCCAAAGAGAATGTTGAAGCTCCATGACTAATGCATCGCCATAAGCTTGATTCAAAACATTTCCTTGTCCAAAATAACCTGTTGAACCTGAGAAAACAAACACGAAAACCTGCATAACATCGGCGGGATAAAATCTATATATAAGGATATAATGCTTGTGGAATGATAACTTTGCAGATTCCTGGAGATTATAAGTTGGAGATTTTAATAAAAACTTTTTATGAAAACAAAATTCTCAAAAATTTCTGGAAATTAAATCTGACGCCGTCAGGTTATAACCCCTGACGCCGTCAGAAATGACCTGACAAAAATTTTCATTTTAAGTTTCCGGAAAATTTCTGGAAAAACCTTTACCTTACTTCCTGGAAATCCTGCAAAACATCATTATGACTCGATACAAGCATTTGACTCAAACAAATACGAATATGTATGCTAATTTATTATTATTACGATTCATGTTAATTTGTGTTCTAATAAACCGATTTAGATTTCCCTTACACTTATCTTTTGCAAAATACCTTTATATGTAGTTAAGACGAAGTTAAAAACAAAATAAAGCATTTTCACAAATTAGTTTTGAACATGAATCAATAAGAATAAAAATTAAACATACATACGGAAAATAAAATCAAACAAACAAATAAATAAACACACAAAGCAAATAAAACAAATAAAGCTTGGGTTGCCTCCCAAGAAGCGCTTTTCTTTATTAACGAGTCTTGTAGCTAGACTCAAAGTCACGTACGTTACGTGACTCCATCATCGGTCACGGTTCCTAGGCCATTCTCCTTCCCGGTTTTATATTCCGGTCCTAATTTCAAACAATCCTTGTAGAAACCGAATATCCTTTCCATAACATAGTCTACTCCTTTACTTCTATCCTCATCATTCCTATAGTAGACCGCTTGCTTGAGCTCCTTCTCAACATTTGACAAGTGTTGGAATTGTTCTATCTTGTATGGCATTTGGTAGCTTACTTCATCGGTCTCATCCTTAAATCTAACTATCCCTAAGGAGGGTTCATAAGTCATTCTAGAGACCTCAACAAATGGTTTTCCAAAAACCACTTGAGTTAAGGATGCATCGACTATTGGGCGGATATCTTCTACAATTACAAAGTCGGTGACATAGGTGAAGTTTCCTACATAAACCGGTAATCCCTTAACTCTTCCCGTGAAGTTACTCATCCAACCCTTGTCAGGGAACATCCTATACCCAAGTTGATTCTTCATTATCAAGTTGTAGTGGGCTCTAGTCATGATATTTATGGGTGATCTAAGGTCGATGTAAGCTTTCCACACATGTAGATGTCCGATGTTGCATGGTATGTTGAGATTAGAAGGGTCGCCTACTTCTATGATTGGTCTACCTAGGAAGTATGGTGTCTCGAGGTCATCGAATAAGTCCTTATGATATGCGCGCTCTTCCTTAGTGGGTAGCCTATTGAAGTAGTCCTCATCATTATCTACTTCCTCTACTTCACTTTTCCTACCTTCCTTATCAACCTCGACTTTCTTATCCTCATCCTTAGGTTCACTATTATCCTCATTCCTATCAATTGGTTTAATAGTGACAATGTTGACAAAGTGGACGTGTTTGGATGAAGAGGGGTCTTTTATTTGGGGTCCGCTATTTGTGTTCCTAGCGTCCTTATGTGGAGGTGATAGTACCTGGTTATTGAGGGCTTTCAACAAATTGTCGATTTTGTTGGTCATCTCAGTTTGTTGCTGATTGAATTCGGATTCGAATCTAGCTATCCGAGCTTCTTGAGATGCCATAAATTGAGACATCAATCCTTCAAAGTTATTGGTACTACCATTGCCGGAAGGATTGTTGTTGAAAGTACGGTTCGAGTTGGAACCGCTTGATTGGAAACGATTAGGTGGGTTGGAAGAATTGGTTTGTTGTGAGTTTTGGTTTTGTTTCCACCTAAGGTTCGGGTGATTTTTCCATGAGGGGTTGTATGAATCACCATAAGGGTTTGGCTCGGGTTTGAAAGTGTACCACTTGTCTCCCGCTCCGTCGGTACGCGAGGATGCGTAGTCCACAAAAGCTTGTTCGGGGAGTTCCATGCAATCACGAGTGTCGTGGGGACCACTACATAATTCACATGAAGAAGTGATTTTGTTCACTTGGCTTGAAGGTTTAGGAGCCTCGTAGGATTTCATGAGAAACTTGACTTGGTCTTCAAGTTCTATGATCCTACGGTCAGAAGTGCTTGAATTGTTCAAAGGCAAAGATATTGCCTTGACCGTTTTATTCAAATCACGGGGATCACTCCAACTTTCGTTGTCATAAAGAGCAAGATCCTCTAGGAGAGCCCATGATTGTTCCGCACTTAGATCACGTAGCTTGCCACCGGCCGATTGGTCAATGGTTTGCCTCGTGGGGAGATTGATATGGTCATAGAAGATTTGGACTTGGAGCCAAAGTTCTATGCCATGGTGAGGGACTTTTTGGAGTAAGTCCTTGAATCGAGTCCATGCCTCGTAGAGAGTTTCGCCTTGACGTTGTTGGAACATCAAGATATCATTCCTTAGCTTGGTAGTTCTTCCCGGTGGGAAAAACTGAGCAAGGAAACGAGTGGTGAGATCATCCCAAGAGGTGATGGATCCTGCGGGTTGACGTTCTAGCCACTGACTAGCTTGGTCCCGCAGAGAGAATTGGAAGAGACGCAATCGGGTCGTCTCTCGAGTGGCAACATCAAGGTCTATAGAATCAACGATTTTAAGAAAGTCCTTGAGATGTTGATTAGGATCTTCAGAACGAAGTCCATGGAATGCGCATCCGCTTTGCACCAACCGGATGGTGTCGGATCGCAAGGGTGTGATATTGGCTCCTTGTGTGAGCTCAATGGTGTTTCGATAGCCGTGGTGGCTAGGACGGGAATACTCTCCTAAAGTACGGGCTCTAGGAGGTGGTGGTGGTTGTTGTGGTGGTGGGTTGTGTGGGTTAAGGATATTACCATCTTCCATGATGTCGGACGGTAATGGTTACGAACAAAGACACGAAGAAAATAGATAGACTAAAGAAAACCTAGAAAAATAAAATAAAAATCTCACTAGAAAGGAATCTAGTGAGTAGACCTAATAGAAATAAAAATTCAACCTAAACAATAACTATTCCCCGGCAGCGGCGCCAAAAACTTGATGCGTGGGTTTTGCAACCTTACAACAGGTTTTACCTCTCGAGGGATCTCAAGAGGCTTACAACCCCACCAGGCAGTGTACCTGACCGATGTAGTATAGTGTAGTGGTAAGTACGGGGGATTGATCGTTCTCCACAGGGAATAGTGTTCGTTAGGTGTGAAAGGCTACTCTAATTAGGTCTAAGGGTTGAGGAAGATTCTTTTTTTTATGTTTTTATAATTTTATGAAAGCAAGTAAAATCTCGGGTTTTGAAGGAGTGGGCGGAATTAGTTGCTAGTCAACTAACCCAAATTACTACAAATGCAAATAAAATAAAATAACAAAAATGAAAAGTGGTGAGAAACTTATGTGTGGAGAAATGTGTTTACTTAGATTTCCTTACTCCCTAACTATCTTTTACCGGTTAATTAGTGTGTATTAGTCGCGTGGATGACGGGTGTATTCCTTAATACCATTCGTGGGGTGGCGTACTTACTTCCCCAAACTCTACAAGCTCCTACTTCACTCCTATGTCGAGCCGGCTAGGAAGCTCCTAACATGGGATCACTAGAATTCGCTTGTGCATTAAATACAACCATAAAAACCTTTAGTACGCGTTTGGTTCATGTTTCTTAAGACGTTCAAGCAAGTTACCGAATAGGAAGTTAGCCAGTTTTCTTAAGCCTAACATAGATAAACAATCATCCAATACAACTAACAACACACTAACAACCAATAATCAATAGCTAGGTTTCATTAGATCTAAGCAAACACAAGATAAAATTAGCCTAACATGTTAAACAAAAGACAAGCATAAGATAGAATCAAACAACACATAGACATATTGAATGATTAATTGATAACTTATCTTTCAATGAAACATGGAAGATCTCAAGGCAAGAAGCCCTGAAAAAGTAGCTAAAATCGTCTTAGGGTTTTATCCCAAAATTCCACACACTAAGCTCTCCTTTTTTGACAAAAAATTAGAAAACTATATATAGACTTTGACATCTGACGGCGTCACCTTATGCATTGTGACGCCGTCACCTCGCCGCTTTTAGGGTTCCCGGGTGACCTTCTTGACGCCGTCCCTCTTTAGCTCTTCAAAAATCCATTCTGGCTTATCAAGGCTTGACGCCGTCGGACCTATAACGTGACGCCGTCCCCTTATGATTTAAGCCGTGACGCCCTTGATTTAGTTAAAGCGTGACGCCGTCAGAATTCTCATGCAAACTCACTGGCCCGTCATGAGTAAATTTCACATCCAACTTTTCTTGCCAAAGCATGACGCCGTCTGGAGTTAATGTTGACGCCGTCAAAGGTAACTTTCAGCACAATTTTGAGACTTTGCCGTTTTCTTCACTTTTATGCTCCAAAAACGTCCAAAATGCCTCCTTTTCCAGATTTCTCCTCAAAAGTACCTAAAATGACAAAAGGAACGATTTAGGGCAATATTTGATCAAATAAATACGATTTCGGGCTTAAATGACCCCTTAAAAGCGGTACACTTTTCGCCTCATCATAGTCATATAACTCCTATCCGTGAGACGCTCATTAAGACCAAAGTTTCACTCCTATATGTTGTAAAAAAAATTAAATTTGGCACTAAAATTGCCTTAACAGGTATTTCTCTCAGTTTTATTACACATCTACCATTAAACAAACGAAAAATCAAGCGTAATAGCATTCTCTAAGGTATCGTACTTTACCCCCCCTTACACTTAAGATGAACATTGTCCCCAATGTTCAAATAACAAGATGTAAAAGTAAATAGGGTAAAAGAATGAAATCAAATACTCCCCTGATTCGCTCGGTGGATAAAGAGGTAACATGGTTAGATCTTCTTCCAAGGTAATGTGGAAGCTTCAAGACTAAAGCAGCGCCAAAAGCTAGATTCCACATACATCTCCTTGTCCAAAATAACCTGTTAAACCTGAGAAAACAAACACGAAAACCTGCATAACATCGGCGGGATAAATCTGTATAAGGATATAATGCTTGTGGAATGATTATTTTGTAGATTCCTGGAGTTTATAAGTTAGAGATTTAATAAAGCATTTTATGATTCCGGAAGAAAAACAAAACTTTCAAAAATTTCAGAAAATTAAAACCTGACGCCGTCAGACTGGGGTCTGACGCCGTCAGAAATGATCTGACAGAATTCTCATGTTAAGTTTCCGGAAAATTTCTGGAAAAACCTATACCTTACTTCCTGGAAATCCTGCAAAATATCATTATGACTCGATACAAGCATTTGACTCAAACAATTACTAATATGTATGTTAATTTAATATTGTTATGATTCATGTTTATTTGTTCTAATAAACCGATTTGGATTTCCCTTACACTTATCTTTTTGCAAAATACCTTTATATGTAATTAAGACGAAGTTAAAAACAAGATAAAGCATTTTCACAATTTAGTTTTGAACATGAATCAATAATAATAAAAATTAAACATACATACGGAAGCAAATAAAATCAAACAAACAAATAAATAAACACACAAAGCAAATAAAGCTTGGGTTGCCTCCCAAGAAGCGCTTTTCTTTATTAACGAGTCTTGTAGCTAGACTCAAAGTCACCGTACATTACGTGACTCCATCATTGGTCACGGTTTCTAGGTTCTTCTCATGTTCGGTTTTATATTCCGGTCCTAATTTCAAACAATCCTTATAGAAACCGGATATCCTTTCCATAACATAGTCTACTCCTTTACTTCTATCTCCATCATTCCTATAGTGGACTGCTTGCTTAAGCTCCTTCTCAACATTTGACAAGTGTTGGAATTGCTCTATCTTATATGGCATTTGGTAGTTTACCTCATCGGTCTCATCCTTAAATCTAACTATCCCTAAGAAAGGTTCATAAGTAATTCTAGAGACCTCAACAAATGGTTTTCCAAAAACTACTTGAGTTAAGCATGCATCGACTATTGGGCGGATATCTTCTACAATTACAAAGTCGGTGGCATAGGTGAAGTTTCCTACATAAACCGGTAATCCCTTAACTCTTCCCGTGAAGTTACTCATCCAACCCTTATCAGGGAGCATCCTATACCCAAGTTGATTTTTCATTATCAAGTTGTAGTGGGCTCTAGTCATGATGTTTATGGGCGATCTAAGGTCGATGTAAGCTTTCCACACATGTAAATGTCCGATGTTGCATGGTATGTTGAGATTAGAAGGGTCGCCCATTTCTATAATTGGTCTACCTAGGAAGTACGGTGTCTCGGGGTAATCGAATAAGTCTGTATGATATGTGCGCTCTTCCTTAGTGGGTAGCCTATTGAAGTAGTCCTCATCATCATCTACTTTTTCAATCTCACTTTTCCTAACTTCTTTATCAACCTCGACTTTCTTAACCTCATCCTCAGGTTCACTATTATCCTCATTCCTATCAATTGGTTTAATAGTGACAATGTTGACGAAGTGGACATGTTTGGATGAAGAGGGGTCTTTTACTTGGGGTCCGCTATTTGTGTTCCTAGCGTCCTTATGTGGAGGTGATAGCACTTGGTTATTGAGGGCTTTTAATAAGTCGTCAATTTTATTGGTCATCTCCGTTTGTTGTTAATTGAATTCGGATTCGAATCTAGCTATCCGGGCTTCTTGAGATGCCATAAATTTGGACATCAATCCTTCAAGATTATTGGTACTACCATAATTGTTGGAAGGATTGTTATTGAAAGTACGGTTTGGGGATGAACCTCTTGATTGGAAACGATTAGGTGGGTTGGAAGAATTGGTTTGTTGTGCATTTTGGTTTTGTTTCCACCTAGGGTTTGGGTGATTTTTCCATGAGGGGTTGTATGAATCACCGTAGGGGTTTGGCTCGGGTTTGAAAGTGTATCACTTGTCTCCCGCTCCGTCGGTACGCGAGGATGCGTAGTCCGCAAAAGCTTGTTCGGGGAGTTCCACGCAATCACGAGTGTCGTGGGGACCACTACATAATTCACACGAAGAAGTGATTTTGTTCACTTGGCTTGAAGGTTTAGGAGCCTCGTAGGATTTCATAAGAAACTTGACTTGGTCTTCAAGTTCTATGATCCTACGGTCGGAAGTGCTTGAATTGTTCGAAAGCAAAGATATTGCCTTGACCGTTTTATTCAAATCACGGGGATCATTCCAACTTTCGTTGTCATAAAGAGCAAGATCTTCCAGGAGAGCCCATGATTGTTCCGCACTTAGATCATGTAGCTTACCACCGGCCGATTGGTCAATGGTTTGCCTCGTGGAGAGATTGATGTGGTCATAGAAGATTTGGACTTGGAGCCAAAGTTCTATGCCATGGTGAGGGACTTTTTAGAGTAAGTCCTTGAATCGAGTCCATGCCATGTAGAGGGTTTCGCCATGACGTTGTTGGAACATCAAGATATCATTCCTTAGCTTGGTAGTTCTTCCTGGTGGGAAAAACTGAGCAAGGAAACGATTGGTGAGATCATCCCAAGAGGTGATGGATCCTGCGGGTAGACGCTCTAGCTATTGACTAGCTTGGTCCCGCAGAGAGAATTGAAAGAGACGCAGTCGGGTCGTCTCTCGAGTGGCAACATCAAGGTCTATGGAATCAACGATTTTGAGAAAGTCCTTGAGATGTTGATTAGGATCTTCGGAACAAAGTCCATGGAATGCGCATCCGCTTTGCACCAACCGGATGGTGTCGGATCGCAAGGGAGTGACATTGGCTCCTTGAGTGAGCTCAATGGTGTTTTGATAGCCATGGTGGCTAGGACGAGAGTAGTCTCCTAAGGTACGGGCTCTAGGAGGTGGGTGTTGTTGTGGTGGTGGGTTGTTGGGATCGAAGATATTACCACCTTCCATGAAGTCGGATGGTAATGGTTACGAACAAAGAAAGAAGAAAATAGATAGACTAAAGAAAAACCTAGAAAAATAAAATAAAAATCTCACTAGAAAGGAATCTAGTGAGTAGACCTAATAAAATAAAAATTCAACCTAAACAATAACTATTCCCCGGCAGCGGCGCCAAAAACTTGATGCGTGGTTTTGCGACCTTACAACAGGTTTTACCTCTCGAGGGATCTCAAGAGGCTTGCAATCCCCACCAGGCAGTGTACCTGACCAATGTAGTATAGTGTATTGGCAAGTATCGGGGGATTGATCATTCTCTAGGGGAATAGTGTCGTTAGGATTGAAAAACTACTCTAATAGGTCTAAGGGTGAGGGAAGATTCTTTTTGTTATTTTTTTATATTTTTATAAAAGCAAGTAAAATCTCGGGTTTGAAGGAGTGGGCGGAATTAGTTGCTAGTCAACTAACCCAAATAACTACAATTGCAAATAAAATAAAATAACTGAAAATAAAAAGGTTGTGGAACTTTTATGGAGAGAAATGTGTTTACTTAGATTTCCTTACTCCCTAACTATCTTTTACCGGTTTATTAGTGTGTATTAATTGCGTGGATGACGGGTGTATTCCTTAATACCAATCGTGGGGTGGCGTACGTACTTCCCCAACTCTATAAGCTCCTACTTCACTCCTATGTCGAGCCGGCTAAGAAGCTCCTAACATGGGATCACTAGAATTCGCTCATGCATTAAATACAACCATAAAAACCTTAGTACGCATTGGTTCATGTTTCTAAGACGTTCAAGCAAGTTACCGTATAGGAGGTTAGCCAGTTTTCTTAAGCCTAACATCGATAAACAATCATCCAATACAATTAATAACACACCAACAACCAATAATCAATAGTTAGGTTTCATTAGATCTAAGCAAACACAAGATAAATCTAGCCTAGCTTGTTAAATAAAAGACAAGAACAAGATATAATCAAACAACACATAGACATATTGAATGATTAATTGATTACTTATCTTCAATTGAACATGGGAGATCCAAGGGTATAAAACCCTTAAAAATGGCAGAAAAATCGTCTTAGGGTTTCTCCTCACAAAGTTGCACACTAATGACTAAAAATTATGAAAATATATATAGGAAAACAGATCTGACGGCGTCACGTTATAGAGCGTGACGCCGTCACCTCGCCGCGGTTAGGGTTTCTTGATGGCCTTCTTGACGCCGTCCCCATTTAATCTTCCAAAATCCTCTCTGGCTTATCAAGGGTTGATGGCGTCACACTGGGGCTTGACTCCGTCACAGGTACTTTTCCGGCAGATTTTTGAGACTTTGTCGTTTTCTTCACTTTTATGCTCCAAAAACGTCCAAAATGCTTCCTTTTCCAAATTTCTTCTCCAAAGTACCTAAAATGATAAAAGGAACGATTTAGGGCAATATTTGATCAAATAAATACGATTTGGGGCTTAAATGACCCCCTAAAAGCGGTACACTTTTCGCTTCATCAACTCCTAACGGGTTCTCTTTGTTGAACTGGTCTACTCTGGGCTCGAGAAGACGACGAACGGCCCAGGGAGAGTCGTCGAATCCAGCCCGCGCCAGATTAGGTATCAACAAGTTGGCGCCATCCGTGGGACCACAAGTTTCGTGCTCTCACATCACCGGAAAGCAACCATCGAGTTCAAAAGCCGGTATTTTGATCTTTTTAAATTGGTAATAAGATACTACCAATGTTTTCTAAAATTTAAAAAGATGTCCCAATATTTTTTGTGCATGTCTTTTAAATCGGTAAGATATGTTATCTTTTAAATATTCAGAAGATTTTATGTAAATCTTTTAACTTGGTAAACACGATTTTACCTATAGTCGCACTAAGTCCGCACGATCGGACCTACTTTATCTTTTAGCCGCGAATTAATTCGAGCACATAATGTTTTTACGGTTGGTATGCTTGTTCGCGCTTGTTTGCACGTTCGAACGCAGTCACGATAAATCTACCCGCGTTAGGCTGTGCATTCGGACATCTTCGCAGATTAGCTAGTCAATCGCCATGAGCGCACTGGACAAAAGCGGGAACAGTACAGGCACCACGATGCTAGTCAATCGCCATGAGCGCACTGGACAAAAGCCGTGGTCATGTTATGTTCATCTGCGATCATCCACAAACGTTCGAGTCTATGCGGTCACGATACATCCATCTGCGTCTGTGCGTGCGATTGCAACTATTAGTCGCGGTCACGGTGTGTCCATCCGGGTTATTGTTTATAAAAAAAAAAAAAAAAACAATTAATTATTTATGTAGTTTGTAAAACCTCACGATAGGTGTAATTCGCACTGCTACTTCTCTTATGTGTTAATTTCACATGCTATGTGCTATATATTGCTTCACGCTAATCTTTTACTTCATTAGATGTAATGTTCGCACCTCCTTGTCGCGCACAGCGCGCACCTCTGCCACAGAAGCACGTCTTCTGTCGCACCATGCTGCATCGCTACTGGTACAAAAGGTACGCCCTTACCCAGGATGCGGCATACGGGATCCACCTTCACCATTGTGAGACTCTCACAATCGCAATGTCAGTGTTACCCCAACTATAGAACTACGTGTTCTTCTTACAGGGTCTTTACTGTCACACTGTGGCGGGAAACCTAGCATATGCGCATCCCTCCCCGTCATGTAAGAACGGGTGTTACTCAGGATGGAACATGGTCACCACGGACGCGCCTACAAGGTCACGGATTCGGATATAGTCTAATGGGCTAAACAGGACTGCGCCATGGACCCAGTGCGCACTGTCGCATTTGGGCTGCGCGGTATGGTCCGTCCCATGTGCACACCTGAGTTGCGCACACATGGGCCTACGAGGCCATGAACAAGAACTTAAGTCTAGCATAACATAGCCATGCACTATGTCACACTAGACTTGGGGGGCTTGTGGACGTATAGCCTGGACTGGGCCAGGAATGGGCCAGGCCCGGCGGACAGCGGCCCACTCTACACCTAAACCCTAATCCATGCCCTATAAATATATGGCTGGGATCCCCTTCTTCAGGGAGATAGAATAGAACAGAACAGGTTATTCTAAACCTAACTCTTGTAGGCTATATCGCATCGATACTAACTTGACCGTCGGAGGTGGATCCCGGGGCTACGGCCTCGGGTCCACTCCTAACGGGTTCTCTTTCTTGAATAGGTCTACTCAGGGCTCGAGAAGACGACGAACGGACCAGGGAGAGTCGTCGAATCCAGCCCGCGCCAGATTATGTGTCAACACAATTTGTTCTTCCAAAACAGCTAATCCTCTTTTATGATTTGTTAGACTAGAATTTACTTGATTAAATTCAACTCTAAGATCATCATATTGTTTCTTAACATTTTCATAATCTTTTAAAGCACGACAAGAATTTGAACAATTTTCAAGTATATGTACCTCAGAGTCTGAGAAAGCCATCAAACCCAAGTTAGCTGGTTCCTCTTCTTCCTCTATGAAGCTCCAATCAAATCCAGCTCCATCTACAGCTACCATAGCCTTGGAAGAAGGCTCTTCAACATTAAATGTTCTCCTTGTTCCTTGCTGATTCTTAAACCCTTGACTCTGGTTGCTTTGTTGTCTTGGACCTCTACATTCCCTGGCAAAGTGCCCCATCTTGTGACAATTAAAGCATTCCACCTTAGACTTATCATACCCAGCAACATCTCTTCCATTGAAGGTAATCTTATTCCCAGTCCTTTGGTAATACTTCTTAGCTCTGATGCTTATCAAAGCTAACTGCCACTTTAAATCCATAGCTTCCAAATCATCTTCAGCAATTTGAAGAAGATCTTCATTAAAGATGTTAGACCCACCAGACTGTTCTGACACAAATGCATATATGGTCTCTTCAGTTAATCCAGCAGTACTAGTTTTTACACTAGCAGTGCTAACTGTTGGTATAGAAGTACCAACTGCTTCTTCATTGTTGATATAAATAATGCCTAAACACGTTATTAATATTTTTCGATATCTCTACGTTTTGATAATCACAAAATGTAAAATCATTAATCGGAAAATTATGACGTAAACAATTATTTAGTTGTAAATATATATTTCTACAACTAAAATCACTTAAGGTATGAATGAACTAATGCTTAATGCATTATATAATCAAAGGAACATTTTCTTAATAACTAGATTTTTTATAAAACATCAAAAACCTTTTTATATATTTTTGAAAAACATTTTTGGTATTAAATAAAAATGTTTAATCTTTGATAAAAATATGAATTCAAATTTTTAACCAAAATCAGTTAAAATGTTCCAGAAAAACCTTCCCCACAAAAGGACAAAACTGGCCAACGTTCAGCATGGGCGGCCCCCTTAATTTTACTAGGCGGCCCCCTTAAAATTAAGGGGACCACCCCCTATTTAAGGGGGCCGGCCACGCTCCAGTAGGCTCCAGCTGTCCAGATTTTTCCCTATAAATACCAGCCTTCCCCTGGATTTTTACTCACCCTTTTGCACTAAAACTTTCTGTTGTAAATCTCATTTCATATCTTCAAAAAACCTTTGATCATGTAATCTTAAGCATTGGTTTCCAAGTGATCCAAGCTTCCACCATCCAAGTGCAAAAGAAGAATACTTCTATCAATCAAGATTAGAAGTATTACAACTTAGTATCATCTTGTTACTTAAGTTGTGTGTTTAACAAAGTTTGTAAATCATTCATTCATTTGTATGTAAGGTGTGTGTTGTAGATTAGTGTTGTGTGTAAGTAGTGAAGATGTTGTATAAGTAGTTGTGGTATAGAAGTTGTGAGGTCAAAGTGTAGAAGTCGTGAACCCGTGGTGTAGAAGTTGTGAAGCCGTAGCATAGAAGCTGTGTAGCGGTCGTGTTGAAGCAATGAAGTCCTAGTCGTGAAGTTCTTGTGTTGAAGTCGTGAAGCCATAGCATAGAAGTTGTGTAGCGGTCGTGTTGAAGCCGTGAAGTCCTAGTCGTGAAGTCCTAGTGTTGAAGTCGTGAAGCCGTAGCATAGAGGTTGTGTAGCGGTCATGTTGAAGTCGTGAAGTCTTAGTCATGAAGACATAGTGTTGAAGTCGTGAAGCTGCATCATAGAGGTTGTGTAGCGGTCGTGTTGAAGTCGTGAAGAATTCGTGAAGCAGTCGTGAAGCCGTTGTGAAGTAGTCGTGAATAAGTTGTGAAGAAGTTGTGTTGTGAAGTTGTGAGATTGGTTCTAGCTACGATTAGAACTCGACATTTAGCTTTGTGTCGTTAAACCCGTGTAAGCCAAAGTTGTGTACGGTTTTCTCCGCCATAAGGGAGCTTATTGAAGTTGTGAAGAAAACTCTCGAGCAAGGTGTGCTCGGGGAGTGGAGTAGGGCAAGGAAGGTTTCCTTGTAGTCGAACCACTATAAATCCCTCGTGTCTCGGTTTGATCTTTCCATCTCTTACTTATTTCTTTATATCGTCTTTACTTTCATACATATAGGCATATATAACTATTAGTATTAAGTAGAAGTTGATTTCACATAAAGATCAATTTAAAACTCCATTCATAAAAAGAAAACTTTTATAACAAATCTAAAAGGATACACATATAATTAATAATATTGTTCAAGTATCATTTTTCATATAAACTCAAATCTAAGGTTTTAAAAAGAAACAAAGTTTTCATAATAAAATTAAAAAGACGTAAAACTATTCAACCCCCCATTCTAGTTTTCCACAATTGGTATCAAGAGCCACGTCAATCAAGATCTTTAAAATATACTGTATTTTAAAACTTGAATCGATCTATGGAATTCGAAAAATATCTAGAAGGGAAATCTTTGCTAAAACCACCACTATTTGAAAACTATACTTTTCTTGAATGGAAAAATAAATTTGAAACTTATGTGAAATCAATTGATCTAGATCTTTGGCATGTCATTTTGATTGGTGATTTTGAAAGTCAAACAAAAACATATTTTGAAAGTTAAACAAAAACGGATTTTGAAAGTCAAATTGATTATTTGAAAACAAATAATGAAATAAATAATAAAGCTAAAATAATTATTTATAAAACCTTGCCGAAAGTTGAATATGAAAGAATATTCTTCTGTAAAACGGCAAATGATATTTGGAAAAATTTCTTAAACTTTCATCAAGAAAAATGTCAAGCCAAAGATGAGGATTTTGATCTTGTACATGAATGGGTTATCTTAGAAAATTTAATAGATAAACATTTAGATAAAATAGATACATGTGTTACTTGTTCAAATGTTGTTAATGTAGGTATTTACGACGAAGACTACATGTATCAACTCCAAAGTGAACTCAATCCAAAATCATGGAGTGACACAGACGAAGGAGAAGATCATCATCCGTACAAGACATGTTCGGGTCAAGCCACTTCGGTTTAAATAAGGTGTTAGAAGCTTGCCATGATATACTTTCACACCTTGGTTATCTTGAAGACTCACCTATCATTCACACGTCGATCATCATCTGAGACATTACGAAGAAAAGCTAGGACGTGAGGTAAGTTCTCCTTTTAAAATTTCATAAGTAATTACTTCATGCATATAATCTTATTAATGCCTTAGGATACGCTTAGTCTTATAGGTTGCTTTGCCTTTACACTTTAGTTATATTCGTTCTGTGGCTTAATGAACTAGAAACCCTTTAGTTAGCCCCCCTAAGTATTAGTAAACCAAGCAATCTTCATATTTGGTACTCTTCAATAGGTAAATTTAGGAACTTAATTTCTTCTAAAAAGAGAATGACTACTGGAGAATCTAATGACTAGAAACTCAATTTGACCTAACGGTTGAATTGCTTCTATGTGAGAAGTTGGGTGTGTGTAACCCGTAAAAACGGTCGTGTTTAGCCTGAATTGAGCACCACTAGTAATAGTCTCATACTCATTCTCCAACTTGAATACATTATTCTTCCTAAATATACCTAACGATAGTTTACTGTTATGAACTTTGCTTTTCACTAGAGCTTTTCATTCCTAGATGTATGTCATTCTGCATATATAAAATTTCTAGATGTTTACTTGCTCCTATGTGATTTGACTGCATGCCGTCGTAATTATTTGTTTAGTTGTTGAATGCATTGTCATTATAATAGCTTTTGTTTTTCTCTAACTACTCTGACATGATGTATTTTTGTATTTAGTCATAATACATGCGTAAATATCATAGGATATGTAGAAAGAGGTAGCATGTGACAAAAGACTTGAGCATGAGATCTTTTATAAACCATTATTTTTTAAACCTATAATTAATGGGACTTATTTTTAAATTTGCAAAAACTTCACATTTTGGAAAAATAATTTTTCAAAAGATTATGACACATTTCTATTTTACTTGTTTCACCATCCTACCTTTCTTCCAAACTTGTGTCCATAATTACGTGTTTATCAAAACCAAAGATTGGAAAAATATGTTTTCTTTCCTCATAAAAACATTTTGAAATAAAACCAAAACTATTTCATTAAAATATTTTTCACATCCACATAAAAACCCACTTTCAAACATTGTTGAATAATGCCAAAAACATTTCTTTAAATCATGCATGGTGATCTCATATCTGTCATCTATATTTATGTATGTGACATTTATAAGTGAACTAAATTTGAAAATAACCATAATTTATTCACTAAGACCTCACTTGGTACAAGTCTAGAAGTCCATGCTATCACAACTCTACATTCCCATTAATCTTCCTAAATATGATACTATGAATTACTTGGTGCTATGTAGTGTTTTCTTGTCTAACATATATATGTTACATGCTAAATGAGTTGTTTGCATGCTAGATAATAATGTCTAATGAATATGCTTAGCATACATAAGTTATTAAATCCTAAATTGCCTCAAAAGAAGTTGGACTTGCTTGAAACTAAACCCAAAAACACAACCCTTTCAACAATTTTCTGCCAAAAACCCATTTCCAGTAACCTGGAAATCAGCAGATGGGCGGCCCCCTTAATTCATTAGGCGGCCCCCTTAATATTTAAGGGGACCGGCCCCTTAATTAAGGGGACCGGCCATCTGATGGTCGAAGGTGCTGCTCCCTTTTTCTATTTTTAAACCCATTTTATCCTATACTTCCCAAAATTCACAAACACATTTTGTCACAAACCACCCTCCAAAATTTACCTTCCACAATCACATCATCACTACACCATAAATACCCATTTGGAGGAGGAAGCTTGACATTTGCCATAACCCAACAAATGATGTTGTTCAAACTCAACCAACACCTAAACCTCATCCTAATGAACCCTTTCACACACATAACCTATCATCCATATGTCCACCTTCATTCACTCATAATTACCCAAGTTCACAAATGTCTCCACCACCAAAAGTGTCACCACCACTTCCACCAAATAACAACCACTCTCCATTATCATCACCTTCCACTAAACACTTGAAGTTCATTAAAGAACTCAAGGAAGCCCATGAGCTTAATGCTCTCCTTGCTTTGCACCTTGCTCAAAGCAACTTAAATCCATCACCATCCATCTCACCATCATTACCATCATCACCACATCACTTGAGTCAAATTGAGAAACATGTCAACAATTGTCCTTGTTGCATCTTTCTCCAAAATCAAACCATCGCCTTAAATGAGCGTCTCACTTGGATTGAGTATCTTCTCACTAGATCTAATCCAACACCACCACTTGAACAACATCAAAAACCTCATTCAACATGGTCAAGTCCAAGCTCTCCACCTCCAATTCCTCCATCAACACTTTCTCCAACATCCATACACCCAAACTTACAACCCCATTAATCCAATTTTTTTTACCCCCTCTTTACCATCATCCATTCAAATAATTCAAGCTTTTCATGTCTCAAGCAAGTCAAATGGATCTCTTAGGCAATTTAAAATTTTCTACTTATTGTATGCTATAAGCAAAATATGTGTTGTATCAATAATTATGTTTTTAACATAATTATTTTCAACTAATGAATGCTTTATTTCTTGTCTTTAATATATGATTGTTATGCTTATTGCTTGTATACTTGATATCATGATATATATACTTGCTTGATGATTAATAACATGCTTATTCCATAATATGTTTTAAATGTATGCATGCGTATTTAACATGTTTATGCCACTATTTAATCATTCTTGATGTACATGATTCAAATGGAGCTTGCCGCAAAAACACCCTAAAAATGACCCTTTTTCTGAAATTTTTCAAATTTGGTCGCCTGGGAAAACACCAGATGGGCGGCCCCCTTAATTCCCTAGGCGGTCCCCTTAATTTTAAGGGGGCCGGCCTACAATTAAGGGGACCGGCCATCTGGGCAGTAAAATTTACTGTTTTCTTTTGCATCTTGCGACCCCTTTTATCTAGCCCAAACCTTACCTAAATCAACCATCACCTCCATCAAACACCCATTTTCATTCACCATGCTATCACCAAAATCATCTCTAAGACACCAAAACTCCATCACCACCACCTCAATGTTAATCCCCAAGTGCACCAAATGCACCATCAAAAACACCCTTCACTCATGGCACAACATCTTCATCCATACCTTCCACTTCATCCATCAATAATTACATCAACTCACACCTTTCATCACCACCATCAAGAGCATCAACTCCACCTCCTACTCAAGAACCTCCATTCACCCAACTTGTCATTTCCATATCACCAATAACACCTCTTGATGCTCATTTCTCATCATCACCAATACCACCACATCCACAACCGAACCATCATCTTTGGTCTTAGAGATGAGATACACTACATGTTTTCATCCCTTGAACACATGCTTAACAACCAACCTCCACCACAACCTCCATCATTTTCACCCACTACACTACCACCACCTTCATTCTCACCAAATTAAGCATATGCAATGCTTAATCAAAAATAATTTTTCAAACCATTTTGTGTGCAAGCCCCATGGAAGATCATGTACTCCTAGAATGATTATGTAGATTGCATTACTTACTAGCTAATGTAGGATTGAATATAATCTTGGATGGTTGTGTATTGATACACAACATTTTTACTGAATGTCTTTATATGCATGCTTATTTTTGCTATATATATGCTTGTGCTTCTAATATTTTTCTTGCAAGTATTCCATATATCGATTCCTTGGTGCCCTCAAACGAGGGGGAGTACACATCAAGGGGGAGTTCTCGTCCCGACAAATTTTAAAACTTGTCGGCTTAACCTTTTTGATTCTACAAAAAGGGGGAGAAATAGATGTAAACTCACTAAATACTTGTCTAAAAACTAATTTTTAGATTTAATGAGTTTAGATTTTGTAATCATCAAAAAGGGGGAGATTGTTGATATAAATAATGCCTAAACACGTTATTAATATTTTTCGATATCTCTACGTTTTGATAATCACAAAATGTAAAATCATTAATCGGAAAATTATGACGTAAACAAGTATTTAGTTGTAAATATCTATTTCTACAACTAAAATCACTTAAGGTATGAATGAACTAATGCTTAATGCATTATATGATCAAAGGAACATTTTCTTAATAACTAGATTTTTTATAAAACATCAAAAACATTTTATATATTTTTGAAAAACATTTTTGGTATTAAATAAAAATGTTTAATCTTTTATAAAAATACGAATTCAAATTTTTAACCAAAATCAGTTAAAATGTTCCAGAAAAACCTTCCCCACAAAAGGACAAAACTGGCCAACGTTCAGCATGGGCGGCCCCCTTAATTTTACTAGGCGGCCCCCTTAAAATTAAGGGGACAGCCCCCCTATTTAAGGGGGCCGGCCACGCTCCAGTAGGCTCCAGCTGTCCAGATTTTTCCCTATAAATACCAGCCTTCCCCTGGATTTTTACTCACCCTTTTGCACTAAAACTTTCTGTTGTAAATCTCATTTCATATCTTCAAAAAACCTTTGATCATGTAATCTTAAGCATTGGTTTCCAAGTGATCCAAGCTTCCACCATCCAAGTGCAAAAGAAGAATACTTCTATCAATCAAGATTAGAAGTATTACAACTTAGTATCATCTTGTTACTTAAGTTGTGTGTTTAACAAAGTTTGTAAATCATTCATTCATTTGTATGTAAGGTGTGTGTTGTAGATTAGTGTTGTGTGTAAGTAGTGAAGATGTTGTATAAGTAGTTGTGGTATAGAAGTTGTGAGGTCAAAGTGTAGAAGTCGTGAACCCGTGGTGTAGAAGTCGTGAAGCCGTAGCATAGAAGCTGTGTAGCGGTCGTGTTGAAGCAATGAAGTCCTAGTCGTGAAGTCCTAGTGTTGAAGTCGTGAAGCCGTAGCATAGAAGCTGTGTAGCGGTCGTGTTGAAGCCGTGAAGTCCTAGTCGTGAAGTCCTAGTGTTGAAGTCGTGAAGCCGTAGCATAGAGGTTGTGTAGCTGTCATGTTGAAGTCGTGAAGTCTTAGTCATGAAGACATAGTGTTGAAGTCGTGAAGCTGCATCATAGAGGTTGTGTAGCGGTCGTGTTGAAGTCGTGAAGAATTCGTGAAGCAGTCGTGAAGCCGTTGTGAAGTAGTCGTGAATAAGTTGTGAAGAAGTTGTGTTGTGAAGTTGTGAGATTGGTTCTAGCTACGATTAGAACTCGACATTTAGCTTTGTGTCGTTAAACCGTGTAAGCCAAAGTTGTGTACGGTTTTCTCCGCCATAAGGGAGCTTATTGAAGTTGTGAAGAAAACTCTCGAGCAAGGTGTGCTCGGGGAGTGGAGTAGGGCAAGGAAGGTTTCCTTGTAGCCGAACCACTATAAATCCCTCGTGTCTCGGTTTGATCTTTCCATCTCTTACTTATTTCTTTATATCGTCTTTACTTTCATACATATAGGCATATATAACTATTAGTATTAAGTAGAAGTTGATTTCACATAAAGATCAATTTAAAACTCCATTCATAAAAAGAAAACTTTTATAACAAATCTAAAAGGATACACATATAATTAATAATATTGTTCAAGTATCATTTTTCATATAAACTCAAATCTAAGGTTTTAAAAAGAAACAAAGTTTTCATAATAAAATTAAAAAAGACGTAAAACTATTCAACCCCCCCCCCCTTCTAGTTTTCCACAATTGGTATCAATAGGCACGCCAATCAAGATCTTTAAAATATACTGTATTTTAAAACTTGAATCGATCTATGGAATTCGAAAAATATCTAGAAGGGAAATCTTTGCTAAAACCACCACTATTTGAAAACTATACTTTTCTTGAATGGAAAAATAAATTTGAAACTTATGTGAAATCAATTGATCTAGAACTTTGGCATGTCATTTCGATTGGTGATTTTGAAAGTCAAACAAAAACATATTTTGAAAGTTAAACAAAAACGGATTTTGAAACTCAAATTGATTATTTGAAAACAAAGAATGAAATAAATAATAAAGCTAAAGTAATTATTTATAAAACCTTGCCGAAAGTTGAATATGAAAGAATATTCTTCTGTAAAACGGCAAATGATATTTGGAAAAATTTCTTAAACTTTCATCAAGAAAAATGTCAAGCCAAAGATGAGGATTTTGATCTTGTACATGAATTGGTTATCTTAGAAAATTTAATAGATAAACATTTAGATAAAATATATACATGTGCTACTAGTTCAAATGTTGTTAATGTAGGTATTTACGACGAAGACTACATGTATCAACTCCAAAGTGAACTCAATCCAAAATCATGGAGTGACACAGACGAAGGAGAAGATCATCATCCGTACAAGACATGTTCGGGTCAAGCCACTTCGGTTTAAATAAGGTGTTAGAAGCTTGCCATGATATACTTTCACACCTTGGTTATCTGGAAGACTCACCTATCATTCACACGTCGATCATCATCTGAGACATTACGAAGAAAAGCTAGGACGTGAGGTAAGTTCTCTTTTTAAAATTTCATAAGTAATTACTTCATGCATATAATCTTATTAATACCTTAGGATACGCTTAGTCTGATAGGTTGCTTTGCCTTTACACTTTAGTTATATTCGTTCTATGGCTTAATGAACTAGAAACCCTTTAGTTAGCCCCCCTAAGTATTAGTAAACCAAGCAATCTTCATATTTGGTACTCTTCAATAGGTAAATTTAGGAACTTAATTTCTTCTAAAAAGAGAATGACTACTGGAGAATCTATTGACTAGAAACTCAATTTGACCTAACGGTTGAATTGCTTCTATGTGAGAAGTTGGGTGTGTGTAACCCGTAAAAACGGTCGTGTTTAGCCTGAATTGAGCACCACTAGTAATAGTCTCATACTCATTCTCCAACTTGAATACATTATTCTTCCTAAATATACCTAACGATAGTTTACTGTTATGAACTTTGCTTTTCACTAGAGCTTTTCATTCCTAGATGTATGTCATTCTGCATATATAAAATTTCTAGATGTTTACTTGCTCCTATGTGATTTGACTGCATGCCTTCGTAATTATTTGTTTAGTTGTTGAATGCATTGTCATTATAATAGCTTTTGTTTTTCTCTAACTACTCTGACATGATGTATTTTTGTATTTAGTCATAATACATGCGTAAATGTCATAGGATATGTAGAAAGAGGTAGCATGTGACAAAAGACTTGAGCATGAGATATTTTATAAACCATTATTTTTTAAACCTATAATTAATGGGACTTATTTTTAAATTTGCAAAAACTTCACATTTTGGAAAAATAATTTTTAAAAGATTATGACACATTTCTATTTTACATGTTTCACCATCCTACCTTTCTTCCAAACTTGTGTCCATAATTACGTGTTTATCAAAACCAAAAATTGGAAAAATATGTTTTCTTTCCTCATAAAAACATTTTGAAATAAAACCAAAACTATTTCATTAAAATATTTTTCACATCCACATAAAAACCCACTTTCAAACATTGTTGAATAATGCCAAAAACATTTCTTTAAATCATGCATGGTGATCTCATATCTGTCATCTATATTTATGTATGTGACATTTATAAGTGAACTAAATTTGAAAATAACCATAATTTATTCACTAAGACCTCACTTGGTACAAGTCTAGAAGTCCATGCTATCACAACTCTACATTCCCATGCACATAGATATTCATTAGGATTATTTAACTAGCTTATTAATCTTCCTAAATATGATACTATGAATTACTTGGTGCTATGTAGTGTTTTCTTGTCTAACATATATATGTTACATGCTAAATGAGTTGTTTGCATGCTAGATAATAATGACTAATGAATATGCTTAGCATACATAAGTTATTAAATCCTAAATTGCCTCAAAAGAAGTTGGACTTGCTTGAAACTAAACCCAAAAACACAACCCTTTCAACAATTTTCTGCCAAAAACCCATTTCCAGTAACCTGGAAATCAGCAGATGGGCGGCCCCCTTAATTCATTAGGCGGCCCCCTTAATATTTAAGGGGACCGGCCATCTGATGGTCGAAGGTGCTGCTCCCTTTTTCTATTTTTAAACCCATTTTATCCTATACTTCCCAAAATTTACAAACACATTTTGTCACAAACCACCCTCCAAAATTTACCTTCCACAATCACATCATCACTACACCATAAATACCCATTTGGAGGAGGAAGCTTGACATTTGCCATAACCCAACAAATGATGTTGTTCAAACTCAACCAACACCTAAACCTAATCCTAATGAACCCTTTCACACACATAACCTATCATCCATATGTCCACCTTCATTCACTCATAATTACCCAAGTTCACAAATGTCTCCACCACCAAAAGTGTCACCACCACTTCCACCAAATAACAACCACTCTCCATTATCAACACCTTCCACTAAACACTTGAAGTTCATTAAAGAACTCAAGGAAGCCCATGAGCTTAATGCTCTCCTTGCTTTACACCTTGCTCAAAGCAACTTAAATCCATCACCATCCATCTCACCATCATTACCATCATCACCACATCACTTGAGTCAAATTGAGAAACATGTCAACAATTGTCCTTGTTGCATCTTTCTCCAAAATCAAACCATCGCCTTAAATGAGCGTCTCACTTGGATTGAGTATCTTCTCACTAGATCTAATCCAACATCACCACTTGAACAACATCAAAACCCTCATTCAACATGGTCAAGTCCAAGCTCTCCACCTCCAATTCCTCCATCAACACTTTCTCCAACATCCATACACCCAAACTTACAACCCCATTAATCCAATTTTTTTTACTCCCTCTTTACCATCATCCATCCAAAATAATTCAAGCTTTTCATGTCTCAAGCAAGCCAAATGGATCTCTTAGGCAATTTAAAATTTTCTACTTATTGTATGCTATAAGCAAAATATGTGTTGTATCAATAATTATGTTTTTAACATAATTATTTTCAACTAATGAATGCTTTATTTCTTGTCTTTAATATATGATTGTTATGCTTATTGCTTGTATACTTGATATCATGATATATATACATGCTTGATGATTAATAACATGCTTATTCCATAATATGTTTTAAATGTATGCATGCGTATTTAACATGTTTATGCCACTATTTAATCATTCTTGATGTACATGATTCAAATGGAGCTTGCCGCAAAAACACCCTAAAAATGACCCTTTTTCTGAAATTTTTCAAATTTGGTCGCCTGGGAAAACACCAGATGGGCGGCCCCCTTAATTCCCTAGGCGGTCCCCTTAATTTTAAGGGGGCCGGCCTACAATTAAGGGGACCGGCCATCTGGGTAGTAAAATTTACTGTTTTCTTTTGCATCTTGCGACCCCTTTTATCTAGCCCAAACCTTACCTAAATCAACCATCACCTCCATCAAACACCCATTTTCATTCACCATGCTATCACCAAAATCATCTCTAAGACACCAAAACTCCATCACCACCACCTCAATGTTAATCCCCAAGTGCACCAAATGCACCATCAAAAACACCCTTCACTTATGGCACAACATCTTCATCCATACCTTCCACTTCATCCATCAATAACTACATCAACTCACACCTTTCATCACCACCATCAAGAGCATCAACTCCACCTCCTACTCAAGAACCTCCATTCACCCAACTTGTCATTTCCATATCACCAATAACACCTCTTGATGCTCATTTCTCATCATCACCAATACCACCACATCCACAACCGAACCATCATCTTTGGTCTTAGAGATGAGATACACTACATGTTTTCATCCCTTGAACACATGCTTAACAACCAACCTCCACCACAACCTCCATCATTTTCACCCACTACACTACCACCACCTTCATTCTCACCAAATTAAGCATATGCAATGCTTAATCAAAAATAATTTTTCAAACCATTTTGTGTGCAAGCCCCATGGAAGATCATGTACTCCTAGAATGATTATGTAGATTGCATTACTTACTAGCTAATGTAGGATTGAATATAATCTTGGATGGTTGTGTATTGATACACAACATTTTTACTGAATGTCTTTATATGCATGCTTATTTTTGCTATATATATGCTTGTGCTTCTAATATTTTTCTTGCAAGTATTCCATATATCGATTCCTTGGTGCCCTCAAACGAGGGGGAGTACACATCAAGGGGGAGTTCTCGTCCCGACAAATTTTAAAACTTGTCGGCTTAACCTTTTTGATTCTACAAAAAGGGGGAGAAATAGATGTAAACTCACTAAATACTTGTCTAAAAACTAATTTTTAGATTTAATGAGTTTAGATTTTGTAATCATCAAAAAGGGGGAGATTGTTGATATAAATAATGCCTAAACACGTTATTAATATTTTTCGATATCTCTACGTTTTGATAATCACAAAATGTAAAATCATTAATCGTAAAATTATGACGTAAACAAGTATTTAGTTGTAAATATCTATTTCTACAACTAAAATCACTTAAGGTATGAATGAACTAATGCTTAATGCATTATATGATCAAAGGAACATTTTCTTAATAACTAGATTTTTTATAAAACATTAAAAACATTTTATATATTTTTGAAAAACATTTTTGGTATTAAATAAAAATGTTTAATCTTTTATAAAAATATGAATTCAAATTTTTAACCAAAATCAGTTAAAATGTTCCAGAAAAACCTTCCCCACAAAAGGACAAAACTGGCCAACGTTCAGCATGGGCGGCCCCCTTAATTTTACTAGGCGGCCCCCTTAAAATTAAGGGGACCGCCCCCTATTTAAGGGGGCCGGCCACGCTCCAGTAGGCTCCAGCTGTCCAGATTTTTCCCTATAAATACCAGCCTTCCCCTGGATTTTTACTCACCCTTTTGCACTAAAACTTTCTGTTGTAAATCTCATTTCATATCTTCAAAAAACCTTTGATCATGTAATCTTAAGCATTGGTTTCCAAGTGATCCAAGCTTCCACCATCCAAGTGCAAAAGAAGAATACTTTTATCAATCAAGATTAGAAGTATTACAACTTAGTATCATCTTGTTACTTAAGTTGTGTGTTTAACAAAGTTTGTAAATTATTCATTCATTTGTATGTAAGGTGTGTGTTGTAGATTAGTGTTGTGTGTAAGTAGTGAAGATGTTGCATAAGTAGTTGTGGTATAGAAGTTGTGAGGTCAAAGTGTAGAAGTCGTGAACTCGTGGTGTAGAAGTCGTGAAGCCGTAGCATAGAAGCTGTGTAGCGGTCGTGTTGAAGTTGTGAAGTCCTAGTCGTGAAGTCCTAGTGTTGAAGTCGTGAAGCCGTAGCATAGAAGTTGTGTAGCGGTCGTGTTGAAGCCGTGAAGTCCTAGTCGTGAAGTCCTAGTGTTGAAGTCGTGAAGCCGTAGCATAGAGGTTGTGTAGCGGTCATGTTGAAGTCGTGAAGTCTTAGTCATGAAGACATAGTGTTGAAGTCGTGAAGCTGCATCATAGAGGTTGTGTAGCGGTCATGTTGAAGTCGTGAAGAAGTCGTGAAGCAGTCGTGAAGCAGTCGTGAAGCCGTTGTGAAGTAGTCGTGAATAAGTTGTGAAGAAGTTGTGTTGTGAAGTTGTGAGATTGGTTCTAGCTACGATTAGAACTCGACATTTAGCTTTGTGTCGTTAAACCCGTGTAAGCCAAAGTTGTGTACGGTTTTCTCCGCCATAAGGGAGCTTATTGAAGTTGTGAAGAAAACTCTCGAGCAAGGTGTGCTCGGGGAGTGGAGTAGGGCAAGGAAGGTGTCCTTGTATCCGAACCACTATAAATCCCTCGTGTCTCGGTTTGATCTTTCCATCTCTTACTTATTTCTTTATATCGTCTTTACTTTCATACATATAGGCATATATAACTATTAGTATTAAGTAGAAGTTGATTTCACATAAAGATCAATTTAAAACTCCATTCATAAAAAGAAAACTTTTATAACAAATCTAAAAGGATACACATATAATTAATAATATTGTTCAAGTATCATTTTTCATATAAACTCAAATCTAAGGTTTTAAAAAGAAACAAAGTTTTCATAATAAAATTAAAAAAGACGTAAAACTATTCAACCCCCCTTCTAGTTTTCCACATTCATCTTCATGATTCAAAATGTTTGAAGAAGATACAAAAGCCATATTCCCTGAACTGGAACTGGTGCTACCACTCTTCTTAACCTTCTGCTCAACAATCTTAAGATTGTTGTAAAGCTCATTCATTGTCATTTTCTCCAGTTCTGGTTTATTGCTCCAAACTACAACATAAGTGTTCCATTCAGCAGGTAAACTATTTAGAAACTTCATGTTGAGGTCTTCCTGAGGTATCACAATCTTCAACACAGTAAGTTGACTGATGATCTTTTGAAGCCTATTAAATATATGGTCCAAAGTTTCATTGCTTGATGCAGTGAAGTTCTCATAACTTTGCTTAAGTAGGGTTTTCTGTGCCTTCTTGGTAGCTTCATTGCCACCAAATCTTTCCACCACTGCTTCAAAAAGAGTTTTAGCTTACTCGTAATGGCTAAAATTCAGCACTTGATCATTAGGAATTGCCATTAGTAACAAATTCCTAGCCTTCTGATCATTTTTCTTTTTGATTCTCTCCTCGTTTGTAACTGGCTCAGTGTTAAGCTTTGTGATCTTAGAACCATCAGCACGTGTTTCTTCAACAGGAATTGGTTTGAAGGAATCACCATTGATAATGATATCCCATAATGCATAGTCTTGCACCATGAAATATTGCTCTATTCTGAGCCGCCATAAATCGTATTCATTCTGTTTCAGCATGGGGAGTTTATCAAGGATTGAGGTTTGAGGTGTCTCCATGTCCATCTTCTTGGTTGCTAGTGAGTAAATACTTCTGGTTCTTCTAAAATCAAAGTATCAGAAACCTGTCTCGGATACCACTTGACCGGATCTAAACACACACGTTGTGTTGGGGATACTTTGAGTATATACTTGATAGCACACGGAATTTACTACCAAGTACTTAGAAGAATATGAGTTTGTGTTTTGTGATTGATTGAATAAAACAATAAGAACAAATAAGAACACAAACAATATCAACCAAACAATCACTTCAATATATATCAAACGATTACAATATGAATGTGAAGCTCTTGATAATTCGTATGAAGGGATATTAGATATTAGGTATATCAAAACCCTAACTGAGGATCTCTTTTTATAATGCAAAGAGTCCTATACAAGTAAAACATCTAATCGTATCACTCTATACAAATAAGATGTATACCATATCTTTTCTATATTTATCTTCACTCGTTTTCACCTTGATCTCTTAAGCAGTCCTAACTTTTCTTCATCAGCAGTCCTAACTGTTCTTCCATCAGCAGTCCTAACTGTTCTTGTATTCTTCAACCGTACTAACTGCTTAAGTTTAATTCCCAACAATGTGCCGAGAAGAAAGCCGTTACATGGAGTGATCTCACCTTTGAGTCTCTAATCTCTAAATGTTCGTTTGTTGTTATCTATTTAAGTATTTAATACTAGCTTAGTGGGAATATCCAAAATCTTTGAAATCGAAATTCCACTGATTCCGGTACTATTCTCTGTGGGGTGTCAAAAGCCTGGTCACCTAAAACCAACTGGTTTGGGATGTGCCGAGAAGAAAGCCGCTACATGGAAAAGGCCCTTTTTTGATCCTTAGATTTTTGAGGTTCCCGGTAAAATAGTATTTGACTTAAACAAGTAACAACCATAATAATATCGATTTCTGTGATCAAACTTTTGAAAATAAGCGCACTTACCGAACGTATAGAATAATTGGGGAGTGAAAAGTTTACAAGTTACATTCATGAGTAGCGTTAGTATTTTAACTTGTATTTAACAATGATTTCATTTTTAAGCTTGGTTTGGGGACTTGTGAAAAATCAGGGACGATGAATTTTATCCGTATGGTCACTTCTTTATGAGTTGTGTTTCCTACTCCGTGATCCTTAAAGTTATTGTGAAATAATGAAAGTCAACATCCCGTCACAAGAAAAAAGAGAAAAATATAAAAATAGTGTAAGTGTGAATAAAATGGAAAAATGGGGCGTTTTTAGAACTATTGATTTCTTAAATGGGGCGTTTTTATGAATTTTATCCGTATGGTCACTTCTTTATGAGTTGTGTTTCCTACTCCGTGATCCTTAAAGTTATTGTGAAATAATGAAAGTCAACATCCCGTCACAAGAAAAAAGAGAAAAATATAAAAATAGTGCAAGTGTGAATAAAATGGAAAAATTGGGCGTTTTTAGAACTATTGATTTCTTAAATCTCTTTTGAATATTTTGCTACTTTTTAAAGTTAGTAAAAAGAGGTTTGAAATTTTTGGTTTCAAAAGTGTGAGTTGATAACATTGCGTGAGGACACGGCAATACCTTAGTCTGGAGGATTTTGATATGTGTTAAATTACACATATCTTTATCCTAATAAAACGAAACAAATAAACCCAAAAACTAACTAAATATGCCAAATATATTGTATTTTTGTGTTTATGCATGTACAAGTACGGATATTGAGAAACGATGACAAAAACGGACAAAACCGAGTACGAGATTTGAAAATCGTCAAAAGCCGAGGACGGGGAAGAAATTTACAAGTTTGGACCAAGAAATTGCTCAAGTGTCAAAAGTCAACCCTCAAGATAATCAAAATGTCAGAATTGGTCCCTTTGAATAAATTTCCAGAATTGGCAGAAATAGCCCCTCCAAGCTAAATCCCATTTCAAGTTTAATCCTTTAAACTAAATTAAACCTTATCCCTTAAATCCAAAACAAATAAAAACCCAATCCTTACCCTTAACCCAGCCCAACATCAAAAAGCCCATTCCTAAAATAAATAATCCACCCCGTTTATTTTTAGCCAAACTAGGTTTGACCCTGGTCAAACCCACCCTTCCCAAAACCACCATCTCCCTTATCCCTGACAATCACCCATCATCACCATACCTATTCTCTGATAACACTCCACATACCCCAGTCCAATAGCATTTAATGCTTCCCCTTCCTCACAAGCTACCCCATTCCAGCTGGATATCCACTAAGCTTGTTTTGGCGCCAAAACTGGAATCAAGGGTTGAGGCTAACTCAAGCTAATCCAAGGGTTGGAAAATTGTCAGAAGAAGTCAAGAAAGATATCCCATCTGAGTTTAGTATAAATAGGACCCTTTTGTAGCAAAAAATGGCATGTAAAATTTTAGTTAAGTTGTATTTTTGTAGTTTAATGTTTTAATGAATAGAAATTTTAGTTTTCAGTATCAATTCAAGTTTATCTAAGTTTATTTTTCATTAATATCATCAGCATTGTACTAGTTTTTAAAGTTAATGAAATTTCAAGTTTTCAAGGTTTACTGTTAATCCAAATTCAGTCCATTGGTGTTTGAAAAAGCTCTTTACTGTTTGAATAAGCTCATATAAGCTTAATATAGCTTAATGTGAGCTTATGATAGTCTAAATCAGACCTAATCCAAGAATTCCACAAAAGTCAAAGAAAGTCAACTAAGGTACTATTCATCAGCTTATTAGTGCTTATTGTCAATTTATGTGCTTATTTGTTCTATTTGAAGTTAATATAGGTTAGTTTGATAGTTAGTTCACCCTTAATCTCAGTTTTGCTTCAAAACCTTAAAAAAGGGCCATAATAGCTTAAATCCTATATAGTTTAATTCAGTGCTTATTTACCTTTGCAGATAGATTATTAGAGATTAAATAAGTTAGTTAATTAATGTTAAGTAAGAATCATAGCTTAGTTTGCTCATTTCTAGTTTAAAATCTCAATATCAATCCATTAAGGGTTGTTTGGCTTAACAGGCAAAACGGGTCAAAATGGCATATTATTGTTCATATGCAAGTTTCCTAAGTTTAATCTTGATTAAATAAGCCTATAGGAGTTGTTAGTAGGAGTATTTAGCTTTTTTTTAAGGGTTTCCATGTTTTGAATACACCTAGTGTATTTTGAGCATGCTCACTGATCACAATAGCTTCTTAGAGCTTTAAGCTAATTCAGCATAAGTTTGTAGCATTTTTATATCCCTTTTGGTTAAATTAGTCTATGTTAAGTAGTGGTAAAATCCTTTAGGCCTTGGTAAAAAATTAGAACACCACAGTCCACTTTATAAGCAGACTGCATATTTTTGGTTTTCCCCATTTGCAGCCCATCCTTTTGATTTTTAATTTACTCATTATAAGTTGTTTTAAGCTATAACTTTGCACAATTAGATTTGGCTAATTTTTCTTTCTATTACTATTTTTTTTAGAATTTTAAGATTTTATTTGGATTGCTTTTTCATGGCTTGAAAAAGCCCTTTTTTGCCCTGCTCCATAGTACATCAGCAGACTTTTTGCTTATTTACTTTGATCTATGTGCTTATTTGTTAGTACTTGTGGCTTATTCATTTTCATTTTAACTTATTTTCATTTACTTAGCTTATTTCAGTTGCCTTTTAGCTTGTCTATAGCTTAATCAGCCCATTTGAACAAAGCCTTAGCTTATTTCCATATTTCTTCAATGATAAGCTATTCTGCTTATTTCTGGCTTATTCAGTGAGTATTAAAAATATTCTCTTTTCAAAAGTTAAATATTTTTTATAAGTTTCAAAAAGAAAAAATAAATAAATAAAATAAAAAAATTTAATCAAGTCTCTTATAAGCGGCCACCTTAATCTGCTTTTTCTGTGCTTATTTCAAGTTTTCATAAATTGTTGTTTTTATAAAAATAGCTTATTTTCGTGTGCTTATTAAGCTTTTAAAGAAAAATAAAAAAATAAAATAAAAAGAAAAAAAAGACAAAACCAGGGTTCGAACCCTGGTTTTAAAGCCGTTTTTAATTACGCGTTCCTTAGATTATCGTTTCTCTTGCTTTTAAAGCCCTTTTTAGTTCATGTTCACATATCTTAGCGTAAAAACCCAAATTCCCATTGTTTTCACTATTCACACACGTTTCACAAACCGAATCGTAAAATTTTATTCAATCCTTCGTTGGGGATAACGACTCGGGTTTACAACTTGCCTTGTAAATCTTGGAAATATTTACGTATTTATTCTTTCGAATCAGTAGAACATAATGTATACTTATTAGACACGTTAGAGAATTTCAAAATATCTATTAACAAGACGACTAAAATTTGATCGTGGGATAAACAAGTTATGTTTTCTAAAAAGGATAATTTTCTAAATAAACGATCAAATTTTACGCAACTATATTTTGACGATAAATGTTACAACAACATGTACAAGTGATAAAGTAAAGTATGAACTTGCGTGCGTGGCCTTGTTTTCGAACCTAAGACATATATATTATTTAGGACGCGATTAGAGTTATCGGGCTTAACTTACCGTTTGCCAATTTATCAATCGGAATTTGCTTTTGCTAAGGTGAGTTCTCGTAGCCCCACTTTTAACGTGTTTTACCTTGGGGTGGAAATGGTACAAATGGTTTCAAACGTTTTTATGTTGTGAACTACTATTTTACATGATTTTGGACATACATGTGATGATGCGATTATATGTTGTGATGTGTTTTGTTTTGTGAGATCATGACTGCGCAACTGTTAACTCTCTATGGAGGGCCCACATGTTATAGGTTCAGTTGGTGTAACTGTTAACTCTCTGTTGAGAGCCTACATGTTGATAGATCTATCGGGGTAGCTCCCCACGTGATATTGGTTATGATTATGATGGACATTATAGGTTCAGTTGGCGCGACACTATTACTGTTTGGATAACATGCTTGTAATTGGTATTCATGTGCACTATTTTCCTATGTTATATTTAACAGCTCAATGGTTTTACTTTTAAACCTACGAGCTCACCAACATTATGTTGACGTTTTCTAGTACCATTTTCAGGTGGATCATTACTAAAGTATTTGAAGGCACATTTATAGGAGTCAGACTATTTGATACCTATTACTATGTTTGTCAAGATGTCAATGTTTCAAATGAGACATGCTTCTCTTTTAAATTTGGTCGAAGAATGTTTTGTAAACTATTACTGAAATAATTGTAAGGTATAAATCTATGATGTTATGCAATGTGCCTTTCTCAGTTACATCCCGTGTTTCCGCCTTTGACGGGGTGTGACAGAATGGTATCAGAGCCTAAGGTTATAGAGAATGCCGGTTTTTCAAAAATAAAAACCTCAACTATAACCAGATTAAAGTTTTTATAAAACCCCAAACATGGTACGAGTCGATTAGCCCAAGCATTCCATCATTTTTCCTAAATTACGCATAGCCTGATCAACTATGCTTAATTCAGGAGCGATCATTGGATGATGGGGGTAGTTACCTTGGATCATGTTTGGTTGGAGTCGGAGTCTAGATCACCTGAAAATGCGTTGGCCTATGTGTGTGCATTTACCTTACGTGTTATGTGTATCTGTGGTAATGCTGCTTGCATTCTATGTGCTGAAGCTTTTAGCTTCTAGGACAATATATTAACTTGCAATTGTGTACCTAAGTGTTTTGATTTGATTTGATATTGTGTGACGTGATCCGATATGTTATGATGTGTTTTGAGCTGAGTTGATATGACATGGTTTAATTTGGTTAAGCTAGGGTATTTCCCGTACCATTCCCCATACTCGTGTGTTTGATATTATTTATCATTATACGCAAACAAAACTCATACTATATATTTTGCTAAATATATAGCGATATATTATTTTGAAAACGTTACCTTGGGTAGACTATTTTGGATACGTCATTTTGGATACGCTATACAATTTTGAAAGGTCAACATTGGTTTCGCTATATTGAAAACGCATTGTATTGATATGCTATCCTGAGAACTATTTTTGGGACATATTATTTTGGAAACAATATTTTAAGAATTTGTTTATCATCAAAGACGTTAAGCCTTTTAACGAAACTTAACTTAATTTCATGACAGTTCTTGTTTGATGAGTTGTGAAATTAAGTTAAGTTTAAATCGTTACTCGGTTTAATGTTATAGATGGTTGATAATTTGGTACTATTTGAAAACAATTTTGGATACAAGATTTTCTGGTATTGCCTTATGCCGTTATGTCACATGCCTTGTCACCTCACACCACTCCCTTTATCAACAAGCCTGAACATACCACATTATAAGCCGATGAGTCGGGTAACACCATTAGTTGACTTAGGAAGCAAACCACCAATCAAAATGGACACATTAACGGTTTAGTCGTATGATTAGAAGCTTGGAGACTACAAGTGAGGTAATAGGACTCATGAGAAGCAGTGACGTTGTTAATTGAGTTGTTTGTGTTGACCATGAAAGCGAGGTTCGTCTTAGTGTTCGCGTTCCGGAGATGGTATTGATTTTGATAATTCAAACTCTGTTTTTCAAAATTTTTTGTGCAAATGAAAGAATTTATTGCGACCGTTATAAAGGGGGATGAACTGGTAATCCTTGTTAATTGGACCGTGTTATGATGTTTCTAGTAAACAAAAATTGGTTGACAGTCAAAACTGTTTTAGAATGTTTGAAATAAATTTGTGGTTTCAAACGGTTGGATTGTTTTAGTATAAAAATTGTTTCAAATGTTTGTCCAAACGACAATTTTTTTTTTGAAAATCAAAAATCTAAACCATATATGAAAAACCGTTATTTTTCAAATTACAAATTTTGCAAACCTATCTTTTCACATGACTTAGCCATCACAAAATTTCAAAAAAAGTTGTGCCAAAATACACTAATGGTCAAAAGTTTATAATGTCTTACTCAAATAAATGCTGTTAACAACTTCAAAGACCATGCCTCTAAGAAGGAACACGTACCATTCATGGACAAACCTCGGGAACAATCATAGTGCTTACATAATATGCGACCTTAGTAGTGAATCGAACACCTTTGTACGAAACGGTGAGTAGCGATGCATCGTGCCTTGACACTATTCCTTTGAAATGTGTGAAAACGTAGAGGGGGGTGGGGTGAATACGTTCCCGTTTTAAAAACTTAAAACTTGTTGTATCAAATTTCCAATTTGGCTTGTTCTAATATGAAAGCTGTTTGTTGTAGTTTATGTCTAGCATAAACTAAAGCATGTTGTCACACAAGTATTATCCACTAATCACACACAAGCAATCACATAATGCAAACATAAAAGTAAAGAGATAAGTAAAAGAAAGCGCAAACCGAACACGATGATTTATAGTGGTTCGGTCACGGAGCTCCTCTCCGCCCTACTCCACTCCCCGAGTACCCAAATCGAGAGTTACTTCACTAGATCAACAAGCTCCCTTCTCGGCGGAGAAAACCTTACATTCGTCGTTTACACTTTTTCCGGTACAAAGCTAAATACCGGGTTCTAGTTCAAGGTAGAACCAACCTGACGTCGCCTATACAATTTCCGACACTAAGCTAGATGTCGAGTTCTTTACAAGGGTTCAACCACTCCCGCTAGTTCTTTAACAAGGGTACAACCACTCCCGCTATGTTTTATGGCCCAACATAGAAACCTTGTGTTTTATGGCACAAACACATAAACCATTTAATCTAGTATGAATAGATTATAATGATGATCCATGACATAAATGGGTCATGGATATGAATGGCTAATCTAAATGAACTTCCGTTGATAGGAAGCCTTCAATGGATGAAGATCACAAGCTCCCTAAACTTGTTGTGATGGATCTTCATATATGCATATGGAATCTACATGAACTTCTTGAATAAGAAGTCTTCAATCATTGAGGATGTCAAGTGCCCATGAATCTTCATATGTTGGAATGCAATGGTGAGTAATGACTTCAAGATCTTCTAACCTTCTTGGTGGATCAGGAAGTATGCAATGCTTGTGATGGATGATGTCTCATGATCTTGAACTTGCTTCACAGGATCATTAACAGTGTATGCTTACAACATAATGAAAGTTAGTAACATTATGATCATTATGGAAAGGGTGATTAATGTAAGAATCTACATGGTTTGCTACTGATCTAAGTGTATCAAATGATAAAGGGAATGTATGTTCTAGTTGCATAAAACTATGAGTAAACAATGGGCTGCTATTTATAGGAAAACAGTTTGTACATGCCACGGATTTGGCAGATCCAAATAAAGGGATCCGCCCTTTATGCAGTTTGGTTCCGCCGGGGCCTGACAGCTAATATCTTAAAAAATCTTTCCATATCATTCCATATCAAGTTAAGTCATGTCAAGATCTTGCAAAGTCAACTTTGTAACTTAAAGATCTTTCCAAAATATCAGCTAAATCAAATCTTACATGAAGATCTATCGAAGATCTTTCCATATCTATCAATATCTACCAAAGTCAACTTTGTTACTTAAGAATCTTTCCAAAATATATCTTTCCATATCTTGCCATATCTATCCATATCTACCAAAGTCAACTTTGTTACTTAAGAATCTTTCCAAAATATATTTCAAATCTTCCTAAGATTTTCTAATGATGTATGCAATGATGTCATGAACATATTTCCATTTTAATTCTTAAAATGTAAATAATGTAAATGTATAAATGTATGTCCTATGTATATACTAGCTTAACTAATATATGTTTGCCAATATGTATCGTGTTAGTTTGACACCTAAAGTGTACTTATCCTATTTAGGAAACATGACAAATGAGGTTCTAAGTAGAATAGTTAGCCTTTTAAAATACTTAATGACCTAGCCGTATTTTAAACATTCTAAATGGTCTGTTAAGGGTTTGATCATAATGCCACATAACAAACATGTACGAACCTGTGTTGTATCATACGAAGACTCGAGAAGTCAAGAGGTGTTGGATGTATGTTGAGACAAAATAAGATTACAAGTAACTTGTACATTTTACGTTATGTATCAAGTTACATGTTTGTCATCAATCAAAACAAACGAGATTGCTTGCACTAGCAATCTCCCCAACAAGACTGCTTGCACTAACAATCTTCCCCTTTTTGATGATGACAAAATATGTAAACGTGATAGAAAGTAAAATGTAAAAAGTTACTTGTGTCCGTAATTACTTACTTTCTCCTTGTGTCTGATTCTCTGTTTACACCTTTCTCCCATTTCTTCTTGTGTCCGTAATTACTTACAACTTCGTAATTATTTACTTTCTCCGTTTACACCTTTCTCCCCCGTTTGTCGAAACAAAAAGGGTGTGTCCTTGGAGTTAACTTCATTTCTCTCCAAAATGGCGAGCTTGCATCATCCCTAGTGAAGTTAAAAGGACTACTCCAATCTCCTATGGTTGTTGCGTTCCCTAGGTTGTTAGCGGATCCATGGATCAAATTTAGACTCTTAACCTACATAAAGGTTAGTGGTGTGCAACATAAAAAGAATATATATGAAAAATGCATGATGAATGAAATGCATATAGCCAACGATACACGTGGGTAGGCTATGTTGGACTATGTTGACCTATCTCCTCCTTTTTGTCGAAGCACAAAAGTGTGTCGAAAAATGAGAATTCTTAAGAATGTGTACATGCTCCCCCTTGGATGTAGCTCCCCCTTAATCAATACTCCCCGTTGCTAGGGTACCAACGTATATGATGTAAGGATTATGATTGCTACAAAACAAAGATTAGTACATGATATGCTCCCCCTTGATCAATACTCCCCGTTGCTAGGGTACCAACGTATATGATCCAAGGATGAAAAATGCTACAAAATAGAGGTTAGTATGTGATATACAACAATGCGTGTATATGATGCATTCTAAAAATGCTTGACGAAAGCTCCCCCTTGCTCTAGGGCGTCAAGATGAACCTACAAAACAAAAGATTAGTGCACTAGAAGCTATGTCTTAAGTCATATACGACCAATGTGTATAGACGATGCAATATGAGTGTTAGACTGATAATCCTCCTGGTTTGAGAGCGTTAAGCAGCACCTATAAAAGAAGAAAAATAATCGATGCAAACTTCATCCTATGATGAGTATGCTATATACGATCGAGCGTATATGATGATGAACCTACAATGAAATAGTTAGTGCAATATATTTTATCTCAAAGAACAATATTATGCAACATATCAATAATCTAATCACAAGCAACTTACCAATTGTGATTGTCTAATTAAAGAAAAATATGATGCAGCATATCAATTGTGATATCAATCGTGATTATCTAGTAAATCATGTTATAAAGTGTGTAATCTTCTAATAAGAATTACATTTACAAGAATATGATAAAGTCCTACAAAACAATGCCTATGAGGAGGATATGAGTGATCCTAGTGTTGGTGTTAGTTTACTAGTGATAACTTAATTGATAACTAAAGATTGATGCAAGTAAGTTTTTCGCTAATCCATGGGGTTGATGATTAGTGAAAGAGTTGATTGAAGGTGGTGGTTATAATCAATGCAATGAATTCAGAAACTCTAATGTATAGCAAATGCTATAAGAGTATTGAAGACGGTTAAGGTTATGATATTATCATCTACCAAAGATGATGAATCGTGCCATAATAAATGCTCGAATGGAATTAAGAGGAAGTGAAGACAATGACCACTTAGGAATAAAAATTCCATATGCAACTACTAGAAATACTAGATACCTATATGAGGATGAAAATGTCATCATATGATGAGAGAGTATTGGTTGGACCAACGTGTTGACACTGGTGGTTTTGATATATCGTTTGCACTAAAAATGACGTGCTTGATATGTATCAAGAATGAAAAGGATGAGATCCTATGATGGTGTTCTATACAATGTAGGTGTTCTAGACAATGAAGTTGTTCTAGACAATGAATATGTGAAGGTAAATCCTAGACTCGCTGGTTGTGAGAAGGTTGTCTGTTTTGAATGGTTAAAAACTAAACCAGGTACCCGCGGATTGGGCGAAACCAAATTTTTGGTTCCGTCCGTCTTATCAAAGGGTACCGTGAAACCAGAGTTGATTTGGTCATGTTTTGTCGTTTTTGATCAAACGAGGGTTCAAACTAAGGTCTATTCACTTATAACTATGGATTTGGTTTCAATAATCCTAGTCAAAGTCTAAGGAGACTTAAAGCTTTTCGTTTAAGAGGTTTGTCAAACACATGATGTGTTTTTCACTTGACAAGATATTGGTGCAAAACTATGATGTTGAGCTAATAAGGTTTGAAACACTTTGTGATTTTGTGAACTGATTTAACTAAGTGGTGTGAACCTATGTGTCGGTATGTGTGAGTGTTCTTTAATACAAACAGACAATTATGTGAATGAATTTCTCTCCCCCTTAATCGGTGGACATCCATCATAATGTGTGATGTTAAGAATGACGAAGCAAGTTAATGAAAGTGATGAGCTTAGTAATGTTTTTGCGGATGTTGGTTAGTATACAAAGTACTTCATCCTCGAAGTTATGTAGCTCTTCTCTATCAATGCAAGATGATTGCACGACGAGGCATGTGGTTTCCTCATGGAAGGTGTATTGTTATAACTAAAGGATGATGGAGATGTTGTTAGGAAAGCGAAAGCAATAATACGATATGGAGAGAGGTATGTTGAAAGATACCCAAACACAAATTTCAAACCTCTAAAACTTAATCCTATTATCTTTTGAAGCTATATGCAAGAAAATGGATCTCATAAACATATTACTAATCAAAGTAGCAATAATGGGACAATAATTATGCAAAATAAGCATAACAAAGAGAAATAACAAATAATTTGTTATCAATCTACAAGACAAAAGTCTTAATGACAAAAGATGTGAATATCATAGAAATCATAGCATCTTATGTAAACAAAAAAAAATATTCATCTACTAGACAAAAAGCTACCACATGGCATCAAGACAAATAATCATATTGCAAGATAGCATGACATTGTTTTAGATACTACATTGTTAAATAGTTTTGAAGTTAGGCTTAGTCACTTAAGCATACTTACCCATTAATTAACACAATGATCTATGTGTAAAATAACATGACTTCTAAATGTTCATCGTACCAAAATTACTTAGACAAAGTGCACACATGGCAAACAAATAGTGTGACAAAGTTACCAAAGAAATAAGACAACGGATTCATTGCAAACAATTTTTAACATTTTGGAAGCATGCATCATTTAGAATATCCTATGAAAAAGTTCAATGAATGTCAACTAAAGACAAGAGCTATCTAACAACATGTATTAAAAATGACATATCGTAAGTTAACAAGAACCATGTTAATCTTGTGAAATATCATATAACAAGTATCATGCGAATCATGTTAACATCTAGTAGCATGAAACATATATAAGCATGTAGACAAAACCTTTCAAAGGTTTACACATATGACTATCAATCAAATAATTATCATGGTAACATCCATACACTTAAACATATCAAACACATAACATGTAATCAACACATATATATGTAATGCAAGAAAAATCACATCTACTACTTGATTGATTAATATTCCTAAGACAAGATAATTCACCAATACATGACTTAATGAAACTCAACTAAAATTAAGGTGATGAAAATGTCATGATATACACGGGAATTTGACAAATATATGTCAACAGATTTTAATCTTTGTGTTTGGAATCTAAGGTTGAATGATCTAAAGGGTGACATCTTATATGTTGAGTTTAAGTATGTGTTATGCAAGTGATTTGATCATCTAAGACCAAAAATATGTGTGATAATGGAATATGTTAAGAACGTTCCCAAGAAAGTTCTTTAGAACAAGTATCTAAATAAAGTTACCAACTTTAATAGATTTTATGTATGCTTCGGAGATGTGGATATGCATAAGATTTGACCAAGGTTTGGTCTTGAATGGAAATAGATACATAAAGTATCTTTCAACATATATGATGAGGGTGTGATTGATACACTGATAGGTGGTTAAACCTTTGTTCTAGTGTGTATGTGATAAGTTGAGTTAATATGATCAAGTACGCGGAATTTACTTAATCACACTTAGAAGGTTATTTGTGTTATGGAAATGGAACAGTTATGCTTGAGTATATAGAACAAAGAACATGCAATGTTATCACCAAACGATTCAATATTATTCAAGATAATACGAGTGATCTTTAATATCACTAGGGTTACAAAGACCTTGAATCTTTTCTTTTCTACGACTTGTGATATTTGTTTTATGTTCTTGAGAGTTATTATTTTTCACTTAATAATTCACACACTATTATCTATTCGTTATATTTATATCAATAGTCTAAGATCTTTCTTTTATATGAACTAAGAAAGATCTTTACAATATTGTTAAGTCTTATCGAACGCTTGCTTTGAGAGTGTCAATCATTAAGATACAACTTGTATCTATGTTTACAACTTGTTCTGTGAATATAATATTATAACTGATCACATGGGGTAAGATATTATCTACCGTATATTGTTGACTTTAATACACATAATATCTTTTCATACTTATCCGTTCAGCAGCAGAAAGTTAATCACCAGCAGCAATGTTAATGCTAGCAGCAGGATCATAACACTCGCAGCAGAAACACTTAGCAGTAGAATGTTAACGCTAGCAGCAGGAACCGATAACGCTAGCAGCAGGAACAAATGCTCTTAGCAGCAGAATCATACTTAGAGTATTTCTTTGAGAAGAACTAGATATTAAACTTTTTGAATATTTAATTCCCAACAAGATAAGATTATCTCTTGGGATAATGTTATCATGTTTGAGAGAGATGTGCTAGTTCATAGAACTTGCAGATGTTTGTTTAAGATCATTTAGCCAATGAGGTGTGATTAAATTTCTTGTAACACAACCTTTCATGTTGCAAGGAAAGAATGATGCATAGGATATATGTTATCCTTTTAACAAGATGAAAACTAAACACATAATGTTTTTCCGAAATATCATGTTTTCCTAAATGAAGATATGAACCCAAAGTGTTTGAATTGGATAGACTTATCCTAAATAAACTAGGTTTCAATATTATGATAACTAGATGATGACAAGATAAACCTACTTGAGTTTCTTATGTTTACTCCTCAAGATTCATTGTCATTTGGGATGTATGAGGTTGCCTTTTTGCATTTTAACATATGTTGTTAAAATATTGATTTAAGGTTTAACGAGACATATGCAGAAGCTTGGTGACAAAGTATTACCAATACTTTGATTACTTGTGAAAGTGGTCCTAGTTGAAATTGATAATGAGTGTGAGCATCATGCTCATTTGATGGTGAATGTTCTATTAGCCGATATAATTGATGAATAGCCCACAGATCGGGCTTAGGCCATATTAGCCGATATAATTGATGAATGGCCCAAGCCCGATCTGTGGGCTAGGGTACATTAGGGTTTATTGTAATCTATAAATATTGGTTATCAATATTTATAGATTACAATAAACCCTAATGTACCCTAGCCCACAGATCGGGCTTGGGCCATTCATCAATTATATCGGCTAATATGTTCTAATCCTATAGGTGATAAAATATGGTTGAGTTGATTCAACATGCATTTGATTTGGTATGAGTGTTTGGACAAAGGGCTTTTTGAGCAATGCACTTAATGGTATGAATTATGGTGTTGTAGGGGTTTGTTGAAAATAACAAGGATGGAGACTAATTTTTTTGATCCATTGGTTGGTATAGCTAGTGGGTGATTTGAATCTTAATGCCTGAGACATATCACAAAAGTGAATGTGATGGGATGATGGTGAAAGTACAAGTGTACTTAGGTTACATGAATGTTGAATATGACAAGAATGGATACTGATTCTCGTGGTTTACTACTAAATGAAGTGCTAAGTTATGTTTGTGACATCTAAGGGCTGAATGTTATGGGTTGATGAAAGAACACATGTTCTAGTTATGATGGGATGCGTGTTTTAACATTCATTGTTAAAATACTTGTGAGTTGATTGTTTCAGATATGACTTTTAATGACTACAATCGTAAGTCAGATATACTTGAATATTTCGGACGAAATACTTAAGTTGTCAATCCTACTTGGAGAAAAGGATGACAAGACTTGATAATTACATCTATAACCTAAGTGTGAGTTACGACTTGATGTAAATCATCTTGAAGGATGACATGTTAACCAAGTGAGGCAACATATGTGAATACAAGATAATATCAGTCATGAGTTGGGTTTGTAATCTGTGACATCTTTGCACACTGTGAGTCTGGTTTAGTTAGGAAGTTGTCAATTTACAAATCAAGTTAATGGATAAGTGAAGGACAGGTGAATGTGTGTAATGATCATAAATGATCAGTAGAATAAACCTAAAAACTAGAATCAATAATTTAAGGATCGTGATTAGTCAGGAATTTTGAAAAAGTTGCTGTTGAAGCCTGCGGATCCAATCAACAACAAAGGCGGAACCAAATTTTTGGTTCCGTGGAATCCGCAGGATCAGGACTGGCGGATCCAAAGCATACACTAGGCGGATCCAAAATTTGGGATCCGCCGAATCCGCCATATGGAGATTCAGATTCTTAACAGAACATATGTCAAAATTTTCGTTACTCGTTCAAATTCCGAAAATTGTCCTCAAACATATGTAACTACGTAGTTGTGATAGATTCATAACAAAAACACAGGTAGTAACATATGTTAACATATAGATCAATCCGAGGATAACGAACTTACCATTAATGGAAGTTAAGCCAAACAGTGGCTTAAGCCCGAAAACTTGACAACATCAAAATGTTATCATCCTGCATTGTTATGTTAGTTCACATAAAAGTATAATGCCAACAAGTCATCACATTATTGTTTGAAATTTTTTTATACCAAACACATTTATACAGATACAACATGTTTACACATTTTAACACTTGAAATTAAGTGAAGGTTTGTGCAAGACAATACATTTTAAGATACTAAACTAGTTTCATTCAGTTCACATTTCTAAGTAAGTTATGCAAAGTTTTCACATAACATATGCAAACAAAAATATCTAAGTCTATAAGTGAAACAAACACAGTTTATCAACTTAGTGCACAAGATCTAGCAAAAGTCCTATTGTGCATCAAACAAGCAATTGATAAACAAGCAAATAATTGTCATGGCAAAACACTTATGTATTTCCTATCAACAAATGCAATCACAGTTACCAATAGGCAAATCACATGTATGCAAATAACTTAGAACAGATAGCATAGCATAAATGAAAAGATACTTTTCGTCACTTTGCGTTTAAATATGACGATGTATGCCAAGCTTGATTTGTTTCCTTTATATTACCAAATTCTTTAGTTTCAAAAGAAATCATATCAATGTTCAAAGAATACCAACTTACATTGCCCGACGTAAAAGTTTAAGTTACTGTGTCAAAATGAAACTTAATATTTTGAACAGGTTGTAGTATTTGATTTGTTTTACCTACTTCAATTTAGATTTAGGACATGAGATTATTTTTAAATGAAAGTAGACTTAATTCCCTTCAAAATGATAGGTGGCGCGACTCCTACGGACTTACGGTTAATTAGTTATGAATTTTTGAAGTTGGACAAAAACTGCATATAATACCGACGGATTTGACGGATCCTTTTTGAGGGATCCGCCCTTTGTAACAAAGGGATCCGTGGGTGTCTGTGACAAATTCTCCTAAACTCGTATTTTGACATAAAGAAAACGTGTAGGACTTGCTAGACTTAATATTAAACATATATTACACATATTTAACAACATTTCTACTTATGTGACTTATCTAAACATTATGGAGGTGATTTTTCAACTAAATTAGTAGTTATCCCAAACGCTCCGTTAAAACTCGTGTTTTTCGTAAATTAGCTTTACGCACACAATTTGACACTTAATCATTTTAAGAAATCTTTTCTTTTGATTTTTCAAAGACATCTTCAAGCTTGTATACAAAGTAATATTTAACAACAAAATTTCTAAGTATACTTAGCGAAACATTTTTCATATTATATTCTGCTTCAAAGGTAATTTGATACATGGATCGTACTCTATTTTAAAAACCATTTGTTTTGAAAATAAGAACCACAAGGCTCTGATACCAATTGTGAAAACGTAGAGGGGGGGGTGAATACGTTCCTGTTTTAAAAACTTAAAACTTGTTGTATCAAATTTCCAATTTGGCTTGTTCTAATATGAAAGCTGTCTGTTGTAGTTTATGTCTAGCATAAACTAAAGCATGTTGTCACACAAGTATTATCCACTAATCACAACACAAGCAATCACATAATGCAAACATAAAAGTAAAGAGATAAGTAAAAGAAAGCGCAAACCGAACACGATGATTTATAGTGGTTCGGTCACAGAGCTCCTCTCCGCCCTACTCCACTCCCCGAGTACCCAACTCGAGAGTTACTTCACTAGATCAACAAGCTCCCTTCTCGGCGGATAAAACCTTACATTCGTCGCTTACACTTTTTCCGGTACAAAGCTAAATACCGGGTTCTAGTTCAAGGTAGAACCAACCTGACGTCGCCTATACAATTTCTGACACTAAGCTAGATGTCGAGTTCTTTACAAGGGTTCAACCACTCCCGCTAGTTCTTTAACAAGGGTACAACCACTCCCGCTATGTTTTATGGCCCAACATAGAAACCTTGTGTTTTATGGCACAAACACATAAACCATTTAATCTAGTATGAATAGATTACAATGATGATCCATGACATAAATGGGTCATGGATATGAATGTCTAATCTAAATGAACTTCCATTGATAGGAAGCCTTCAATGGATGAAGATTACCAGCTACTATTTATAGGAAAACAGTTTGTACATGCCACGGATTTGGCAGATCCAAATAAAGGGATCCGCCCTTTATGCAGTTTGGTTCCGCCGAGACCTGACTGCTAATATCTTAACAAATCTTTCCATATCATTCCATATCAAGTTAAGTCATGTAAAGATCTTGCAAAGTCAACTTTGTAACTTAAAGATCTTTCCAAAATATCACCTAAATCAAATCTTACATGAAATCTATCGAAGATCTTTCCAAGATCTTTCTATATCTACCAAAGTCAACTTTGTTACTTAAGAATCTTTCCAAAATATATCTTTCCATATCTTGCCATATCTATCCATATCTACCAAAGTCAACTTTGTTACTTAAGAATCTTTCCAAAATATATTTCAAATCTTCCTAAGATTTTCTAATGATGTATGCAATGATGTCATGAACATATTTCCATTTTAATTCTTAAAATGTAAGTAATGTAAATGTATAAATGTATGTCCTATGTATATACTAGCTTAACTAATATATGTTTGCCAATATGTATCATGTTAGTTTGACACCTAAAGTGTACTTATCCTATTTAGGAAACATGACAAATGAGGTTCTAAGTAGAATAGTTAGCCTTTTAAAATACTTAATGACCTAGCCGTATTTTAAACATTCTAAATGGTCTGTTAAGGGTTTGATCATAATGCCACATAACAAACATGTACGAACCTGTGTTGTATCATACGAAGACTCGAGAAGTCAAGAGGTGTTGGATGTATGTTGAGACAAAATAAGATTACAAGTAACTTGTACATTTTACGTTATGTATCAAGTTGCATGTTTGTCATCAATCAAAACAAACGAGATTACTTGCACTAGTAATCTCCCCAACATGACTGCTTGCACTAACAAAGTGCAACCTCCCTACCATCCCAGAAGGTGAGACTCTCGGGTTGATTGAAGCGCGCTAGATTAAACAGTCAGTGTGCAATTACTTAAAGATACAACGTGGCCTTTCGGAGTCTTAGTTACATCGGTATATGACTTCGCTCTTACAAATGGATATCAATAAGTTGCACAGACCATAAGACCTTTGGCTTTCACTTGTAACCAGATCTCTCGATGTAGCATTCACTTGGCAATAATTTTGAGTCGTTATATATTTTAGTCATGCCTAGAGGAATTGAGCACTTAGACGTAAGAGTTTCGCCTAATAATGATCTTCGAGCGTTCCAGATCATTGACACCAGGTTCCGCCCATAGACCTTGTGATTCATAAACCGTCGTCCTCAACTATTCGTGCGTACCTGACGACACAGTCTTCCCTAATGTTTTCACACCAAGGGTTTTTCCATTAGAAGCCTTTTATCAGCTGTGAGGCTATTAATGATCTCTATCCTCATTGATTGAACTCTATTGGATTCTACTCTTTTCTTTCGGATGAGTACGTCAACAAATCTTTCCTACATGATAAGGACACCAACATCGAAACTCTTCACTAACCATGTTCACACTTTTTCCTGAGTATGATAACCTCCTCATGGAACATGTACATAAGACTCTTGTGATCTGTACGGATAAGACACTGCGTACTATACAAACACCGCCTTTTATGATATTATTTCGAAACCACGACTGCCAACTCCTTGTCACGAGTTGGGATATTCCTCCCCATTTCCTTCAATTGCCTTGGAACAACTTTCTTCACATTAGAAAGCCTTCATTTTTACTTCATCAATCTTCGTGGACGTCGGACGTTCCTTCATTCGGAGACACAGCCTTGACGATTTTTCTAGCACATATGATTTTCTCCCTCTCGACTGTTGGTCAACAGCTCCCTTCCAATAGCCACAACAAATCCACTTAACTACATTGTAAATTTATTTCACCAGATTTTCTCCCCATTAATGCCCCTGAGAATACCATCAATGATCTCTTCAGTAATAAAGTTCCTCTCCATCCATAAAAGTTTCAGCTAGCGTTCCATTTAATTTCTTCGATCCACGACTCACGCGACGAAATTAAGAAGAAATCGCAAAGCATCTTCCTGGCACCAGACGTCGGACGGAAGCAAGTATGTTATAAACGAGGAAGATACCAGACACAACACCAGAGCTACCCTTATTTTTCATCAATCATCTTAAAAGCTCATCCTTTCCTCAGATTATCCAATTTTCTTATCATGATTGATCTTGCTGATAGTGACTCATATCACAGTTCACCCCTTTGACGAATGCCTCGACTCTTGTGAGTCCACAAAGATCGCGATCTTCACAACTCAACTAAGTGGGTGCACTCTCACGTAAAGCAACCTGGATGGCTACACTAGTATCAAGTGCTCGTACCAAATCTATGACGTGCCATCCTCATACACCATTTCGCATCTGTAGGTCTAAACTTCAACTGACTTGTTTTCATTATTACGGCGTTAGAGGTCTCTACTACTTGTACGAAACCTTTGGAACTACAATTCCTTCAACCATTTTGAATCTGATGAAGGCTGGTTCGATAACGACTGATTCCCCTTTTCCTCAACGGTACCCTTGATATTCTTTGCTAATCCCACTAATTTTAGCCGTAAGTGCCTATTCGTTGTTTTGAGCAAGTCCTTAACTGAGCCAAATCATCGAAGACGTTAAGTTCCTCTTTCTTAATGACTTGATTAGTAGCCTAATCTCATGACAGTTCTTGTTTGATGAGTTGCAAGATTAAGCTAAGATCAAGTTGATACTTAGTTTAAGGTTTCGATGATTTTGCTCAAAGACGGAAAGGCTTATTCCATCGAATTTAGTCACCCGATAGTTACCCTCGACTGCCCGTCACATTTCATTCAGAAGTACGAATTGGGACTAAGATGACATAGATTACAACTTTTAGTAGTATTTACCTTTGCCACATAAGTTACGACTGCGACATTTGATCCCTGATTCGAATTTTAGTGCTCTTGTCATAACTTTGACCTTCGTTAGGTTCTACATACATGCGCTAGCCCATTTCAGTGAGAGTAGGCGGAATCGTTGATTCTAATATAAGTGGCTAGATCATTTACAGCAGACTAGCAGTTTCGTTAACAGAAATCGACCATATGGATTTACGAGCAACCCATGGATTTTAGTGATTAACGAGTGAGGAACCATAAGTAAGGCCTAACTGGTGACCAACCAGTTATCATTTCATAAGATGTCAGCTTGGTGATCTATTTTGCGTTGTGAAAGAGCCAACCAGAACCCTCGATAGAGAAAGGAGCAATTTAGATGAGGCAAGATTCTAATTATAAGTCATTAGAACTTAAACTGTGAACACGAGTTACTTGGGAAAGTAAGGGCAAGATGAGAATTGAGAACCCACATTTTTGGCAGTGGTAGTGTACTGTAGCAACCGGCATTTTTAGGGCAATACTTATTTATAAAACTCGAAACTAGTTGCGGCAGACGATGATTTTTCCAAACTTATTCGTGACAACTGGTAAATTTCAGGAACATTCTAAGTTACCGCATTTCGTTTTAAAATACATATTTTATCACTAGAACTTAGGCTATATTTAGTCCACAATGCTCCAGTACCTTGCTCCTACTCCGGTTCACAATTTTAAACACAAAAACAATTTCCTTTTCTTAAACTACTTACGGTTATCAATTTAACAAACACCATTCGTAATTCAAAATTTAATACCCGATATACCCAATTCTCCCAACGATTATTTCTAACGTATTTTTATACTTCCAAAAATATTACAAAAGTTTCAAAAATATTTCCTTACGCCTAAGGTAAATTCTTTATATCTTACGTTTAATTACGTATAATTTTCGTTAATCACCGAATAAACAACCAATACCTATTTTTAACACCCGATACATACAACATATACACTCTTGTATCAAAACAACTCATCTAACCCCATTTTATTCATATTGCCGCCCCCTCCCCCTCTTGCCTTATAATTATTTGCTAGATAAAAATAACACCAACATTTATTAGCCTACAATTACCACAAAACATGGAGCCACAAATCTCAAAATGGTGGCTTGACTAAGTTTTTGTCCCCCCTAGACCCCCATTCGGCCAACAACACAAACCAAGCTACCTTTGGTATCTTTTGACTAACTATTGTAGATTTGAAAGTTCAAGTATAAATAGACCCAAGTATATTCATTTTGCATCTAGTTAACTAGTTCAAGAAAAAGAAAATATCCTCCCATTCTATACATATAAATCGACACACTCTTGGAGCAAGGGAAGGAGAAATCTTGTTGTGATTAAGATCAAGCATACTTAGGGCTCTTTAGTAAGGGTTTGGAGCATTAATCTTGAGGTTAATCAAGTGTTTTACACTCATATCTCACTAATCTCTTTTGTAAGTAATACTTACATTTGCTAAACTTCATGTTTGTTTTTATGTCATAATGCTAGTCAAGTATATATACTTAGTTATCACTTGGTACATGTTGATACGTTTTACATTTACAATGATCCTTTAAAAAAAGATCATGTTTTGAACAAGTTTTTATTTCAAGAAAACTAACTAGTGAAAACCTCCTCAAGAAAGTGATGAAAACATTATATATTCAAGTATGTTAGTAAACTTGTACAACATTCTTGATGATTATTACATGGACCTTTGAATATTGTTAAGTTTATGGTTAGACCACTATTATTATGTTGGGAAGTTGATGGGTGAACTAGGACTAGATTTGAAGTGGTTGTCAAGTGGTTAAAATGACTAGAAGATTTGTAAAAATAGTTTGGCATTCTTAAAAGAGATTATGTCATGTTTTGATAAATACAGCAAACTCAGTAACTTGGTAACAATTTTAGGATAGAAATATAGAAAATAGACTCAATAAAGAAACATAGCCACTTGAATGAGTTAAAACGGGCTTACAACGAAAAAGATACGCAAGTTTCAATTTAAACGACGAAAACTAAAATTTCAGAAAAATAGTTGAAGCTGTTAAGGATTTTGAGTAATGAAAACAGATGCTAAATGGTATCTAGATTAGCCGAGACCTTAGAAATCCGATAGTACACTTAAATACCTTCGCGGGGATAGGTAAAACTTAAGAAACGGAGCTACGACGCAAAAGTTATGGCCTAACAAAGATTTACGACGACATATAAGTTTGACAGCTTATTATTTGGCTAATAGAAAAGCTGATGGAACATTTTAAAGTGGATTTTTGGACACTTTAGGCTTGGTTTTGGCTAAAATGATGCACACAAAAATGGTAGAACATAATGTATACTTATTAGACTCGTTAGAGAATTTCAAAATATCTATTAACAAGACGACTAAAATTTGATCATGGGATAAACAAGTTACGTTTTCTAAAAAGGGTAATTTTTTAAATAAATGTTCAAATTGACGCAACTATATTTTGACGATAAATGTTACAACAACATGTACAAGTGATAAAGTAAAGTATGAACTTGCGTGCATGACCTTGTTTTCGAACCTAAGCCATATATATTATTTAGGTCGCGATTAGAGTTATCAGGCTTAACTTACCGTTTGCCAATTTATCAATCGGAATTTGCTTTTGCTAAGGTGAGTTCTCGTAGCCCCACTTTTAACGTGTTTTACCTTGGGGTGGAAATGGTACAAATGGTTTCAAACATTTTTATGCTGTGAACTACTGTTTTACATGATTTTGGACATACGTGTGATGATGCGATTATATGCTGTGACGTGTTTTTTTTTGTGAGATCATGACTGCGCAATTGTTAACTCTCTGCGGAGGGCCCACAGGTTATAGGTTCAGATGGTGTAACTGTTAACTCTCTGTTGAGAGCCTACGTGTTGATAGATCTATCGGGGTAGCTCCTCACGTGATATTGGTTATGAGTATGATGGACATTATAGGTTTAGTTGGCGCGACACTATTACTGTTTGGATAACATGCTTGTAATTGGTATTCATGTGCACTATTGTCCTATGTTATATTTCACAGCTCAATGGTTTTACTTTTAAACCTACGAGCTCACCAACATTATGTTGGCGTTTTCTAGTACCATTTTCAGGTGGATCATTACTAAAGTATTTGAAGGCACATTTATCGGAGTCAGACTATTTGATACCTATTACTATGTTTGTCAAGATGTCAAGGTTTCATATGAGACATGCTTCTCTTTTAAATTTCGTCGAAGAATGTTTTGTAAACTATTACTGAAATAATTGTAAGGTATGAATCTATGATGTTATGCAATGTGCCTTTCTCAGTTACATCCCGTGTTTCCGCCTTTGACGGGGTGTGACACTGACCAAAATAGGTAGTTTCACTGGTTCAACTTTTATCATACCAATATCAGGGTCCCACTTCTGCACCAGTAGTGGTCTGTTAGTATTAATATTTGATTTATACGTATCCTAAGTTTATTATTAAGTTAGTTAAGTGGCGGTTAGTCCTCAAGGGACACGTCGGTTAGATTGAAAGGTTCTCACCCTTTCACAAACTATAAATAGCCATGTAAACTTTCATTTGTAAATATGCATTTCACATTGTTATTTAATTTTCTCTCAATTACGATCTTGTGAAATCATCCTTCTGACATCAATTGGCATCAGAGCACAGGTTATCAACGGTTACAATACTTAAATCGAAGAACAAGGATCAACAGGTGCATCCCCTATTTTACGGACGAAAAACGCAGACACAAATCTGGAACAAATTCGGTAATATAAAACATATTCTTCGATTCAGTAATCATCGCCATAACAGAAAGATCACAAAGGATCAACGAATTAAGGGCCATAACCGTTTAAGGAACCAAATCGGAAAACAAGAAGATTCCGGCGAAACTCCGACGGTTCTAGAAAAACAAAACGAACAATCACGAGTCTTTGTATAACCGTTTTAATTCCCTATCCCTCGTTTATATAGCGTTAATCGAATACAGATCATTGTTATTACAACATTAAAAATCAAATTTTTTGAAGCCTCTATTTTTTTTCTTTTCGGATGGTTTCTCCGAAACAAACTTTTCAACAAACCTTTAAGATTTCGGTTCAAACAAAGGATTAGAAAACGTGTGTTTCAAAGAAAAACAAAAACAGAAAACACGTTTCGAATCAAGAACCAAAAAAAAAAAAAAAAAAAAAAAAAAAAAAAAAAAAAACTTCATTCGAAATAGGCTTTCTGTATTCATACGGATTCAATTTAAGGAAATCAATAAGAATCCGATTAAGAACATCAAATTAATACCGAATCATTGGAACAAAGATACATCAGGAATTTTGTTTCATACGTATCATAAGGGAATTGTGGGAAAATCACTTTTTGGCAAGTTTGACTCAGGAAAGTCAAACATATCGTTTTCTAAAAGAAGAGGGAAACAGTTTGTTTAGAAGTTAGAAAAAGGAATTATTAATTGTTTTTGAAGAAAAAGTCAAAACGTTTCTCTGACTTTTAATTGTTTGTCAGAAGGTTAAAAAAAAAAAAAAAAAAAAAAAAAAAAAAAAGGAAGGAAGAAGAAACCATATTTTCATAATTTAAAGTTTTGTTTGTTAGAAAATATATGGTTTAAAAAATAATAAAAATAAAGAAATAAGGAGGAACGGTTCTGATTTGCGACGTAACCGAAGAACACGTTCAAGAACAGTTGGTTTGATTTGCTTGACAACCGAAAAACCCTGAATTGGTTTTTACTTGTCTCGCAACCGAAGACCCCGATCTGTTCTCGAGAAGCAACAATTGGTTTGATTTGTTAGACGACCGAAAGACCCAGTCAGTAGGTTTTGATTCGTCCTACGACCGAATGTAACACCCCGTGACCAAAAACGACCAAAAACGTGAAATTTTTTCGCAAAAACACACCCAGAAACTGACATCCGGTTACTCTTTTACAAACTGACAAAATTTGGTACACATTCAGCCATTGAGGCTATTTTTAGATGAAAGTAGACTCGATTAGCTTCGAAACGATAGGTCACACGACCCGTTTCGACTTACGGATCAAAAGATACGATTTTTCGAAAACTGCCAAAAATCTGCACAGTCGGCTCTGACAGCGTCAAGCCCAAGCCTGACAGCGTCAAGCCTTGATAGGCCAGACGAATTTTTGGAGTTTAAAGGGTGACGGCGTCAAGAAGGCCATCAAGAACAAAACTGCAGTTTCACCAGGCCCGCTCAGAAACCCGACCTCCCGGACTCGAAACTTGACCAAACTTTCCAGAATTCTTTAGTATATCGATAAAATCATTTTCATACAAAAACATTACCCGTTTGACCACCCAAAATAGTACCTTAAAATTTGACGGGTTATGCATAAAACTCATTTCGACCCATTGACACCCAAAACCACTTAGACCACTTCATTTACCCACCATACTTGACCAACATCCATAAATTAACCTATTAAACTTGACACATGCACTCATGACCCGCTCAGACTCCAAAATGGGTGAGAACCCGCTTCTACCAAACACTCCCTTTAAGGCCATATTCACTACACAACTTTCACCAATAACACTTAACCACAACATAACCTTTTAAACACATACATAACTTGACATTTCTAATATCTTACAAAGTTGTTACTACAAGGTCTTGACCCGTAGCTTCCAAAATTGGTGAGTTTGGCTAAATGCCAAACACCCTTCTAATTACTACCATATTCACATAACATAAGGACTTCTTGACATTTACATAAACTTGTCCAACGACCCAACTTAAACGATGATCATAAACGACGACAAGACCGCTAAATAACAAAATGACCACATGAAAGGAAATATACCCAAAACACGAAAAGACACGTCGGGGGCTTCCAACTTCAACACGCTTGGTCCAAAAGAAAACGGTCTTCTACTACATAATCACTTACACCTTTTCCTTACCTTTGCTCGGTCCTTCAACACCTATCAAGAAAAACATCACAACTAAACACGTAAGCAAAACGCTTAGTAAGTACATGGCATAACAAGCTAAACATCACATATAACCATAACTAGTCTAAGCACTAGTTAAGCTAGCGATATAGGGGCACTTACCTCCCATCGACATAGTCGACCTAAACACGATCAACCCATAAGGTTGAACCTCATCCATAGTTAGCCCAACGACTAACTAAGCTACATCTAGAATGGATCCATACTAGCTAACGCACCCTATACCCTATACTTCACCATTATCATGTAAACAAACATGATAAAGCTAACACAATAAACATTATCATACCAAAATATGATAAAGCTAAACAAGACATGTTATAACCAATGTACTTACCTTGATCCTTAAGCACAATCACACTAATAATAGCTTCCCCACTTCTTACTTGCTTCCTATATCAAAATCATCTCAAATTAAGCTAAATAACTAACAAATCATAAATTATCAACCTTAACTTATCATACTCAAATTTCACTTCAAGAACCCTAATTTCATAATTTGGGGAAATCACTTACTTGATGAAAAGACAACAATTAAGGGTTCTCAAGGCTTCTTTGATCACTTCACAATGGGAGATTTAAGCTTAATTATAATCTTGCTCTTCCCTCCTCTTTTCTCCTTATGAACCGACCTTCACAAATAAGACCAAAAGAATGTCCTGGACATTTCTCTAATTTTCTAGGCATAGTTATTTAATTAATGAACTTTGCCCAAATGGCAAACTTAGCCCTTCTAGTTCTATTCTTTCTAACTTACCACTCACATTTATTTAGCTAATTTATAACACTTATAATATACATTACATATTATTTACATAACTAGTACCTTATCGGGATACGGGTGTAACAATTCTCCCCTCCTTAAAATAAGATTTCGTCCTCGAAATCTATGCTTGGAATAAATGAGGATACTCATTCCTCTTCTTCTCCTCTAGCTCCTATCTAATGCTTGTACCTTTACGATGTCTCCATTGCACTTTCACTAATGGAATTTCTTTGTTTCGAAGTTGCCTCACTTTCCTTCCTAAAATCGCTTCCGGCTCATCCTTTTGTGAAATCAACTCCGGATCAATTTCGATATCATCTAAAGTGACCACACTAGCCTCATCCGCTAAACATTTCCTCAAGTACGAAACATGGAAGGTATTATGAATACCTCTCATTTCTTCGGGCAATTCTAACACATAGGCTACCTCACCAACACGTTTCAAGATTTTAAATGGCCCTATAAACCGTGGACTTAATTTCCCTTTGTTTTTAAACCTAAAAACGCCCTTCCACGGAGAAACTTTTAGCATAACCATGTCACCTACCTCGAATTCTATTGGCCTTCTTCGATTATCGGCATAACTTTTCCACCTATCTTGTGCCGCCTTAAGTCTTGCTCGAATCATCTCAACCTTTTCCGTCGTTGCCAACACTATATCCGTGCTAGCCAATTCTCTCCTTCCCACTTCTTCCCAACATACGGGCGTCCTACACTTTCTTCCATATAGCATCTCATAGGGTGGCATACCTATACTAGCATGATAACTATTATTGTAGGCGAATTCAACTAGGGGTAAATGGTCGTCCCAATTTCCTCCGAAATCAATCATGCAAGCTCGAAGCATATCTTCTAAAGTTTGAATCGTCCTCTCGCTCTGCCCATCGGTTTGAGGATGAAAAGCCGTGCTCATATGAAGTTTCGTACCTAACTCTTCTTGGAAATCTTGCCAAAAATTTGAAGTGAACCGCCCATCTCTATCAGAAACTATGGAAATAGGTACCCCATGACGCGCGACTATCTCATTAACATAGACCTTCGCTAACTTATGAACAGGCATATTCTCCCTAATTGGAATAAAATGCGCACTCTTAGTCAAACGATCGACTACTACCCAAATGGTATCATTCTTCTTTTTCGTCTTTGGCAATTTCGTGATAAAATCCATAGTAATCTTCTCCCACTTCCAAACTGGAATGTCTAAAGGTTGGACTTTTCCGTAAGGCTTTTGGTGTTCGGCTTTCACTTTCAAACAAGTTAAACATCTTTCCACATACTTCACGCAATCTCTTTTCATACCCGGCCACCAATAGTTTCTTTTCAAATCAAGGTACATTTTCGTAGCTCCTGGATGAATAGAATACTTCGACTTATGGGCTTCTTCCATGAGTAATTCTTTAACGTTGCTTCGAAAAGGAATGTAAACTCTTCCATACCGTGTCTTAATCCCACGACTGTCTTCATCGAGATGAGGAATGTGAGAAGTGATTCGTTCTTTCTCTTGATTCTCTTCTTTTAACGCTTCCTCCTGAGCTAACTTAATTCTTTCGAAAAGGTCAGATGTAATAATCATTCACAAGGAGTGAATCCGTGTAACATCACTTCGGCCCTGACGACTTAGCGCATCCGCTACAACATTCGCCTTACCCGGATGGTAGCGAATTTCACAATCATAATCTTTCAGCAAGTCTAACCACCTACGTTGTCTCATATTCGGATCTTTCTTATCAAGGAAATACTGAAGACTTCTATGGTCGGTGTAAATTATGAACTTCACACCGTATAGATAATGCCTCTAAATCTTCAAGGCAAAGACTACAGCCGCAAATTCCAGATCATGAGTCGGATATTTCTCTTCGTGCTTCTTTAGTTGTCTTGAAGCGTAAGCGGTCACTTTACCCCTTTGCATAAGAACACATCCAAGACCGGAATAAGATGCATCACTATAGACCACCATGTCTTCGGTTCCCTCTGGTAACACTAAGATCGGTGCTTCACACAACCTCTTTCGTAAAGTACGGAAGGCTTCTTCTTGCTTCTCGCCCCACACAAAAGGAACATTCTTCTTGGTGAGTTCGGTTAACGAAGATGAAATTTTGGAGAAGTCTTGAATAAATCGTCGATAATAACCCGCGAGTCCTAGAAAACTTCGAATTTCACCAACGTTCTTCGGCGCTTGCCAATTCATCACGGCTTCGACTTTTGACGGATCAACTTTAATACCATCGGGATTAATAACATGACCAAGGAACTGAACTTCTTGCAACCAAAATTCGCATTTCGAGAATTTAGCATACAATCTTTCTTTTCTCAACGTTTCAAGAATTTCTCGAAGATGTAGTTCATGTTCTTCCTTACTCTTAGAATAGATAAGGATATCATCGATGAACACTATAACGAATTTATCCAACATCGGTCTACATACACGGTTCATGAGATCCATGAAAACCGCAGGAGCGTTCGTGAGACCAAAAGGCATAACCGTAAACTCGTAATGTCCATATCGGGTCCTAAAGGCTGTCTTAGGAATATCCTCCTCTCGAACCTTCAGTTGATGATAACCCGAACGGAGATCAATCTTTGAAAACCACTTCGCACCTTGAAGCTGATCAAATAGATCATCTATTCTTGGCAACGGGTATACATTTTTCACCGTGACTTTGTTCAATTCACGGTAATCAATGCACATCCGCATACTACCGTCTTTCTTTTTAACGAACAGAATCGGAGCTCCCCAGGGTGAGCTACTTGGGCGAATAAAACCCTTGTCAAGTAACTCTTGGAGTTGACTCATTAACTCCTTCATTTCGGACGGAGCAAGACGATAAGGAGTTTTGGCAATAGGAGTAGCACACGGAACAAGATCAATACGGAACTCAACTTGTCTATCGGGAGGAATACCCGGCAAATCTTCCGGGAATACATCACGGAATTCATTTACAATCAGAACATCGTCGATATTTTTCTTTTCAAAACTCGTATCTACCACGTGTGCCATAAAGGCTAGACAACCACGTGATAGATATTTTCTAGCTTTCATCACGGAACAAAGTTTTAACTCGCCTTTCCTTTTATCACCGTAAATCATCATTTCTCGACCACTATGGTTCACAACTCTAACGATCTTTTGTTTGCATAGAATGGCGGCATTGTGTTTGCTAAGCCAATCCATGCCAACAATAATATCAAACTCTCCAAGCATTATGGGGATTAAGTCGATCCTAAAAACATTCTCATCGATCTCTATTTCTACATCACGATACACATTTGACACTACCACAACTTTACTATCGGCGATTTCAACTTCTATAGGTATTGGAAGCTTATCTAACGGGGTTGACAATTCTTTACTGAAGTTATAAGATACAAAGGACACGCTTGCACCAGAGTCGTACAAAACACGAGCGGGTTTGGAATTAACGAGAATTATACCTGTGACAACATCTGAACTCGACTTCGCCTCTTCGGTACTCATCTGATAAACACGAGCTGTAGGCCTTGGAACCTCAACCTTTTCTCCTTTAATCGGCTTGAACGGCTTCGCTTGCTTAGGATTAGATTTAGGACATGCACTTACCTTATGTCCTTCTTCATTGCACCCGTAACATATTACCAAAGGCTTGGTGCAATCCTTGCTAATATGACCAGTATCCCCACACTTATAACATCCCTTCATCCCGGATTTACATTCTCCCACATGATTCTTACCGCACCTATTACACTTAGGAGGTAGCTTTCCCGTGTTGTCCTTTCTTGTAAAATCGAACCTGCCTCGCTTACTAAATGTTGATGGATGATCATGCTTCCTTTTTAAGTCCTTCTTCTCTTTGCTTTTCATTCTATCCAAGTCCGCTTCTCGAGTACGTGCCCTACTTAGAAGATCCTCCATGTCGGTGCACTTGAACGGTGACACTATCGTACGAATTTCATCCTTGAGCATTCTTTGAAATTTGTCGACTTTAAGCCTTTCATTGTTAAGATATTCCGGGCAATATTGTACCATGTCACAAAACTTTCCCCACAACTCATTCACCGTTTCATCAGTTTGCACAAGAGAATGGAAAGCTTCTCTTATCTTATCAATTTCCTCCGCAGGAGCATACTCTTTCATGAACACTTCTTTAAATTGATCCCACGTGCACGATTCTCTCCAAGCACTACCTTTCTCGTTCGCCTTGCCTTCCCACCATACTTTAGCCCGTTCACGAAGGTAATTAGTAGCAAAGTTCACCTTATCCTCTTCTACACAACGACTCGTACGAAAAGCCCCTTCTATATTGGTAATCCATCGAGAACTCTTTAACGGATCAAGAGTCCCCGTAAATGTGGGTGGAGCACAAGCAGTGAAATCACGATAAGTAGACTTCTCTTTCCCTACCCCGGGTCTAGCATTCGGATCATTCAATAACTCCCCACTCTTCTTAAGCTTTTCTATCTCCTCTTTAAACATCTTTTGCACATTCTCGGTTGTTTGTTTAACATAATAGGGCATGGCCTTCTCAATAGCCCTCCCTACTCTATCAGTCACCAAGACATCCAATTCTTTCAACTCAGCTTTCGTAAAACTTTTAGGGACAAGATTCTCCGGTAATGATATTGACCTGACACTACTAGAATCTCCTTCATCATTTGAATCATCATCATCATTATGGCGAGAGGAGGTCGTTCTCAACACCTCCTTATTTCGGATATTCGCCATCTTTCTACTAACTGAAATTTAGCAATTCACACTATTAAGCAAAATCATGTACATAATTGATGCATGAATAACATATTTATCCTTACACTAAACACCCTAGCGTTTATCATCCATGTATAGCCTAAATAATTTCGATCTCACATATGTGTCATATTTTTATCACTACGGTGGCCAGGCGTAGTCATAAAAATACTTAACATATGTGTTCCCGAAATCACCCAAACAATACACAAATAACAAACACCGATACTAACCGCGTCTACACAAGGCCTAAGTCTAGGAAATCCTAAGGGGAAATCCTAAATCTCTTAGACCGAAGCTCTGATACCAAGTTGTAACACCCCGTGACCAAAAACGACCAAAAACGTGAAAATTTTTCGCAAAAACACACCCAGAAACTGACATCCGGTTACTCTTTTACAAACTGACAAAATTTGGTACACATTCAGCCATTGAGGCTATTTTTAGATGAAAGTAGACTCGATTAGCTTCGAAACGATAGGTCACACGACCCGTTTCGACTTACGGATCAAAAGATACGATTTTTCGAAAACTGCCAAAAATCTGCACAGTCGGCTCTGACAGCGTCAAGCCCAAGCCTGACAGCGTCAAGCCTTGATAGGCCAGACGAATTTTTGGAGTTTAAAGGGTGACGGCGTCAAGAAGGCCATCAAGAACAAAACTGCAGTTTCACCAGGCCCGCTCAGAAACCCGACCTCCCGGACTCGAAACTTGACCAAACTTTCCAGAATTCTTTAGTATATCGATAAAATCATTTTCATACAAAAACATTACCCGTTTGACCACCCAAAATAGTACCTTAAAATTTGACGGGTTATGCATAAAACTCATTTCGACCCATTGACACCCAAAACCACTTAGACCACTTCATTTACCCACCATACTTGACCAACATCCATAAATTAACCTATTAAACTTGACACATGCACTCATGACCCGCTCAGACTCCAAAATGGGTGAGAACCCGCTTCTACCAAACACTCCCTTTAAGGCCATATTCACTACACAACTTTCACCCATAACACTTAACCACAACATAACCTTTTAAACACATACATAACTTGACATTTCTAATATCTTACAAAGTTGTTACTACAAGGTCTTGACCCGTAGCTTCCAAAATGGGTGAGTTTGGCTAAATGCCAAACACCCTTCTAATTACTACCATATTCACATAACATAAGGACTTCTTGACATTTACATAAACTTGTCCAACGACCCAACTTAAACAATGATCATAAACAACGACAAGACCGCTAAATAACAAAATGACCACATGAAAGGAAATATACCCAAAACACGAAAAGACACGTCGGGGGCTTCCAACTTCAACACGCTTGGTCCAAAAGAAAACGGTCTTCTACTACATAATCACTTACACCTTTTCCTTACCTTTGCTCGGTCCTTCAACACCTATCAAGAAAAACATCACAACTAAACACATAAGCAAAACGCTTAGTAAGTACATGGCATAACAAGCTAAACATCACATATAACCATAACTAGTCTAAGCACTAGTTAAGCTAGCGATATAGGGGCACTTACCTCCCATCGACATAGTCGACCTAAATACGATCAACCCATAAGGTTGAACCTCATCCATAGTTAGCCCAACGACTAACTAAGCTACATCTAGAATGGATCCATACTAGCTAACGCACCCTATACCCTATACTTCACCATTATCATGTAAACAAACATGATAAAGCTAACACAATAAACATTATCATACCAAAATATGATAAAGCTAAACAAGACATGTTATAACCAATGTACTTACCTTGATCCTTAAGCACAAACACACTAATAATAGCTTCCCCACTTCTTACTTGCTTCCTATATCAAAATCATCTCAAATTAAGCTAAATAACTAACAAATCATAAATTATCAACCTTAACTTATCATACTCAAATTTCACTTCAAGAACCCTAATTTCATAATTTGGGGAAATCACTTACTTGATGAAAAGACAACAATTAAGGGTTCTCAAGGCTTCTTTGATCACTTCACAATGGGAGATTTAAGCTTAGTTATAATCTTGCTCTTCCCTCCTCTTTTCTCCTTATGAACCGACCTTCACAAATAAGACCAAAAGAATGTCCTGGACATTTCTCTAATTTTCTAGGCATAGTTATTTAATTAATGAACTTTGCCCAAATGGCAAACTTAGCCCTTCTAGTTCTATTCTTTCTAACTTACCACTCACATTTATTTAGCTAATTTATAACACTTATAATATACATTACATATTATTTACATAACTAGTACCTTATCGGGATACGGGTGTAACACCGAAGACCTCGTTTATTGTTTTGATAGAAAGAGTAGTTGGTTTTGATTCGTTCTAGACGACCGAAAGACCCCGTGAACTATTCTTAGAAGTAAGGTTTTGATTCACTACGCGACCGAAAAACCAGAAGATTGATTAATTTGATTCGAAACAAGTGGAGTTGATATCAAATTAGTCACATTCAGGGAAGGAAGATAATTTGATCCGAAGTCAGTCAGGCTGATATCAAATTAATCTCAAACAAGGTTGACATCGATTTGATCTGAAACTAGTAGTGTTGATATCATCATCGATCCGAAACCAGTGGAGTTACAGTACAGTTAGTCAAAGTTTAATTTACCAATATTGGAAGAAAGAAAAAGAAGACACAAACAATGACTAAGGAAAAGGAAGTTATAAGAGAAGAAGGAACGTCAATGACCTTCCAATGCCCGATTCTAAGTTCCACGAGTTACACTATTTGGGCAGTAAAAGTTAGAGCAATCTTCAACGTACATGGAATTTGGGAAGCAATCGAACCTACAGGAGAAGTTGATACAAAGAAAATTGCCAAGGCTATTGCTTATCTCTATCAAGCCATGCCAGAAGAACTAGTATTTCAAATTGATCATCACACGAATGCTAAAGATATTTGGGAAGATTTAAAAGCACGATATGTAGGTGCAGACAGAGTCAAAGAAGCAAGAATGCAAACACTTGAGTCAGAGTTTGAAGCTCTAAAGATGAAAGACTCAGAATCACTAGATGAATTTACAGGCAAAATTAGCAAACTTGTCTCACAAGCCAACAATATTGGATCTACAATTGACAACAAAAGATTAGTTAAGAAACTACTCAGCTCCGTACCAGAAAAGTACATCCAAATTGTTGCTGCAATCGAACAATTTGCCGATATTAAAACTATGCCATTTCAAGAAGCTATCGGAAGATTAAAGCCATACGAGGAACGCATCAAGAAACCAGGAGAAGGTGACATGCATGCTAAACTCTTATTCACCAAAGAAGATGCAAAAAGAAAAGTTAAAGAAGATAAATGTGAAAATTGTGGTCATTCAAGTCAAGAAAGTCAAAGACGTGGTAAAGACAAAAATTGGAAGACTTGAAGAAACGAAGCTAGTAGGAGACACCAACAAAACAAGAGCCACATAAGATGCTTCAATTGCAATGAATTTGGACACCTTAAACATGAATGTCCAAAGCTAAAGGAATATGAGGAAGCTTATCTAGTTCAAAGTGAAGATGATCCTACCCTACTATGAAGCAAGAAGAATAAATCAAAATAAGGGAGGAGAATGTTAGTATTAATATTTGATTTATACTTATCCTAAGTTTATTATTAAGTTAGTTAAGTGGCGGTTAATCCTCAAGGGACATGTCGGTTAGATTGAAGGGTTCACACCCTTTTCACAAACTATAAATAGCCATGTAAACTTTCATTTGTAAATATGCATTTCACATTGTTATTCAATTTTCTCTTGTAGGTCACCTAATATCAATCCTTATCATACACAATATAAGATTAAAGAAGAGAAAGAGATAAGGAAAGATGGTAACTTCTAGAGAGAGAAAGGGAGGTCTATTAGATTAGAAGAAATGAAAGATACAAGATGATACCCTAGAAGCAACACTCTCCAAGTGAGGAGGGTGATGGGTATTTATAGTTTACATGAGATGGGCTAGTGGGCTTTTCATTTCACTAAACCTTGACCTATTAGATTAAAAGCCCAATGACTATACTAACTTAATTACAATGACACATTTACATAAAGAATATAAACGACTAATGACCATCACTTTTTATAAAGCTAACAATCTCCCCCTAAGGGATGGTCACTCAAATGATGCTCCATGTGATTTGGACTTTCAACTTCATTGTCTTGTACTTTGTGTGTCGTTATAGAATAGTCATGCTTCTTTGTTCCTTCATGCTATGTGATCTTCAAAGAATCGTCTTTGTGGTTGTTCTTGCCTTGATCAACATCTTTATGTGATGATGCAACGTGTCCTCCAACATACTCATACATCTTGGACTTTATACTTATGCTAACAATCTCCCCATAATCTTTCATCATATGAACTTTTTCTTGACATCTTGATTAGCTTCTTGACTTTGTCTTTAACACTTGGTCTTTAACTTAATCTTATTGTCTTGAACTTTTACATTTGAGCTTTGATGAGGATGTTCTTCATAAGTATGAGTATGCGGAGGTGAAGATGTTTGTTATATGTGATGATGGTTAATGGATGTTTATGGGTAGCTGCATAAAACTGTTAGTAATAATCATCCAGCGCTTATAGGTTGGGACTTTGAGATTGTCAACAGCATAGTGTGAGGACTTTCTCTAATCCTTCCCCAGGCCGTTTTGAACCGGATACCCCCGAGAGGGCTTACACGGACACACCGAAGTGCACCCACGATTCAGTGAGTCGCTGGAGATCACCCCACGACTGTAGACCATTTGAAGCACGTAACCATCATGATTTAAATGGCAAGATCTAAGGATCTCATTAAGACTCTTACAACTTGTGTCCTTTTTGGCGAACACAAGTGTATAGTATTGGAAGTGTTCCTAAGAGATATTGTGATGAATCTCATGGCTCTAGACTCTATAAAGTGCGTTTTAGTTTTAGTAGTCGGAGGCATGGAGCAGAGTGCCACCTTTTCAATATCGACACATCTCGGAATGAGAGGCCGATAGATTATGCAGTGTTCTCCATGAGAAAATGAAACAAATATCTTTTGAGAGATATCTGAGTGGCTAGGAGGGGTAGTGCAGCGCGTCACTGGGTCCATGATGTCTTGTCTTCAATATCAGTATCAACTTGTGATAACCGATAGCAGATGTATTGACCCGGTTTCTGCCCTAAGTTTTCATGGAGGGCTATTTCTTTTCACCCTTTCATTCAACTTTTCTTTTTAATTCTTCAACCCCTTCTTTCCCTTTCTCATATACTCCTTTTTTCAATCTTACCTAAGGACTTCTAATTCTAATCTATTGGAATTGTCCTTGGGTAGATCCCTCCGGCTCTGGCGGATCATTGGACATAAACCTAACCATAATCACCTTATTACACCATGATTATCCTAGATTTATTGATCACTTGCCATAAAACCTTTTGTGAAAATCTCTCAAAGTGTTTATGAATAAACACATTTTTGTTAACACCTTGAGAGTTTTGCATTTTCTGAAATACTCCCCGTTCACATGTGCTCATGCATTTTTTCATAAAATTGCACATGTTGGGTAGAGTTCGCACATTTTGAATAGATCGATTTTCAAAGAACATGACCTTCGCGAGACACGCTTACATCACTAGTTAGACTAGCTTGAAATTATTACCCGTCCCGGTCATATTCAAAGATCATCTCTCGAATTGGTACATTTTACTCAGACAAGTCCATTGCGAGACACGTTTACATCACTGGATAACCAGCTTGAAATTATTACCCGTCCCGGACAAGTCTTTTCGATTACTGACATTTAGCTTTCGTCAATTCGAGGGTTTAAACTGAGTCAAGCTCTTTTGAGATTCAATCATGATCACATTTTAATCACATTTCTCCCCCTCAAAAATAGCATTTCGATGGTATTTTTTATACCAATTGAATAAAATCGTTGTTTTTGAAAAGCTAATAGGGAGAAACGGATTTGCTTGAACTTTTTTTGGAACAAATTTGATTTTGAAATACTCCCCCTTAAAACTTGCATCAGTTCTGACATTTTTAAACTTTGGAGCGAACTGGGGAGTAAAGTTTTGAAAAATCTTAAGCAAAATTTTTTGAAAAGTTTTGAAAAACCTTTTGATGAATTTTAAATAAAATTTAGCTTAAGATTAAGAAGTTTGTTTTGATAAACTTTGCGTGAAAACTTCTTTTCTTTTAGGATTGTTGCAATAAAGTGTACAACAGGGTCCTTTCTTTGAAAAACGGGTTATGCACTGTTATGTGTGCATAAGCCATTATGATTTTAGGATAAGTGCTCAAAAAATATTTAACGACTTTTGTTTTGAAAAAGCACTTTCCTTTCTATGAAGCACGGGTCCTGAACTGATGTGATCAGAAGCCACTGAGAAGAAAATTTTGAGAAACGACATGTTTTGAAAAACATTTAAATGAACTCTCGCTCAAGCATCTGTACACGCCCGTATCATTGTTGAATGACATTTCTAGGTACGTACAGAATATTGATTATACAAGAGACATGTCGGAGAAGAATATTTTTGGATTTTATATTTTATATTGTTTTTGTCTTTTTAAAAATTTTCTATTTTTATATTTTGTTTTTGTTGGTTTTTCAAATTTTGTATTTTGTTTTCTCTTTTTTTTCAAAAAATTAATATTCACAAAGAAGAATTAAGTATGAACAGGTAAAAGTGGAGATAAGAGTGGAATTAGACCAGGATTTCCAAGTGCGATGTTTGCATAAAGTTCTTCTTTTCCACATTGGGTGTATGAACCTTCTGCACTTTCACAAATGCCTGCATCCACAGAATCCACAAACGAAGAATATGCACAAATAATAGTGTTAGAAGTACATGAATCATCATTCTGAGGGTGATCACTAGCAATGGTTGTAGTGGTTTCTACATCCTTATCCTGATGATTTTCACTATTACTTGTTGTGGTGCAACTATCAAGAATCTTTCCTGTGGGAATCCATCTAAGACCAACTGTTTTAAAAACTTTTCTCGTGGGAATCCACCTAAGGCAAGATCTAGGAGTTGTTTTCTTTTCAGATGCAGCGGAAGTCTCATTTTGAGAAAAACTACGTCTTGTAGGGATCCACCTTTTAGGTTTCTTAGCCTCTTGCTTCTTATCAACGGGTTTGTTTCTATTTGGTGTCTTAGTGGATTGTGCCTTAACACGTAAATTTGTTTTCTTGATATACAGTGCAACACATGCATCATGATTCGCTGAAAAGACACATTTTTGACATGTAGGACAGACAAATTCAACATTCTTGTTTGACACCGCAACCTTAACGTTGTCACTACTGTCATTTGGAGAGTGTTTCTTTGTGTTCGAAGAGGAATTCTTAGTGTTGCATTCTACGTGGATAACATTTTCTTTTTCGCAACTACTCTTAGATGCAAGCCAATCCCTAGTCTTTTGTTGAATGTTCCTAGGTAGAGGTTTACTACTACTAGCAGTGCCTTGTAATGTTGTAGAATTCATCACCCTAGGTTTTGTACCTAAAATTCCGTCTTTTTGAAGTTGTGCCTTTTTCCTAGCTCTTTCTAGGTAGTGATTATGAACTATGTCGTTTGAACCAATAGATTCTTTAACAGTGTTTGTGGTCACAATCGGTGAGCTATTCCTAGGGGCACACACATTAGTATTCAACTTGTTGTCCTTAGAATTTGTTATAGCATTCCTAGACTCTTTTGGATTATCTTTTGGACATTTGTCTATCGCCCTATATGTTTTAGATGTAGAGGCAGACGCAGTAGTGGGACTAATCCTAGAAAGATCAGGTGCTATCACATTTAATGTTTCGACAACAGCTTTTCCTTTGTCAATACTTGTTGACTTTACACTTTCCTTAGGCAAGGGGGTAGAAATAGACATTTTGGGTCTAGCTATCTTATTTTCCTCACTCTTCCTATTCAGACATTCAAGCTAAGACTTCAAAAGATCGATTTGATCTTGCATGTTTTTATAAGAGCGCTCATACGACAATTTGTCATACTTGCATTCTTCCTTTTTCTGATCAAGTTGTTTAAAATATGTGATGTTTTCCTTTTCAATCCTAGCAAAAGCATTTTCATATTTTTCAACAATTTCAGAAGTCTCAGCTCGAATTCTTTCATCATCTTCTACAGAATATATTTGGTAAATAATGGACATAATATCAGTCGAGAGAGCTTCTTCAGAGAGTGCGTCATTTTGTTTTTCCAAAACTTTGATTCGTTCAATGTTTTCATTAGCTTCCTTCACCAAGGATTTGTGGTCCTTGACAAATTCGGCTGCTTCTTTCACAATTGCATTCTCAACATGGATTACTCTTGCATGTATTGCAGTTACAATGGGAGTAATTTCTGTTTCGAACATCTTTTTCTATTCAGTTTGAAAACTTGAAAACCAATCGTTGATTTTAGCGTTTGTTTTGGTTGCCACAACAGTTTGAAGCATTTCAACTCTCTTTTTAAGATCATCCAAAAGTATTCTAGCTTCACTTGTGTAGCAAGTGTTGTTAGAGTACATTTGTTCGATGTTAGAAAGATGTTTTGAAACAACTTTTCTTTTTGCGACAGCCACTGGTTTTTTGAAAAACAATGGTGACTCTTTTTGAACAAGATGAACTCCAGAAAGTTTGTTAAGTTCATTATAGTCAATTGGTTGGATTTCTCTATTCAATTGTCGCATTTTGTTTCTACTCTCTTTGGAAAGCTCAATCGTTTCATAAGAATCATAACCAGCAGGAGGATCATGTACATCATTTATAATATTACCATTATATAGCACATTCTGTTCTTTCTGAGCTTTCTTGAGATAACAAGGGTTTTCACAACCGAGAGCCATTTTCTTCATTGTATGTAAAATCGGGTTTGGATCGTTAATTAACAAATTAATTGTTTGTGTAGAATGACCCGTTTTTACAAGCAATTCTTCCAACTTTTTAATTGTTGCCTGTTTGTCAAGAATTTCATCAAGAAGTTCATCTTCTCGTTTTGAAAACTTTGCATGCAGCTCTTTCTTTTCTTTTTCAAGATCAGAACAAGTTGATTTTTGTTTAGAAAGTTGGTTGGTTAATTCAGAAATTTCCTTGTTTAAAGATTTAATTTTCATGTTCAAATTGACATCAAGAGTGTCAAATTTGATTTGCAATTGTTTTTCTCTTAAAACAGAATCTCTGTAACCAATTTCAAGTTCTGACTGTCGTTTGTGGTTAAATTGAAAAGCTTTTTCGTTCACCTTATATCTCTCAAGCTCAGCGGTCAATTTCACATTCGCGGCCTTAACTTCACAATTGATCTTTTTGACCTTTTCAATTTCAATTTGACAATTATGAAGTAATGATTCAAAGAGAGCACGGGTTTCCTCATCATTAGCATCATTTTGTGCAACTGGAACTTCCTTAGGATCCATATATGGAGTTGCCAAACTAGTATTGCTACAACTTGGCGTGTCCATATATGTATCATAATTAGGTTCGAGAGGCACAGAATGTTGCTTTTCATGAGCAAACAGATTAACCTCATTACTTGGATTTGGTTCCTCATGGAGTGGTTCTGTGTCATAAGTAGGAGGAATGTCAGAATTGCTGCATGTTGTTGTTTCTTGCTGATTGTCCATAAAGTCGGAGATTCCAGTGACTTCTGTAGAATTATCATTGACTCTTGGTGTAACCATAAAGTTGTATTCCTCATCAGTCAATGGTATTCCTGAATCTTCCTTTTTGGCTAGCATCAACATGTACTGGAGCTTTTCTAGCTTCGTCATTGCATTGACATTACCATTTCTACCTATATCACTCCCGTGGATCTCAGAAGAAGTCATGAAACAATAATCCACATTTTGATTGACCCCGTTCTGATTCACAAACTGATCCATTTGGTATCCTGTATACTGCCCTACATATTCCATTTGATTCCCCATCTGTATCCCTTGCTTATTCTCAATAACCTCAACCATTTGACCTTCTCGTCCTTTATATGACTGCGTGTTGTCAATGTACGATGACATCCATTGGTTGTTGTTATGTGGTGGGATGTTTAATGCCCTGGATAAGAGAGCGAAACCATTTGCCAAAGCAGTTGTGATATTATCTTGGTGAGTCGCCATTGATGTAGTTGTATGATAAAGATGATGTTGGATCGGTTAAAGAACTAGGATTGGGTTGGTTACGATTCACAAACCTTTGAGAAACTTGAGCAATTCAAGAACCTTGATCAATGTAGGTTAAGCTAAATCAAGTTAACACAAACTGGTTACTCTAGTTACTCGATCAGTGTTGTTCCTCGACTAGGTTAAGTTGCTCGATCAAGTGAGTTCCTCGAGTAGGTTAAGTTGCTCGATCAAGTGAGTTCCTCGACTAGGTTAAGTTGCTCGATCAAGTAGTTGCTCGATCAAGTAGTTGCTCGATCAAGTAGTTGTTCGATCAATTAGTTGCTCGATCAAGTAGTTGTTCGATGAAACTTACTCGATGAAACTTACTCGACTAGGTCACAAAAGTTTACTCGATCAAGTTAGCAGGTTGCTCGATGAGGTTACTCGACTAAGTTGCTCGATCAATGTAGATACTCGACTGAGTTACTTGCTCGACTAAGTTACTTGCTTGATCAATGTAGATACTCGACTAAATTTCTTGCTCGACTAAGTTACTTGCTCGACTAATGTTGAGATGTTCGATCAAATGAAGTAGTTGCTCGATTATGTTGAGTTGTTCGATCAAGTTATGTAGCTCGATCAAGTGAACAGATGCTCGAGTAACCTAGCTAACTCGCTAGTTACTCGACTATGTTGAGTTGTTCGGTTGAGTTGTTCGATCAAGTGAAGTTGTTCGATCACCTCACTTAGTTGCTCGATCAAGTTAACAATCTGGTGAACAGTAACATTTTCTAAAACCCTAGAACTTTAATTTTTGCCCTGATACCACTTGTAGGTCGCCTAATATCAATCCTTATCATACACAATATAAGATTAAAGAAGAGAAAGAGATAGGGAAAGATGGTAACTTCTAGAGAGAGAAAGGGAAGTCTATTAGATTAGAAGAAATGAGAGATACAAGATGACACCCTAGAAGCAACACCCTCCAAGTGAGGAGGGTGATGGGTATTTATAGTTTACATGAGATGGGCTAGTGGGCTTTTCATTTCACTAAACCTTGACCTATTAGATTAAAAGCCCAATAACTATACTAACTTAATTACAACGACACATTTACATAAAGAATATAAACGACTAATGACCATCACTTTTTATAAAGCTAACATTTCTCACTTACGATCCTGTGACATCATGGTCTGCTATTCACCAACCATGGACCTTGACTCAAAACCTGATTCATTCCTAACTCATCTCTGAACTTGAAAAGAAAAATGCTAAGACGATGCGGAAGCATATCAAACTTCAAACTTCAAATTTGAATCACTAAAAATAAGCCCAACGGCCCATTTGACAACATTTCTAAAATATACTACTAAATTAAATCAAAGTTCAAACCAAAGATAAGACATATAAACATGGCTTTCACGCAAGGACAACATGGAATCGTAAAAGACTTCACCATCAAAACTTATTCTTTAAAACCGTCAAACTTTGCATTAAATCTTCGAAATGAATACATACAACGATAGCATGTATGTTCACCATCATACCTATCACCACATGATCAACATCATACATGCATTGATTTCTGAAACACACGTATCTATGTACATGTATGTAAGTATGTACATATATAGCACGTATTTATGTGTATGCTCATTTATATATGATTAATTAATGTGTATACAATAGTAGTTAATAAAAAGACTTTTTTGAAGTCAAAAAACGATATCTTGGGAAATAGAAAGTTGGTGAAAATTCCGAAAAGTAGAGCCCTCGGTTATAAACCCTTTTTGTCTATTCCTTGACCTAGGTTTTGCTTCCCAAACGTGCAACCTCAATTTTATAATCAAATCCATTTTTCAAATTCCTCACTTTCAACTCTCAAGCATTCAACACATCTCCTCTTTTTATGTAATCATGCATCTATTTCATTTGGGGAAAAATAAACTTTAGTATTAAACTTGTTTTTCTTGGGTTTCCCTTTGATTTATTTCAAACCTTTAAATCATCAATACAAATATGTGTTTGGTTTGTTTGCAATAATCTTTCTTGATACTCTTTGAAAGTATGTGGATCATGTGTTAATGATTTCTTGTTAGTTGGAATCACCTTGTTTTCTTTTTTTTAGTCTTTATTATTGGCTAGTACGTCGATCAGTTATAATTGTCTGTTATTGATATTATGTTACTATTTTGAGAAATAAGATTGCTAGATATCTATTCTCATATTAGTACTTAAACGGGTAAACAAAGAAAGATCTATGTTGAGGTAATTACTAAGTTGAGTCCTTTTTAGTTATGTTGTATGTATGCACCCTAATGGGTATTCCCATATCCTTTTCCTGACCATCTCAAAATTTTCATTTAAAGGGGTTGAACCCTGTTTTTCGGACACTTAAAAAACTAGCATATCACTTATCAACAATAATATATGAGTAAGTTTCTTGTAAACAATAATTTGGTTGATACCGCACGATGCGTTCTATATATGGCCATGCATCCAGATATATAATTATACATATTGTATTTATAGTTGCATTGCCAAAGGTAAGAAAAATTACAAAATTACTTAATTACATTACTATGTAGACAATAGACGATACAATTTAACTACATTGAGTATGCAATATGTTTTAGCCTTTTAGGTGTATGAAATAAAGCTGCAAATATAATCCATTCACATTTCCATGTCTATAATTGTCAAAAGGAAGATACGGCAATCAAAGTCTCATTTTACTTGATGGTTTCGATCATACAGTAATTCAAAACAATGTATATATGATAAACTTTCAGATTGGTGTTTATCTAATTGTTGAAAATTCATCATTAATGAGCAGGTTTTTTTTTTTTTTTTTTTTTTTTTTTTTTTTTTTTTTTTTTTTTTTTTTTTTTTGGGTAAAAGGTCATTACAGCCGGTAAATTTATTACTTCAAAAAATAGTTAATTACAAAGGATGTGAGTGAATCTCATATCTTAACACGTTACATAGGCGAAAAACAACAACACCACTTGTGCTTCAAACCAAGCCTATCATAAGAATGACAAACTAATCTTATGAAAAACTACTAGATAAACTACTTACGTCTAGTACGAACACTAACCCTTATATAATAAGCGTCACAGAATGCTAATTGCTTTTTTGTTAAATCTTCGCACTCATCATCATCATATGTGTAATCATCATAATTATCTTTCCAACGCTCGTATAAGCTCTTCAATTCATCCCGGTTCCACATCCGTTTTTTGAGGAGTTTGTACCCTTAGAACTTTTCGATGCCATAAATCTCGTAGTTTCATTATCATCCTCTACCACGTCATTCTTGATATCATTATCCTTATTATCTAAGTTAACAAGTTTACTATTACCTTCGTACACATCGTCACCTTTCGAGTCAACTGGAACACAAGGAGTAATCCCGTCATCCTTTGCAACCATATTAAGAACGTCAAACGGATTTGAAGTCACAATTTTTGTACCACTTGAACTAGCCACATCACCCATAGGTTTCGAACCAGACTTATTAGTATCCCCAAATCATTCGGTTTGTCCTGCTTATTATCCGTATTCTTTGCAGTCGTATTTTGAACGTCTATAGAAAAACCGAGATTTAGAACCTACAGGTAAACCTCTAACAACTTGCCTTTGTGTCTTCATATTCTTTTCAGTCGTATTCACAATGGGTACAATTTTCTTAGGACATTAGTCAAATGAATGACCAAAAACCTTACAGGTTGAACATCTAGTCGGCTCCCACGCGTACTCAACTCGAATAGAATGCAATATATATCCATTACCTTCAATTTTAGTCACTGCCACAACAAGAGTGTCTTTTAACTCAACATCAGCATTAAGGTAAATCATTGCTCTCGTGAAATTGGACCGGCCCCTTGATTCCATACACATTAAAGCTGCATAAGTATCTAACATCAATGGGGTATTGTTTACCACAAAATATCAAGATTCTAACACGAATTAGGAGGCCTTGGTTGAGAGAAATGATCAAAATAAATGTTGAAAATTTAGAGAGAGAAAGTAGTGAGATAGTGGAACTAGCTAGATTATTAGAAGAGAAAATAATATAACAAAAAGTAGCTCACCCTCCTAGGAGGGTATATATACGCCTAACACATGATAGCTATTACAATATGACAATAGCATTCGATGCGTTATACGCAACAAGTTATCTACTACAATTCACGTAAATGCCTTTACTTTTAAGGCTAACAATCTCCCTCCAAGTGATGACATATGCGAATTGCTTAGAATGCTTCCTACAAGTAAAATAAACCTTAAATACATCAGCTTCGAGGATGACATGGCGACTCTTGTTGTTCTAGAATCCTGAGCTTGCTTCTTCTTCTTCATTACTTGCAAACGAAACACTGTAAAGAGTTCCAATTGGGTATTACTCCCTCCCAATTAGTGTGCCTATTTCTTTTGATCCCTCCCGAACTGACAACCCATCTTTTGTAGATTAGAAGCTTGTTGTGTACATATCTTCTGACGTTAAATGCACAACAGAAAATGTTGAAGATACCGTATCTTTGACTTTGACTAGCAGCAAAAACTGATTTAGATACTGTAATACACTCTTAGCAAACTTTTCTGACTTCTTCAATGAGATAAACATTCAAGCACATATCTTGAGACATACAACCCACTTGACTCCAAGATAAGTAAATACTCATTAAAATGGTGGTTGCACGTCCAGGAGAAATAATATCAACATCATCATCTCACATAAAGTGTTTCCCGGTAACCATACATACATAAGTCAAAACAATAATACACAGCACGAATCTAACCAACCATTTTCATCGATCCAATGAATCCTTCCACAAGTATCCAACCATACTTGGCACAAATCCATACGTCCAATGTCCAAAATACTAGATAAATCCCTCTACGAGTACACTATTTCTTCCCCCATATAATACGAAGTTCGAAATGATAACACCAAAGTAAACAATTAAGTTTCCCGTAACTATACCTAATGATGTACACATTTCTCCCTCCTGATGGTTTCGATCTTTCAGAATCAGTATAACACTATGTACATGGAAAACTGGATCAACTAGAAGTAAACATGAAAACCTGTGAATGCATAAGCACACTCTCGTGAGAAGATGCCGATAAATACCCTCATTACTATTCCCTCGATCAATTTCAACTCATAAGCCCATAATCAATCCATACGGCTAACTGTAGTAACTATATCTGGAGAAATAACCCTGTACCACAATCTCTTGATGAAGCATATTACACAAATCCCTCAACTTATACTTGTTCTAAACTCATGACTTAGAACGGTGTATACCATATACCCCAACATCAAACGTATAAAAGTATCCAACCACTTGACCTATCCTCAACTACGTGAGACACTGAGCACTACAACTTAACTCTTTAAAGTGATAGCTACTTTATGTATATAGGAAGAAAGGAACAAAAACGTAACTAGATAGTCAAGTCTTAATCATGAACCAGGCCCAAACAAGTCATCTTCGTGTAGTAGAAAGAAAGAAACAAAGATACATAAGTGCACGAACTTGCGAAATACAACTTCATTTCCAATCCCATAGTATAGAATACAAACAACGTTTAAATTCCAAATCTAGCCGTGTTATACAAAGACGAATCTTGATAACGAATCGAAGCACGATATTTATTTGTGATGGTTATCGTTTATTTGTTTATGGTTTTCAGGTTAAGGTTTTTGATAAACATGATAAAGTCTTGGAAATGTTCTTCGTTAATTGGTGTATATTGGTGTTGGTGATTTTTGACAAGTATTAAAGTTTTAACGAACTTTGGAAATCTAGGGTTCGAATTTAGAAATTGTAAACGTGTTTTAGGGTTTTGATGGAATTAAGACACGATAATCCAGATCGCTATAAACATGGAAGCCATCAAGCTTGATAAGTATAAACCCTAATGAATCCAATAAGTTTTCAAAACCCTAATTCGCTAATCACATAGCAACCAAACTCGCTAAACATGATGAAATCAAACTCGCTAACAAAGTTGCAACCTAATTGGCTAAACGAAGTTGCAAACTCAAACTCGCAAGCCAAAGTCGCTATAAAACTCGCAAGCCAAAGTCATTAAATCCAAATCGCTAAGCCTAAGTTGCAATACAAACTCGCTAAACCAAGTAGCAAGCCAAACTCGCTAAACCGGTTTATTGATCAAACTCACTAAATGGTTTAACCCAAACTCGCTATCTAACTCGCCATACCAACTCGCCGTATAACTCGCTAAAACATGTCTGTGTAGTGGAGTTGTCCTAACTCGCTATTTGGAGAAGTCATGAACTCGCTATTTGGACAAAGTAGTGAGGGAGTGAAACTAGTTAGATTATTAGAAGAGAAAATAATACAACAAGAAGTAGCTCACCCTCATAGGAGAGTATAGGAGGGTATATATAGGCCTAACACATGATAACTATTACAATATGACAATAGCAGTCCCTATGTTATACGCAACTAGTTATCTAATAAAATTTACGTAAATGCCTTCACTTTAGGCTAAAAGGTACCAAGTTTTGTAGCAATCACACTCAATCCATCCTCCGTGAATGCCGTAATAGGAACATCATGAAGTTTAACCCAAACCGGTCCACTCTTCAAGTCTTCCGTAGTCACATTCGCCAAAGGAGACTACTTGCGAAGAATCAATGGCACATTACGTATCAGCCATGGTCAATTCTCAAGCATAGATTCCATGTCCGTATTCGAACTGAATTTGAGAATATACCTTTTAATTCATCATAGTAGGAACAAGACCACATGTACTCCACGCGTTATTGACATAATTTTCAATCACTGGATACGCAACTCGATTGCCCAGAAAAAACCGATAAACAGAATTCTCGAGATGCTCCGTAACCTTAAGGATTGATTCCATTGATATAGCAACATCAACCCCATTACCAACCGGGGCGAATAAGGTCCGAATGATAGTAGCTTTCTTACTTGTTTCACAATTTAGACGATTAGCATAGGAAACAGGCGTTGTACCATTCGATAGAATAACGTTATTACCGGTAGCAACTTCTTTTGTGGATGAGTTATGTGTACCAAGAGTGTCTGGAAAGCATGGAAGCGGTTCCATATCCTTCGCTTGACCATCAACATTCAAAGGTTTTAAAGGTACACCATCACCACCCACTAATACAAGCTTACCTTCAATGATTTGGCGTTCCATATCACGGATCTTAGAAGCAATAGAGCTCGCGTCCTCCACATTGACAGGATCGTCATCATTAACATTAGGCCTCATGACATCGTTAAGAAACTCATCATTGTTATCCTTGTTCACTACAGTACATGCAGAATTTTTACCCCCTTCTTCTGTTTGACACCTCTCCCTCCCGAACTCAGAAAACCATGCTTCATACTAATTACATACGATCCAATATCAATAGACAAGAAGCACAATAAAACCCTAGCTTCAACAGCTAAGTAAACCCTAGAGGGGGTTTTAGTAACGAACAACACCGATCAAGATCAAACACAAATAATGAAAATAGTAAGGCAAAAAAAACAAACCCTAAAGCGATTTTAAAAGAACCCTAAAGAAAGAAATCATAAACCCTAGCAACCTAACAATCCAAGAATGGGATGTTAATAATGAATTAACACAGGGTATTAATCACCATAAATGATCGTTAGTGAATTAGTGTTAGAATCGATCATATTTGCAAAAGTCGATTAGGGATAATGTCGCTAAAGTCGCCAGAGGGTAGGGTAGGGAGAGTTTTTTTCCTTTAAATGCTGATCCGTGCTCTAAAAAAATTGGATGTTTGGATATACAGATAAATATAAGCATGTATGTGCTAGAGCTTGAAGGTCATGTTTTATGTTTTTAGTTGTTAAAGAGGATTTATCTAAGGTACCAGTGTGTATTAAACTCATGGCCATCAATGTATTGATTATCATGGTTGACCCCCCCGAATACACTAGACCATCAACACCATGTGCTTGGATGATATGCCTCGAGTACCTAATCCCGGGTTCTAGTATGCCAGAGTGCCAATGTGCCAACTTTCTACTTAGAGACCATGTCAAACTTAATGCATCTCGTAGCGAGCTAGTAACTTGCAATAGATATAGTATCACAACAAATTTGTTTTACCATTCAACATGAAATACATCAAGACAAATTTTCAAGAGGGAAAGGGAAGTCGGGACTAATAAATTGATAAAATTTATCAGTCTAACATATATTTTGAATAGTAGATTTCAATTGTTTTTAAGAGTAACTTTTGAGTTATCCAAAAGAAATTCAGTGATAGATCGAGATAAGTAATTCATGTGCCTGTGTGCCTAATTAATTTTCAGAAGTTTGCATGAATTTTTTATTGATATGAATTGCTTGTGTCAAATTTCGTTATATCTGTTGGGACAAGCATTTGTGATGGAATTGAAATAAGTTTTACCTTAGTTATGGTTAAAACAGAATTCTGTTGTGGTCCCAACTTATTGATCTGGTTATGGGTCTTTGTAGGTGTTTACGTAAGGTATGTAAATCGGTTTAGAGATGAGATAGGAATGGTTTTGTTGTTTGGTTTCCCGTGTTGAACGGTAAGGACCCGATGAGATTGATGTAGATCAAGAAGCTCGGGTCACACTTAAACAAGAACCATACTTCATTGCTGTGAGGCAGTATTTGCCCAAGTGTGTCAAAACTTGTGTGATGTTGTGTGTTGCTCTCTTTTTATAGAGAGGCTTGTAGAGTTTAGAGATAAACCCTTTGAGAGTGATCGACGGCCGCCAGGGTGCCAAGTGTCGATCATCCGGGAGAAGACAAGGAGGACAGATGTCATTCGTCCTTTAGCTCGTAGAGGTGTTTGTCGTGCGTCCCCACCGTGCAGTGTCAGATGGTACATCTTAACCGCTAGTGACAGTAATATCTTTGTCCTCGTTCAGCCAGGCCTGAGAGGTCCTTCCAAGCCTATGTGGCCTGGGATTCAAGCCGGGCCTTTATCAAGTGTTGATTGGGCATTGCTGATGGGCTTGATTCGAGCGTATAATTAATGGGCTTGGGCCATTAAGATTGATACCCTATCGGTAGGGTGAAATAAAATGAGGGTTTTGAGTGTTTATTTGATGTTCTGCCTTTTTTGTTTGATTTACTCATGAATTTGAGAGCTCATTAGAAAGAACTCTCCGATCTCTTAAAAGCGCGAGCACACACACACAGAGATTTCTGGAAAAGACAACTTGTTTGTTCCTTTTGTGATTATTCCATATAAAGATAACTAGAAGATACACTCTTAAAAGATAACTAGAAGATACACTCTTAAAAGCGCGAGCACACACAGAGAGATTTCTGGAAAAGACAACTTGTTTGTTCCTTTTGTGATTATTCCATATAAAGATAACTAGAAGATACAACTGCTTATCAGTTACAACTGCTATTTAGACATAACTGTCTAAGACACATAACTGCTAAAAACTACAGGAACATATAAATTATTATAGCATAAACTAACATAACTACTAAACTCGTACACTAAGGTCAATTATTGCTTTTAGTCTTCTACTTGAATCTTTAGTGATATAGCACTCGGTACCCTTGGCTGGTAACATGGCGCCGTCGGACCAGCCGAGAAATTTGGATGGCTCATGGTACCGTGGGTGGCGCCATGGTGGCCAGCCCTCGTGATCTTGCGCCGTGGGTTTTTTTTTTTTTTTTTTTTTTTTTGTGTTTGTGCTTATATGTTGTGTTTGTGTTGGAAGTTTTTTTTTTTTTTTTTTTTTTTTTTTTTTTTTTTTGCAGGTGAGGAGCAGCGATGGAGGAAGAAGGGGCAAGGAGATTTTTTTTTTTTTTTTTTTTTTTTTTTTTCCTGCTGCAAATTGAAAATTGGGAGGCTTTGGGAGAAGTGTTTATTTAACGTTGGGAGGCTTATGGTGGTAGAAGTGTTTTCATTTACTGGGTGAGATTTTTGGGAGGAAGTAAATGAAGATTTTTTTGGGAGGCTGCGTTTGTTTTGTGAGAGGAATTAGGGATGGGGCATACAAAGTGAGATAAATTAGGGTAAAAGTCAACTGGGCTGATTTTTTCTTCATTTAAGATTGGGCTGGAATTTTATTTATAAAGTTTACATGTGCTGAAATTTTGTTATCAAATTATATGGAATATTATTTTAATGTAATGAAGTTTATTTTAGTTATATTGTGTATGTTTTATTTAATATTGTGGATGTTTTAGTTAATATTGTGTATGTTTTATTTTATATAAAAAAAAAGTGGACGACGGCACCACATTTTCTGGTGCCGTGGGTACCGCCCAGAATGTGGTGCCGTGAGATTTCTGGTGCCATAGAGATTTTTGCTGACGTGGCAGGGAATTTTGAGCCATGGCACGAAGCCATGGCTCCAGGGTACCCACTGCTCTTAGTGATATAACATTACTCCCCTCCCCAAAAATGAGCTTGTCCTCAAGCGAAAAGAGGATACCAGCGAGCCACCACTTGAGATACACCATTAAACATGCAATATATGTAGTTCTTGATCATCTTCTGAATCTGCCATACCGATGTAAACTAATTGATTGCATTGATGACCCGCTGAGTAAACTTCGTCACAGTTAAAACAAAGATTCTTCGCTCACCGCTCTGCTATTTCGGCCCTTGATAAACGATTGACATAGTGGCTCAGCCGCTGTATGGATGACGACGTATTAGTCTGATTTAGATCAACTCGTTGAACTTCAGATCTGCGTCATTCATATAAACGCGCAAAGTACATGGCAGAAGTGAGATCTGTTGGTCGTTGTAATTCAACTTCCACTGCGATGTAGTCTTGCAACCCGCTGATAAAAATCTCCACTTCTTGTTCTAGTCGAAGATGAGATGTACGAGCAACCAATTTCTCAAATTGTCATTGGTATTCCTCCACATATCCGGTTTGTCGGAGTTTAACCAACTCTCCTAACTTGCTATGACTACCATAAGAACCAAATCGTCGGCGACAATGGTCCTTAAACTCCTCCCAGTCCATATGTGGGCGATCCCTATCCCGTTTTAAAAACCAATACTGGGCATCGTTCTCTAGATGTGGTGCTACCATACTCATCTTCTCTTCATTCGCAACCCGCTGGTGTCTAAAGTAGTAATCACAACGAAATCCATGGTAAAGGGTCAGTTGACCCATCATAACGAGGAAAATCCAGTTTGCAGCGACGATTTGTGTTCCCAATGCCTCCACTGCCACGATCAAGACCTTCTTAATTGAGTCAATTGACACGAGACTTGCGTGTGGCGCTGCTGTGAGTGTTTTCTCGCCTAATCTCTTCAAACTAAGATTGTATGCGTTGCTGATCCCCATTGTATGAAAGCCTCAATTTGTTGTTGAAAGAGTTGCATCAAGTCACCCATATCTTGTTGCTCCGATACCAAGTTGTTATCGTCTCGACTTATTGATCCGGTTATGGGTCTTTGTAGGGTGAAATCAGATGGGGGTTTTGAGTGTTTATTTGATGTTCTGCCTTTTTTATTTGATTTACTCATGAATTTTGAGAGGTCATTAAAGAGAACTCTCCGATCTCTTAAAAGCGCACACACAGATATTTCTGGAAAAGACAAGTTTGTTCCTTTCTGATTATTCCAAATATAAAGATAACTAGAAGATACAACTGCTTATTAGTTACAACTAATATTTAGACATAACTGCCTAAGACACATAACTGCTAATAACTACAGGAACATATAAATTATTATAGCATAAACTAACATAACTACTAAGCTGGTAGACTAAGGTCGATTATTGCTTCTAGTCTTCTGCTTGAACCTTTAGTAATATAACAAATTCACTATATGCGTACATGAATGACTTCAACTCACTCGCTGTATGTAATGGCATACTAAAACTATCGTAAATTCCTAAATAGATCAATAATGCTATTCATTTACATAAACTCCTAGATGTGTCCAAATATGAAATTTCTTTTTCTTTACATACTCAGAAAACTAAGTTCCAACTTAAAAACCTCAGGTTTGATATTTTTCAACCAAGTTCAAGCGGGTTTCTAACTGAAAATTCATAGCTCTCCAAAAGTAAATATTAGCTTCCAATGGTAGCCATTTGACTCTATATAACTTTTCAAGTATATTTATTTAAACTTATGTTGCATAAAATATGAAGTTTCTCAGTTTGTACACTTTTAATTTTTGGTAACGTTCACTGCATATACAATACAACTACACCTGTTTTCTCTAAAAACAGAAGGAAAAATAGTTCAACCTCAGAGAAATGCTACATAGCCAACGTGCAGAAATATCTGATTATATACTCTCTACTGGGACATCTGCAATAGCTCCTTGATATCATATCCTTGAATCTACAAGAAAGAAAACAACATGAAACTAGTAGCACAAAATTAAAAGACCGAAACATCGATGCAATGTGATCTCATATCATAAAGGCTCCCATCTAAGTATCTAACTGAAGCAAAAAGAAGACAGTGATGATCACATTGGATTACGGAAATGAACAGGCAATTATTATTGTTTTAGTTGGAGGTGGCAAAATAGACGGGTTGGGTAACTAATTAGAGTAGCCTCAAGTCAATATGGTTAAAAGATATATGGTTTGCCCCAAAAAAGCTTCTTGTCCAAAATAATTAGCGTGTCATGATAGAATCATACAACTACAATAATGGTATTATTTTAACAACTATTTAATTTTTCAAATAAAATAATTTATGAGGTTTTCCATTTAAATTACACTTTGAGCGACTTTGGCCCAATTCTTTTTAAGCTAATTTTAGCACTTACCCATTCAGCCCATTGGAAATAAAACATATCGACCCATTTATACGTAGAATATGGGTCAATTTAGCCAACCTATGGTTATATTTCGTTGGAAAAAAGGTGACAACGGGTTCCACTCAAATTACATTCTCCTTTCGGGATCTTCCATAAACATTGTAACAGTTCTTATTATCGATTGTATTCGTTGAGGGCTATGTTAAATTAGTGACAGATATTAAAACATATTCATTCAACTGTGTAAAGTATATGCAAAGTCATAAAAGGGTCAAACCTAAAATCAGAAACTTACCTGAAGAAAGGTCAGCAACAGGATGACACCCGAGTTCCAAAGTGCGTGTATTGTTATGGGAGTGAGAAGGTTGCGAGTTTGTGCATATGAAACACCCAAAGCAGTTCCTGTGTAAAAGAAATAGTTTACATTCAAACTGATGTTTTGGTGTCGAAGCAATGAAGAATGAACAACAAAGGTAAATTGTACAATAAAAAGGAATCGAACAATTAGATGTCTATGTTTCCTTTCAAATCTATCATTTATCTTCAGATATTGTCTTACTTTTTGATAGATCACATTCTAGTATTGACATTAATATTTTCTGCTCATTTGATGCAAGTTAGTCTTTAAGCAGAAATAATACCAAGTATAAAGAGCTGTGGAAATTGCCCAGGAGTGAGATGCGCAGCGGAAAATACTGCAGCACTTATCACGATTGAAATAGGTGTGGGCACCCTGTAAAGACGCATGTTTACATCAGAATTAAGTAAAAATTGTGAATTAACTCAAATAGCTTATATACTTTCGTATACATCTTCTATCGAGTTGAATTTTTCATGGAGATATGCATAACATGTTCTTGAGTCGTACGATTTGTTCAACTCTGGTAACTAGATTTCTTAATTCATTATACCCGAACAAATTACTCCTAGTCACATACACATCAGCTTTCTAGGAAGAAAATAATAGAAAATATATGCAAAACCCGTAAAAGAATATACCACTTGGTAAGGGCCACCATAAGAAAACCACGAAACACATTCTCTTCCAGAACTGGAGCAAGGACACCTGTAATGCCTACCAAGTAGGCAGTGCTGCAACATGCACAGAAAGAAGCTTCATTTTAACTTGATCATAAAAAATTCTATATCAAAATATTAGAAGTGTCAGTTTCGACCCATTTATCTTTTTTCTTTAATGCATAAAAAACCTCCTAAATCATTTATTCAGATAATGATTATTACTGGAAATACTAGACGTGGCAGTTTCAACCCATTTACCTTTAGACAATAAGTGTTTATTCGTTTTGACCTGGCACCCCAGCTGCCATTTGACCACCTCTAAATTATATACTATATAATATAGCACATGTCAACTACTTATTACAACCTCATGAGGTACTTCAGAGAGCATACAAAAACTATAAGAATTCAAAGACCCAGAGGGTGGTCAGAGGTTACTGCGTATGAACAAGTGTTATGTACCTGGCACTAGAGGATCCGATCAAAGGAAGTAGACGAGCAAGAGCATCAGTCTGGAAAAAAGTTAATGAAATTGAGTCACTATTTTTAAAAAATTAGATAACTAAACAAACGAATGAGTAATATATAGTAGCATATTACGACAGTAACTAGACCAAGGTATAACTAGAAATGCAAGGATGACAAGGTAAAAGATTACTTATAACAATTGCTTTATAACTGGATGCCATGCTTATACGCCTTAGGTAATCTGTTGTAGGCCACTTTTCATAGAAAATGTTTTAGTAATTAACTGAATGTGCATACCTTATCTATGCGGGAAAAGAAAATCTACCTACCTTTCATTAATATTGTTAATTCTCAGTCTAAGTTATTATTATGCAACACCATGTACCTTACAAGCTTCTTAAAGAGGAAAAGTGATACTTTCTAATGGTACTATATAATAAAGCACTGACCTCTCTCTGAGGCGGATCACCATTGAAAAAGGACATGGCAACTCCTGCCAGTGAGACAGAAATCAAGGCTCCAATAAGACCGATTCCAGCCCACAATAGCCATCCGCTCTGAAGATTGAAAGGGTCCCTCAAGTCTGGAACATAACTAACCGGAAAATCAATATGCTTATACTGAACACAAACGACAATACGTAAAAAGATTAAAACTACACCTCCTATTTTTTTCATCAAGATACTACCTTTTTATTCCATTAATTTTTTGTTTTGCAGTATCTCATGTTTTCTTGAATATATATATATATATATATATATATATATATATATATATATATATATATAGGGGGACTTTCTTACGAGAACCATTTTATCTGCGAGAACTGAGAGAACCACAAAAAACATACATGCACGCCTTTTAAAATAAAATAAAAATGCATGCAAATCATCAATAATCGTAAGTATCCACCTATGTTCTTCAATATCATCATGAACTCATCCTCTTTTTTCACAAAAACCTTACACAAGGCCGCAATATTGTCGTTGCACGCCTTATAAGAACATACATGCACACCTTCAAAGAAAAATGTTGTATTTCCAATTTCTTATCAAATTCCTTAGAACAACTATGTTTTTTTAAAAACATATATGTTGTTTTTAGAACATATGTGCAAAAATACAATTATTGAAGGCGTGCATGTATGTTTTTGGTGGTTCTCTCAGTTCTCGCAGATAAAATGGTTCTCGCAAGAAAGTCTCACTATATATATTATATATATATATATATATATATATATATATATATATATATATATATATATATATATATATATATATATATATATATATATATATATATATATATATATTTTTTCAAAATGAGCATATGTGTGATATGACATAAATCTAAATATGTACACATGAGAGGTTAGGTCCTTCAAGATACCAACAAGTAAATTGCATAGTCAGATGCAACACGTATGCACTCATTCACAACGCAACGCAGGTTAAAACATAAAAATAAGTTAGGCAAAGTGCAAAAAAATACTCGTAAAAGAACAGCATTAGCACTATGATAATTACCATAGCGATATACATCATCAGGATTTTCTTTGCTTGTGTTGGTGATACTATACAGGGTTGCAAGAACAACAGCAGTTGCGAAGCTGAAAACATAAAAACAGAGTTCACGAAAAGAAAGGCTCAAGAAGATGAATTCAAAGGCAGAAAAAATGCAAGAAATACACTAATTATTTTTATTAGAAATTCATTTGACTAAGTTTGGGACAACGCCGTAGGTTTGAGTAACTGGTTAACAAGCTGTCACGCTCATTAAAATTTAGACTATGTTGTACACATCAAAACTAACATAAAAAGCTTGGAACCAAGCCAAAACAGTAAGACCCTTTAGAGAAAAACAAAGAGAGATGCATACGCCTGGTCAACAAATAGTAATTCTGCCTTCTCATCGAGACTTAATTCCCCAATTTGAAAGCCGAGATATGGTTGAGCTGCTGCCGCCAGAAGCCCTGTCAAAACAAAACTGTCTGGACAAATATTACCTTCACTGGGATAAACAGAGCTAATACTAAATATAGGATAACAGTAACAATTCTTTAAGAGATGGTATTATCGGCTTATGTCTCATACCAATCAAACCCATCAACTGACTACAAATCGTTTGTATAGTAGGGGTGTTTGGATTTGTGTTTTGGAACCGCTTATCTGATTATTGGTATTATAAGTCGCGATAACCAGTTTATAGTCATAAAGTCCTTTCTGGCCATCCTGTCTACTAAACAACAACAACAACAACAACAAACCCAATCCCGCCGGGGCAAGGTATGGGGGAGGTAGAATGTAGACAGATCCTACCCCTACCCCGAGATAAACCTGGGAGTAGAGAGACTGCTCCATCCTGTCTACTAGTGGTTCCTAAAACAATCAGTTGCGCCAAGCACTAGAACATTATACTATTACAACTTTAAACAGAAACAGATCAACAAAATATCTACTACAATCCATTTTATCTAATTATGATTAGAACAATCATAGCATCACACAAATTAGCATATTCATTAGTAGAGCTTAGAATTAACACCTTAATCCACAAGCAAGTGACGTCAATGAAACCGTATACCACTCCAATGGTACATCCCACCGTCTCAAAATTGGCCAATCCAATCCGTCTCCCTATAAACACTTCCACCATTTCAGTCATCAACATAAACAACTTACAAACACACATCACAAACCTCACATAACTAACAACAAACACACTTATCAATCCATTCAATATCTCACTACTTCCTAAAACTAAACAAACACAATATATGTACTAATAAATATACACATTAATCAGTAATTATTAATATCAGATTTAATGAATGTATGACGTGATGTGTAATTTCTTCATATTTAACTTGAACTAGCTTAAATCAATACAGTTATGACATGGGCTGTGTTTGGCGACGAGCTTTTCAGAGCGTTTAGCTTTTATCGTTTAGAATACACTGCTTGTTTGGCAACGAGCGTTTGGCTTTCGGATTTTGTTTAAACGCTCCTTTTAGAAACGCTAATAAAAAAAGCGTTTAACTATTACATCATTTTACACTTAATAATCACAGTTACAACTATGATACCAAACGCTTCTGCAGTTACTTCTAACAAGTACCGCTAGTTTTGCTAACATCATATTTAACTTGAACTAGTTGATATGAATACAATTATAAATTAGGGTGTGTCAGGCTACGAGTTTTTCGGAGCTTTTAGGATATAATGCTTATTTGGCAACTAGCGTTTAGCTTTTCGATTTTGTTTAAACGCTCGTATTTGAAACATTAACAAAAGAAGCCTTTAGCTATTACGTCATTTTACACTTTACAATTACAGATACGAGATACGATACACAAGATACAACTATGTTATCAAACACTTTTGCGGTTACCGCTAATACGTCATTTTACACTTTATAATTACATATACACAGCTACGTTACTAAACGCTTTTGCTAACGCATTATGACGTCGAATAATCAGGATCTTAATTTAAATAATTAAAGAGAAATTACTTTGCCATTAGAAGAATCATTAGAGTTGTAAAAACAAACAGAAGATAAGCCTCTTTTGAGCACGTGCTTTTTTCCGTGACCAAGGTTATAAGCTCGTGATGGTGAAGGTGACGTCAGCAACGTGTTACGGTGAAGTGTGTTTTTTATAGAAAAGCATGATGATGATGGATATAAATGAGGTTGTTTGAGTTTAAGTTTAAGTGAGGGTGTGAATAATAGTGATGATTGAGTGTAGGATGATGACGTGGCGGTGGTTATTGGAGATGATGCCATTGTTTGTTTTAGTTTTCCGGTAACTTCTGTTGGCTCATAAGATAAGACACGGGTTTTAGGACGAAATGAAAAGTTTTAGTGGGTGTGTTTGGTTGGGGTAATCGGAATGAAGGAATGGCAATGTATATGATTGTTAATGTTTGGTTGACGTGCATAGATTTAAGATTTAAGAGTCAAACTATTATATTTTTTAATATCTCATTCTACTCATTAGGGGTGACTATGAGTTCTATCATTTGTTCTTTTCATTTTTTTTACCAACACAAATGTCTCATTTTCACTCATATTTTCAGCCTTTCCTTTCAATCTAGTTCTTCATCTATCAAGCTGCATCACCGGAAACTTTCTCCGTCACCATCTCTTCTATCATCATAGATCGGTCAGGTCGCCAAGTAGTTATCACCATTGAGTCATCTTCTCCCATCATCAATTCTTCTTAAAGATGATAAAGTGAAATAGAACATAGAATGCATCACCACAACCTACTCCTTAAACATATATTTTTGCTGCAGATATGTGTCACTTTTTCTTCATGTTGCCATCCCTATCCACGTAAATCATCTCAGCCCATCATCAAATTGCTTATGAAAAAGGATCTCGTCCAATACTCACAAAATTATTTCTTCAATTATTTTGTTATGAGCTCAGGTATTTTATCCCATAAATATCATTTTAATGGTTAGTCTCCTTGTTTAATGGGAGCAAATAATAATGAACTTTGAAATTCCAATACAGTCTTATAGCCTTGTTGAGATAAAACCACAAGGATTTAGATATTGTTACATAAGGATGAATGGATTTACTTGAGTTGTGGACTTGAAAATTTTAGGAGGGTGGATTTTATTTGTCTTGGACTTGATAAATTTTGGCAGTGCGTCAATGGTGAGGCCTGAAGTGGAGATTTGACCCATGTCTATCAAATGTAACCAAACAACTCATTTGTAATTATCAAACCTATAGCCATTCTACCCTAAAATGAAACATATACCGATAGTGATTCCGAAACTTATACCAAACGCATACATCCTTCAGTTTTTAGTTTTTACTATTTCAGTCCCTATGACTACGTTTTGGGGGAATTTTGCAACTGTTCACTATGCTAACTGAAATAAAGAAAAGCGAGGGAGCGTTGTGTGTATTTATGGGGTGTCTTGATTTATTCAGTAAACAAGCGGGTTAGCCCGCGCGTTGCTGCGGGGCGGCCGTGTTTGTGTTTATTAAAGTTATGTTAATGTTTTGTGTCGGCTTCATAGTGAAGATGGAAAATTGGGCCGCCATGTCCATTATTAAGTATGCATACATAACAGTTTTGCGGCCAAAGAATGTGGAACGTCGTTTCATATAACTGACCATAAGCAATTGGACCACTAACAATTAACTTGGTAGGAGCAACATTTCTATTGTCATACAACGTATTCTTGCCATAGATGTTATGCAAAAAAGAACATAAGATAGAACTTTAGTTTGTATTAATGCACCAATTAGGTTCCTGTCCACATGCATGATTAAACCAATTGTCGTGTGCTAAGGAGCTTTGTAAATCCAAAAAACTTTAGTGATCAAAAATCTGAATTTGGCCCATTGAGCCGTTAGCAATACAACATCTAATCCCATCACAACACGATGGCAATAAAAACCTTGTTAAAATAAAATTCAGGTAGACAAAATATCTATCATAGTTCTTAAAGATGTTCTATGGCAGTTGTACAAAATATGGTGCTACAAATTCAAAAGGTGAACTCGTTAACAATAGAGTGTATAATCTTTAGCACTTAGAACGTGCACTCGTGAAACTCAGGCCTACAATGTCCGTCATCCTTATATTCTTCCACATGCTCAAGTAGTATTATATTCGCCCGACACAAAGCTATTCCTGCAAGCAAAAATATGAAATGTGCAACACAAAACGACACTACAAAGAACTGAATCATCAAAGAACTTGAATCTAACAAAAGCAAATACATGGATTTGCTTACAACATAGAAAGAAAATAAACAGACCATGAAGAAATAAATCATTGATAATGTTATTCAACCAAGTTATTACCTTTTAGTCAACTGATTTCCTTTTTCGTATCAGTAGATGTTTGACATTTCATCAAAAAGATTATGCACTTCTTTGGATTCACCACCTAATTAGTCAATTACCAAGTTTTGTGGCAATGTGGCAAAATATATTAAGAATTTATCTCGGCCATACAACTATAAAACTTTGAGAATAATAGTCATACCTTGGTTGTGGCATCCTTGGGGTCCTTGGGAAAACCTTTAACGAAGTCAGAGTCAATTAAACAGAACTATACAGTTTTTATCAATGGTGATCAACTGTGGTCAAATTTAAAAATAAAAATAAAAATAATAAGATTAAGAGTTGCTCAACAATAAACATACCTGAACATCCCACACCGTGATGATTTCACATGAAAAGTACCCACATATGATAATACTTTTTCTTAAACTTCCTAAAAACCTTAAACGGGTCATCTTCATATTCCAAATCCCTCTTCCTTTCACTCTCGTCTGAACAAAAGCTTGCAAAATTAAGTCTTACAAACCATGGTTACTTGGTACTAAAAAAACATCCAAGCTAACATGTACTTGTCTTAAACTTGAGATATATTTCATCACGGCTCTTGCTTGATACTTTACTCAGTTTAATCTGTAGAGAATGCATAAGAGCATCTACAATTGAACAAAAAGTAGATAAGTCAATTGCTAAACTTAGAAAATATGTAATTCTTATACTCCTTTAGTTAAAAAGCTAACAACATTAAAGTGAGATATATCATCATGCTATTGAAAACCCAAATGCTTCTTCACAACAACTAATGATGCATACTAACATTGGGATGCAAATATTTTGCAAATACTAATTAACTGATTAGCACTACACCTAATTTTGAGACATGGGCGATTAGCAGCTACATACATTATATCATTTTTTTTAGAACGGCTTGTTAGTTGTTAGTGGTTCAGATAGCAGTGACATCCAATTGGGCAGTATGCTGACCCTGAACTCCGCCTGTACTTTCTCCTATTCCGCCTGAAGGGGTAAAAGTCTCGGGTGGGACTCGAACTTGAGACTTCCCCTACCCAAACCTCCCCTCCCCAAGCCCCTAAGGAATCTTGGTGGCCAACTGAGCTAGCCCAGTTGGTTACATACATTATATCATTACTCGTATATTATAACTTGACAATCAAGTAGATTTCAAAGAAAAAAATATTACCAAGTGGCCCCTGAAGGCAGCCTGTGCCTTTGTGGCAACTTGCTCTAGCTTGATTAATTCCTCTCCATTTGCAGCATACACTCCCTAGTATTTCTCTGAACGTCAGCTGTAGCAGGCACTAAATTGCCATCGGAGCTATTCTCCCATTTTTTATGCTCTTTGTTTGAAGCAATGACTGGACGCATCAGGGTGGAGATAACCAAAGTCTCTGCACCATAATTCTCTAATGGTGGGATGTTTTCAGCTCTGGGGTAGCATCCTTCACGAAAACAACATTACATTAGAATTAATTCATTATTTATTTTGTTATTCACAATATAAAATAGCTGATAGTGTTTTATAAAAGTAAATGGATGCATAAACATGGTCTTGTTCCGTGAGTCACGTGACGAAGATGATAAGCTCGTGATGACGGTGACGTCAGCAACGTGTTATGGTTAAGTGTCTTTTTTTATAGAGAATGATGATGATGGATATAAATGAGGTTGTTTGAGTGAGAGTGTGAATAATGGAGACTGAGTGTAGTAGGATGATGACGTGGCAGTGGTTATTGCCATTGTTTTTTTTAGTTTTCTGGTAACTTCTGTTACCTCATAAGATAAGACACGGGTTTTAGGATGAAATGAAAAGTTTTAGTTACATCATTCAGTTTTCAGTTTTTACTATTTCAGTCCTTGAATTAGTTAGACCGGGTGTAATAGCACTCAGGGACCTTCATGTGCCCTGACATCTCAGTTTTATCTCTCATAGACCGTTTAATGACCAACTTGGTATAATAAGATGACTCATACCACAAAAAAACATACCACACAAAAATACATTTTTATTAAATACTCACACACACAAATGAACACACAAGTCGGTAGTATACACGTCCCACTTCTCCTTTTCTTGCCTAGGCGACCGAGTCATGTACCACAAGTGTAATAGGGGCGACCGAGTCGGGTTTGGAAGACCGACCGAGTCAAGGCATCCTATTATGTCCTGCCTTAAGTGAGGCTAAATAATGGGACCTCATCTCACGCGCGAGGCATGGTTACTGGTGACACACGAGTCACGACCTTATAAAAGTCAATAATATTATTGTGCATTTGGGTAGTTTAAGAAGAAACTTATTTGGTTGGCAACACATGATTGGATATTTATTCACTTTAAAAGTTCATTGAACATAGAAAAGCACAAAACACGATACACAAGAATCAAATAAAGTAATAAACCCATGATCGATTAGCAATGCAGATATATGTTTCATTATTCAAACACCTCCTAATATTATTGTGCATTTTGGCTAGTTTAAGAAGCAACTTATTTGGTAGTATAAATTACAGAGTTGATTAGACTAAACGTAATAAGATCAAATGGTTCAGTCTCCTTTGCCATTTTCTTGACTTTGTGCTTTAAAATTACTGACTAGTCATGGTATATTTGATTCTTTTGCCCTGTTCTTTTGTTCTTGTTCCTTTTCAATTATTGCAGTCAAAATTCATAACATTATATCTTAGCTTGATAATGTGAAGTGTATAATGGGAAGCGTATAATGATAATGATTGATTATAATCTGTGTTTCTTGATTGATTGGATTACATCGTACATATAAATATACAAAGACAGAATCTTCTAGACATGGGCTTGAGCCCATTACACAAAAACAATATAATACAGGCTAACACTCCCCCGCGGTCGGAGCGGGAGGACACCGAACGCTCAGACTGGAGCGAAATTCCTCAAACAAAGCGGATGGCAATCCTTTCGTAAAAATGTCTGCATACTGATAACGTGAAGGAACATGGAGAACCCGAACTTGACCAGTAGCAACTAAGTCTCGAACAAAGTGAATATCGATCTCAATGTGCTTCGTACGCTGATGCTAAACCAGATTACAGGATAAGTAGACAGCACTAACATTATCGCAGTAGACAAGCGTAGCGGAAGATAAAGGTGTGTGTAGCTCACGAAGTAGATTCCTTAACCAAAAAGTCTCAGCAACAGCATTAGCAACCCCACGGTACTCTGCTTCTGCACTAGAACGAGATAGAGTTAGTTGACGCTTAGAGGACCAAGATAGCAGGTTGTTGCCAAGAAAGACGCAGTAGCCTGAAGTGATCGCCTAGTAGTAGGGCAGACAGCCCAATCCGCATCTGAATAAGCAACCAATGAAGTAGTAGAAGAAGCAAACAACTGTAACCCATGGTCTAAGGTACCCCGAACATACCAGAGAATCCATTTAAGAGCCAAGAAATAAGGCTCTCTAGGGTCATGCATATGAACGCAAACCTGCTGAACTGTATAAGATATGTCTGGGCGAGTAAAGGTGAGATACTGAAGAGAACCTGCAAGAATCCGATATAAATTAGGATCAGATACCGGATCACCATCATCCCCAGTTTAGACTCAGTGTCAACAGGAGTCCGACTGGGATTACAATTAACCATATGTGCTCTCTCCAAAACCTCAATAGCATATTTCTTTTGAGATAAAAACAACCCTGAAGAATCACGTTTAACAGAGATACCCAAAAAATAATTAAGAGGACCCAAATCAGTCATAGCAAACTCCTGATGCAAGGATCCAATAATCCGCTGTAACAAAACCTCAAAAGAAGCCGTGAGAACAATATCATCAACATATAATAACAAGTAAGTAGTATCCGTCCCGTGTCTGTATATAAATAATGATGAGTCACATCGACTATGAGAAAACCTAAATCGAGTGATATAAGATGATGCAAATCGCTGAAACCAAGCTCTAGGGGCCTGCTTGAGCCCATACAGAGAACGCTACAATAAACATACATAATCAGGATGTACAGAGTCCCGAAACCCCGGAGGCTGATGCATATAAACTGTCTCAGATAAATCACCATGTAAGAAAGCATTCTTGACATCAAGCTGATGAATCGGCCAATGTCGAGAAGTAGCTAAACTCAGAACAGTCCGAATAGTGCCTGGTTTAACCATCGGACTAAAGGTCTCATCCACATCAACCCCCTCTAATTGATTACTACCATTCGCCATAAGACGAGCCTTGTAGCGACTAAGAGTGCCATCAGCCAAGTACTTATGGCGATAAAGCCACATAGAGCGAATAATGTTGGTGTCTGTGGGTCTAGGCACTAGAGTCCAAGTTATGTTCTTAATAAGTGCAGTATATTCATCACGCATAGCATTTTGCCAATTTGGATCAGTAAACGCTTCACGATAGGTTTTTGGTAATGGTGACATGATAAGGATTTATTTGGTACCTTTTTAAGGGGTCATTTAAGCCCAAAATCGTATAAATGTGATCAAATATTGCCTCAAATCGTTTCTTTTTGTATTTTAGGTACTTGGGACGAGAATTCTGGAAATCGGCACTTTTTGGACGTATTTGGACGAAAAAGTAAAGAAAACGATGAAGTCGTGAAAAAACCTGTCAGACTTGGAGATCTGACGGCGTCACAAGCTACAACGTGACGCCATCCCTTGTTTATGAAGCTGGATTTTTGGTTCAAGTTTATCAAGTGACGGCGTCAAATCGTATAAATCGTATAAATATGATCAAATATTTCCTCAAATTGTTTCTTTTTGTATTTTAGGTACTTGGGACGAGAATTCTGGAAATCGGTTCTTTTTGGACGTATTTGGACGAAAAAGTGAAGAATGTTTATGAAGCTGGATTTTTGGTTCAAGTTTATCAAGTGACGCTTCAGAGGAATTTGAAGATTCTACAACCTGACGCCGTTAGGTACAAATTGGAGATGGGAGTCACGTTTTAAGCTAGAAAGAGATAGCCCAGAAGAATTAACAAGTGATGGCCTCAAGATATTCCTGACGCCGTCATAACGACGACTTGCACAAGACGAAACCCTAAACACAGCGAGCTGACGGTGTCACGACCTATAAGGTGACGCCGTCAGAGTTGTAAATCTATATATAATTTCGCAATTTTTCATTGTAATGTGTAACACTTTGGAGGAAAAAACCCTAGACGATTTTCACAGCTTTTGTAGGGCTTTTTCAGCCTTTTTCATCCATGTTCAATTGAAGATAAGTTATTCGTTTAATCATTCAATATGTCTATGTGTTGTTTGATTACTTGTTTATCTTTTCTTTGCTTTAACATGTTAGCTTAAGTTTATTTGTGTTTGCTTAGATCTAGTGAAACCTAGTTATTGAATATTGATTTGTTATCTCTTGTTTAGTTGATTGCCTCGCGTTAGGCTAAGAAAACTGGCTGACCTCTTATATGTAACTAGCTTGAACGTCTTAGAAAACGCAACCGTAGAGTGCACTATTGGTTTTTCTCATTGTATTTATTGTGTTAATTGCGGCTTGTAGATCCTAGAAAACTTAATAGACTTTAAGTGATTTAGGGGAGACTAAGATTCATAGAGTTGGGGACTTCGGCACCTCCCCACGACCAATATTAAGGAATACAACGCTTCAACTAAAACAAAGACGTGACAATCCAACAAATCAGTAGGAGATAACTAGGGAGTAATTAATTCTAAGTGAACACGTTTTTCCTATCAGAAGAGTTACCACCAATTTACTTTTCTGTTTTAATTAGTTTTAATTTTAATTTTAATTTTATAATTTGTTTCTGGGTTAGTTGATTAACAACTAATTCCGCTCACTCCTTCAAAACCGAGATTTTTAATTGCTTTTCATAAAATATAAAAATACAAAAAGAATCATCCCTCACCTCTAAACCTATCTCATCATACATCTTGACCTTTCTACAACTATTGCGAGACTATTCCCCTAGAGAATGATCAATCCCCCAGACTTACCTATACTACACTACAACGGTTAGGTACACTGCCTAGGAGGATTGTAAAACCTTTTGCGAGGGTTGCAATCCACACATCAAGTTTTTGACGCCTCTGCCGGGTAATAGTTAATAGCAAGGTTGTCAGGATCGGGATCCTACCTAGGATCGTTTTCGGCTTTGCAAGATCGTGATCGTAGGATCGGATCGGGATCGTAAGATCTTATGAAAATGTACATATTTTTGTATAGGGGTTGTAGTTTTATATTTCTATATAATATTTCATATGATAAACCAATTTAAATGGATGATAAAAGAAAAAGTTATATGTTCAAGTACCGTAGTAGTAGAATATTAGATATATTGCAATGCTCACTTGCACAAAGTTACTACATACGTGCACCTACTTCTTGTTCAATGTTTTATATTATAGGTTTTTCGTGATAACATTTAGATTAATGCAAAAATATAGTGTTAATTTATTGGTACGTGATTCGGTTACTTTTTTTTATTACAGTATATAGATTAATGCAAAAAGATAAATGAATTGTATCTGAAAATGAAACGACATAATTTATAATAAAAGGCAACACAATATTTTTTTTCTTGATAATCAAATAAATTAAATTAGAATATTCTGATAATATTACTGAAATTTTTTAACATATAATTCATGCTTTTATATGAAACATAAAATAAATTATCAACAAAATTGGGTCAAGTATCTAGATGGTTTACTTAAAAAACAAGCTTATGACATGTTACAAAGCACGAAATCGTTTTTCATAATAAACCCAAAAAGACACATCTAAATTATTTCTAAATAGTCCATAAAAGCATAATGATTTGACACTCATTAATCTTGCAAAATACAATCAATTAACAACATAAAAATAATAGCTTTCATGAATCATTCTTAGTCATTGGGATTTAAGACATGGACTTATGCATAATAAGTTAATATAGCAAAAAAAAAAAAAAAAAAAAAAAAAAAAAAAAGGAGATCCTACAATCTTACATTCCGATCCTACGTGCGATCCTACGATCCCGATACGATCCTACTTGAATTACGATCTTGTTAAGATCCTGATCGTTTTTTGTGTGTAGGATCGTAGGATCGTACGATCCTACGATCAGGATCGCGATTTTGACAACTATGGTTAATAGTTTAGGTTCAATGTCTATTTCGTTTAGGTCTACTCACTAGATTCCTATCAAGTGAGATTTTTATTTTCTTTTTCGTAGCTTTCTTTAGTCTATCTTGTAGAAGACTAAAATGGGGGTTGAATAGTTTTTACCGATTTATATTTAGTTTATACAAACTTTTAGATTGATAGTATGTGAAACCTTTGGATGTTGAGATATGGATAATGCAAGATACTAGTAAAGAAATAAATACGTGAAAGTAAAGAGATAAAGGATAGAAGTGTGACACAATGGTCTATAGTGGTTCGGCTACAAGGACACCTTCCTTGCCCTACTCCACTCCCCGTGTCACCTACTCGAGAGTTCGTAAACACTATGTCAACAAGCTCCTTCAACCGGTGGAGAAACCTTCACAACGTCGCTTACACTTTTTCCGGTACAAAGATAAATATTGAGTCCTTAGAATGGCGGACCAAACCAACACAACAATACAACTAACACAACAACTTTGAGAATAAGAAGAAGTATCAACAACAAGAAACAACTCAGTGGTCTTGAGGTGATGAGAAGTCTAAGAAACTTGAGAAGAAGGATGGCTCGTATGCAAGAAAGCGTGATCTCGTCTTGTAAGAAGAACCTAGAGAACACAAGAGAAAGAGAGCTACAAGAATGATCTTTAGATCTGAGGTTAGAGAACTTAGAATGTAAAGAGAAGTTATATCTAAGTGAGGTGAGAAACAAGAGAGAAATGACTCACTATTTATAGGCAAAATGTCCACTGTTCACCCGGATCCGGCGGATTCGGGATCCGGCCAGTGTAATCCTAGGGATCCGGCTATCTGGTAGTACCAGTTCAGATTTTGGGTTACAATTCTGGGTTTTGGGTTATGGGTCAAGGTCCATGGGTCAAGTGATGTCATGAATGATGTCAAAGACATCTTGGGTCATAGGTTATGGAATTTGGGTCATGGGTCATGGGTTTTACCCATTATTTATGGGTTATGGGTTATGGATTATCCAACTCATTTCATGCATTTTATTTATTACAAGAAGTATACTTTAATTATAGCATATAAATGGTAAGTTGTAAATTTAAGAACATGTAATGTTTAGATTTATACTTTTACATAATGTTATGTTTGTTATCGACAAAACTTAAAGAGATCGATAAATATTAATAAACGTTTTTACGGTTTATTTGTATTAACAATCTCCCCCTTTTTGTTGATCACAAAACATAATATTATGATGAGTAAAAATTTAAAGATTAGATGTTTCAAGTTTTTGAAAAGGTTTAGAAATGATTTTAAAGTTTTTACTCTCTTCTCCCCCTTTTGTCGAAACAAAAAGAGTGTCGAAGAGAAAGTATGGCGGGATTGAATCCCAAAATGCACAAACTCCCCCTTGACGATTGCTCCCCCTTGATGAGGACGTCAAGTGAGAAAATGGAGTTGAAAACCTACAAGATAGAATGTTAGTGACGAGATTAATAAGTAGAAGAAATAGATGTATGTCGATAGACGAGAAGTATAAGGAAGAAGGGACAAGGTATGTAGAACTAATCCTTGTAATAAAAATGACCAAAATGTAGTGGTATATATGCCACATACATTTGTAAAAATAAGAACAAGGAAGTGTTCTTATAAGAAAGAAAAAATAAAAATAAGAAAATATATTATTGGCCATTTGATGCTTGCATATGGGTTTAGAAGTTTCGGTGGGTCATAATGTCGATGCGTTCGAGGATGTGGTTTAGAATGAAACACATTTCGTCCCTAATTTCTATGGCTACTTGCCTAGAGCTTTGGCAATTTTCACAAAATAGATAGTGTGGGAGAGGTGGTAGGGATTCATCCATCCAAGTTGGTTGGTTTGATTGCGAAAGAGGTGGTGGAAAGGTTGGTATAGTAGGATCAACATCCATGATGTCGGGGATAGGTGGAGGTTGATTTGCTAAGTGTTCTAGGGAAGTGATGGATGGTATAAGAGGTAACTCCTCAAGGTCATTAAAAAGAGCATTTGGTGAGGTAGGAGGTGTGGAGAAAACTAGCTCTTTGGGGTTCATGTTGGGTAGGATAGGAGGTGTGGATTTAGATGGTTGACTTGGAGCGGGTGGCAGAGTTGAAGTTGGTGGCGGAGTTGGTGTAGGTGTCTTAAGGAGGTCTTCTAATGAGGTGAAGAAGGGAAGGTTGTTTTCCTTTGGAGAACTTGGTGAAGAGGGTGGTGCTTTTTGATAGTCGGTTGGAGGTGAGGAATTGCTAGGAGGTGATGAATTGTTGGATGGAGGTTTGACAAAGCAACATGGTTTCACACTTATACGTGCGGTTTTTCTTGTTTTTGGTGGTGGAGGGATGTTAGAGGTTGGTAGAGTGTACTTGGTTTGTTTTATGTGATGTTCAAAGGTGTTGGTAATGTTTTGTAGGGTGTTGATTTCTTTTACTAGATCGTTACGGTTTTGAGAGGGTTGTGGCCTTTTGGAAGCCATGGTGTATGAGATTTTGGAATGAGAAGGATGATGATGAAGCAAGCATCTTAGGGCCTTATTTATAGATAGATATGATGCATTGTAATCAATGCTAAAACCACAAAAGAGTCCAAAATCTAATGATTAGATATGAATTGAATGCAAGTAATCATTAGACCTTAACTACTAAGACTTAAGCTTAGTAAACATTAAGTAAAAAATAGAGAAGAGAAGTATATTTTGTCAAATAATTGGTAACAACTATCTTCTGTGTAACCGGATCCCACGGATCCTTCCCAAAAGGGATCCGGCCTGCGTAAATGCAGGGATCCGGGTATCTGATGCACACAGACTGCAGTTTTTGCGTAGAAAACATATTAGAACTAGTGTGTGCCTATATGTAAACTATGTGGAGTTGCGGTTATCTCGACTCTAGAGGAGAGAAGAAGATATTGATGTACATATATATTTGAGATAACCCAAAGGCTCCTTAATTCAACGTATCTACGTTTGAATGTACCCGAAAATACATATTGGTTATGTATTCCCTTTAGCATTCAAGAGATATATGATATGATGCATGACAAAAGGTTTTTACGTTGTATTAACTATGTAAAGAAAAATGTGAATGTCCTAAACGTGAGAAGTTTTTAATTTAAAAGTCGAATGAGGTGTTGTTTTTGAGGAACTTGATTTGTAGAAAGTTTGATGTGAAGAAATGTATATATATATATATGTGTGTGTGTGTGTGTGTGTGTGTGTGTGTGTGTGTGTGTGTGTGTAAGCATAAACCTCATTAGTTTGAACGTTTATAATTTGTGCAAGAAATAGAGATCCTAGACTCAGAAGGGAAGATTAGAAATACATACCTTGTAGAAAGAGAAGTTAGGAGGAAGATTAAGACGTTTGTTCCATAAGGCCGAAGCCAAATAGAAGTAAGTTGAAAGGTTCATGTTTCAATGGTTTGGTGAGAATGTCGGCAATGTTGTCTTCGGAAGAGACTTTTTCTATGTTGATGTTTCTTTTCTGGACATTATCTCTAAGAAAATGATGGTGTATTTCAATGTGTTTGGTGCGGGAATGCAAAACAGGATTCTTGCTAAGGTCGATGGAGCCTTTGTTGTCGCAGAGGATGGAAATGTCGCTTAGATGAACATCGTAGTCGATAAGAGCTTGTTTTATCCATAGTGCTTGTTGGCATGCTTTCCCTGCTGACACATATTCTGCTTCGGTGGTAGAAATAGCAAGCGCGATTTGTTTCTTTGAAAACCATGATGTAAAACAACATCCCATAAATGTACAAACACCACTTGTGATTTTGCGATCAACATAATCACCTGCATGGTCAGAATCTGCATATACAATAGTTTTGACCCCCATACCTTTTGGATACCATAACCCCAATTGAGTTGTACCCTTTATGTACCTAAAAATTCTTTTGATCGCTTCGAGATGTGAAGATTTAGGATCTTCTTGAAAGCGAGCACACATACATAAACTAAACATAATATCCGGCCGACTAGCCGTAAGATATAGTAGACTACCTATCATACCACGGTACTTGGTATCGTCAATAGATTCACCGTCCTCGTCTTAGGTAAGTTTAGTGTCGGATGAAATTAGTGTTTTCATTGGTTTTGCATCTTCTAATCCAAATTTCTTTAACATTTCTTTAATATATTTAGATTGATTAAAGAAGATACCATCTTCTAATTGTTTTATTTGTAGACCAAGAAAGAAATTTAATTCTCCCATAATACTCATTTCAAACTCGTCGTGCATGATTTTAGAAAAATCGTCACACATTTTGTAACACCCCAACCCGATAAGGGTCAAAATGCCACATTATGGTGTCAATCAGAACATACAAACGCAAGCGGAAGACTTATAAACATAATGATTACAAAGGTGTTCTAAGATAACAATGAAAATACTAACTCCAAACATAATGAGTTCCAAAGCCAAATACAAATCCAAACTAAGTCTAACTGAAGATGAGTCCAAATATAATCCAGAAGCAAATGGGTGTCTAATCATCAGGGTGGTCCACTAAAAGCTCCTATGCACTCTTCACTCAATCCTAGCTTCCAACCTAAAACATGCCACAGGAAAAGAAATGCGGCTGCGCTTAAAAAGCCCAGTGAACAGATATATATAACAAAATGAATAATCAAAACATATATATGTATAGGGAAAGGGAAACGTAAGCTCATGCTGAAACGAAATATCATCTGCCAAAAGAATGAGAGATCAAAGATCCACTGAACAAATATCATAAGTTAAATGAGTCAAATGAAGTGTGATATCAAGAGATAATACGAATCAGATAATCATGAGGAATCAAACGAATCATATAGGAATGCCCACGAGCTCAAAACAAATGTCTAAACATGATACATGAATAGACCACATAACCACATATACATATCCGTCAAATCATAAGTGCACAAGGAGGGAAGACCTCTCAAGTACCAAATGGAGTAGCTAGCTCCCAAATGTAAGAGGGGTGTAAGGTACATACAGCCAATCACCACAAAACGAAACAAAGTACTAGGATGCATCCATACGCCCCCTACAAAAACAAATCATATATACACCTGTACGAGACTGTTGGAGTATGCTCATGTCATAATTACTAATTATATGGCTAGACATATGTGAGCCTATGGGGTCACACACATATACGCTGAGGTACCACTTTATATATCGTGTTTATTGTATTTACGATATATAAATAACCGTACGTAACTAAGGATCACTATTGGGCTTCTAATGACTAAGTAATGGACTTAATCTATTGGACTTCGAAATCAAATGGTGAACCCATTTGAGACCCAATAGTGGCCGGCCATTATGAGGGTTCAAAAGGGGGGTCATGGACCTTAGGAGGGTTCAAGGGAGGTCATGGTATTAATCATTAAATCTCAAGCATGCTTCTTGCAATTAATACACATGCACCTTGAGACATGGGATTTATCTATCCCAAATATCAGTTAATTATGGATCCTATTCCAAGATGGACTAATTAAGTAAAACACCCTCCCCCTCCTCCATATGGGACGGCAAAACAATCACACACACATAAGTGTTTTGTTTTCTTGATCTCTCTTTTGGTATCTTGTTCATTCAAAGGAGACTTGCAAGGTTACAAGGTTAAAGACTAGCATCAAGGGGTATACGGTGAAGTGTAGTGTGGATATTCATAGAGGTGATCTTCTTTGGTCACTTGGTTAGAGAGTAGATTGGTGTTGAGAAGGTCTCCATACATTTCTACCAATCACGCTACAAAGGTATGATTCTTGTATTCTAATTTGTGATTGATCATATGGCTATATGGATCCGTTGTTGGTGATGTTTTCCGCTGCGTTTATATGTTAAGTTTGTTTATATATATTCAACATCACCTATAGTGGTATCACGAGCCATCATATGATGTCATATGATCATCTTGTATATTTTCAAAACAGCCCCGAGGGCTAATTTTTTGTAAATAAGTCGACCCATATGGGGTCTAAAGATCTGGACTTTTTGATCCTATGGCCATTTGTTATGCATACTTTAATTGGTATACTAGTTTGGTACCCGTAAAATGGCCAAAAACGCGTTAATTTGATAGTTTTGTGAAACAATTTCAAATCAGCCCATGTGGCTTATTTTTCTGTGGTAAAATGATGTTAAGAATGTCCTAACATCAGTGAGTTGTGAACCTATGGCCATTTGACACGCGTACCAATCGGGGTTTTAATTCTTGTTAATTATTTCTTCGATTTTGTTGGCTAACAATTTATTTCTTGTTATTTATTTTGTTGTCCATGGCAAATACATGCATGTTTGTCCATGTGCATAATGGGCTTTTACTTGCCCATGATTGTCTTGGGGCAAGTGGGAGCCCTCCGTGTGGTTGTGTATTATGTCCCTAGTTGACTCTTGGTTCTCGTGATGGCTCACGAGACCAAACATAGGATTTTCATCGGTTGAGGCTTTGCATATTGTGGTTGTGTGTTTGTTTGGTTGTTTTATATATGCTATGATTGTATGTAAAACGGAAATTGTTTTCTAAAAACTTGAAATGAAACACAAACCAATTTGAACTAAGTCTTATGATTTAGTTTAACTAAGTTTAAATATTGATTTGAAACTTAAAATCATTGTTTTCTAAATAAAACTTAAACTAGTTAAGTTTGTTTATTTATTTATTGTATTGTCCAAACTTAATTGCAATCCACTTAGGATTTATATTAGTCTTGAAAATGGACAACTTGACACACATAAATTAAAACAATGATTAGACTTAAGTTAAGAAAAGTTTTTAACTTGTGCTACGAAGAATGAATGCATGCTTCTTTCGTACACGTTTTTTATCCACATCAAAATAATTTACCCATCAAAATTTAAGTCATGCCGTCCAATTTTGAGAACACTTGCAATTACTTTTTGCCTATGGGTTGGACCTAGGTTGAATTGTAACCCAATGTGACTATTCTCTATGCGTGAGACCTAGATATATTCTCACATGTTTTCAAATTGGATAACTTAATCGAGTTAAGTGGTTAGACCTTGACCCAAGGCAAAGATGGGACTAAACATGCCAGCTTGACACTAGTTGCTTGCTCACTAGTGCCATGAGTCCCATAAAGTTCTAAGAGTTACACATGTAATGCAATTGGTCGACGTTACCTACCTATTGAATCCACCATTGCTAGCAGATCAACTGATGTGATGGTGGAACCTCAATGAGGATCTTAGCCTTTTCGTAAAATTAATTGTTTTAATATGCTTAAACTTAGGTAGTTAATTTTAAAAAGGATTAATTATTGAAACTTACTAAAATTTGAACTTTGTTTATTTTGTAGATGACACCTCCTAATCAAACCGTGAACAACTCGTACATCAGATCAATTCTTGAAAAAGAGAAATTGAATGGTAACAACTTTTTGGACTGGTATCGCAACCTGAGGATTGTCCTTAAGGCTGAACAAAAGTTTTACCATCTGGAAGGGCCTTTGCCTGAAGCACCTCCTGCTAATGCTACTGCTACTATTCGTAACGCCTACTCTCGTAGGGTTCAAGAACAACAAGAAGTGGCTTGTCTCATGCTTGCAAGCATGATCCCTGAGCTCCAAAAGAACTTAGAGGACCTTGCAGCATTTGACATGTTGACAGAACTGAAAACCATGTTCGAACAACAAGCTGAGCAAGAACTGTTTGACACTATCAAAGCTTTTCATGCTTGCAAGCAGGAGGAGGGCCAATCAGTCAGTAGCTATGTCATGAAAATGAAAGGCTACCTTGACCAAATGGAGCGTCTGGGATACCCCATGCCTCAGATCCTTGGAGTGAGCTTGATTCTTACCTCACTGTCGAAGGATTATGACCAATTCGTGCAGAACTACAATATGCACAGCATGGGCAAGACCATTCCCGAACTGCACAACATGCTTAAACTTGCAGAAAAGGGAATGCCCAAGAAGGCTCCAATGGTCCTAGCTATCAAGCAAGGCAGAATCCAGAAGAATAACAAGCCGATGGCACAAGGCAAGGGACAAGGTAAGGGCAAGGGTAAGCGTGCTTACTCCCCCACACCAAAGATCCCCCCACCTGCCAAAAAGGAGCACCCGGCAAAGGACACCCTCTGTCACCATTGTGTAGTGAAGGGGCACTGGAGGCGGAACTGTCCGACCTACCTTGAAGAGTTAAAGAAGAACAAAGCTAGCGGAGCTAACACATCAGGTATCTTCACTATAGAACTCTATACTTTTCCTAACAAATTCTGGGTATATGATACAGGTTATGGAACTCACATTTGTAATAATGTGCAGGGGCTTAGGGGAAGCAGAAAGTTGAAGCAAGGAGCTTTGAATCTGTACGTGGGCAATGGCAACCGTGCAGCTGTCGAAGCAATAGGGAGCTTTGATCTCATCCTCCCTAATGGTTTAGTTATTGTTTTGAATAATTGCCATTTTGCACCTACTATCACTAGAGGTGTTGTTTCACTTTCACGTTTGAAGGCTGATGGTTTCATTCATACTTTTACGGATTTTGGCATTTCAGTTTCTAAGGATAATGTTTTTTATTTTAATGCTATTCCTCGTGATGGTATTTTTGAAATTGATATGCGTGATTCTATTTCAAACGATAGTTCTATATACAATGTTAGCAATAAGAAATCTAAACGTAACATAGATTCCACTTTTCTATGGCATTGCCGTCTTTGCCACATAAACAAGAAACGTATTACGAAGCTGCAACACGATGGGCTTTTAGAGTCAACCGACCATGAGTCGTTTGATAAATGCATTTCTTGTATATCTGGTAAAATGGCACGAAAGCCCTTCTCCCATGTTGGAGAAAGAGCTAAAGATCTACTTGGACTCATACATACTAATGTATGTGGCCCATTTAGAACAACGTCTAGAGAAGGAGCTAGCTACTTCATTACTTTTACTGATGATTTCAGTAGATATGGTTATGTTTACTTGATTAAACATAAACATGAAGTATTTGAAATGTTCAAAGTCTTTCAAAATGAAGTAGAAAATCAACTCGGCAAGACCATAAAGGCTCTTCGATCTGATCGAGGAGGTGAATATATGAGTCAAGAGTTTTTAGATCATCTAAAAAGGTGTGGGATCGTCTCACAATTCACTCCTCCATACACACCACAACACAATGGTGTATCTGAAAGGAGAAATCGAACCTTGTTAGACATGGTTCGATCTATGATGAGTCTAACAACATTTCCAATGTCCTTTTGGGGTTATGCTTTAGAGTCTGCTGCACGCATTCTCAACATGGTTCCAACCAAGAAGGTCGAAAAGACACCATATGAAATATGGCATGGGAAGGTCCCTAATTTGTCTTACTTGAAAGTCTAGGGTTGTGAGGCTCTCGTGAAACGAGACACACCTAACAAACTTGAGCCCAAAGCTATCAAGTGTATCTTTGTAGGATACCCAAAGGAAACAATAGGTTACTACTTCTACTACCCACCCGAGAACAAAATATTTGTTGCTCGGTATGCCGAGTTTCTTGAGAAAAGTCTCATTTCACAGGAAGCAAGTGGGAGCAAAGTAGACCTTGATGAAATTCAAGAGGAAGATGCACAACCTTATGGCAACACTAGTGAGTATCAAAATGAGATTGAACATGAAAATGTTGAACCTCATCAAGATGTTGCTCCCATTCATAGATCCGCAAGAATACCTCAAGCACCTGAGCGATATGGTTTCTATGTCGATGCTGAGGAACATGAGTTAGGGGATCATGGTGAACCCGCTAACTATCGAGATGCATTATCGAGTTCTGAACACGATAAATGGATCGAAGCTATGAATGCGGAGATGCAATCCATGAAAGACAATGACGTCTGGGTCGAAGTTGACCTACCTCCTAACGCTAAAACCGTTGGGAGTAAATGGCTCTTCAAGAAGAAGACCGACATGGATGGAAATGTACACACTTATAAAGCTCGTCTGGTAGCAAAAGGTTACACTCAAACCTATGGGATTGACTATGAAGAAACCTTCTTGCCTGTTGCAGACGTTAAAGCAATTAGGATTCTTATAGCTATAGCTGCGTACTATGACTATGAGATTTGGCAAATGGATGTCAAGACAGCCTTCTTGAACGGCCACCTGAGCGAAGACGTTTATACGGTGCAACCCAAGGGCTTCATGAATCCTAAACATCCAACTAAAGTATGCAAGCTTCAAAGATCCATTTATGGATTGAAGCAAGCATCCAGAAGCTGGAATAAGAGATTTGATGAGGATATCAAAAAAATTGGTTTTGCTCAAAATCTCGATGAGCCATGTGTATATATGAAAACTAGTGGAAGTATAGTCGTGTTCCTAATCTTATATGTCGATGACATATTACTCATGGGAAACAACATTCCAATGCTACAAATGTAAAATCCTGGCTTGGAAATCGCTTTGCCATGAAAGATCTAGGAGAGGCCGCGTACATACTTGGAGTCAAGATCTATCGAGATAGATCAAAACGGTTAATTGGCTTAAGTCAAAGTGCATACATTGACAAAATCCTGAAGCGATTTAAGATGCAAGATCTCCAAACGTGGAAGTCTTCCAATGCAACCAAATACAGAATTGAGTAAAAATCAAGGACCTTCTACACCTAGTGAGGTGAAGAGGATGAAAGGAGTCCCTTATGCTTCGGCTGTGGGATCCATAATGTATGTGGTTAGATGCACTAGACCTGATGTAGCATTCTCTCAGAACCTAACGAGTAGATTTCAACAGAATCCAGGAGAATGTCACTGGACTGCTGTTAAGAACATATTAAAGTATCTACGAAATACTAAAGATATGTTTCTTTTTTATGGTGGTGATGTCAAGCGTGAGCTCAGTGTTACTTGTTACACTGACGCAGGCTGGGAGACGGATCGTGATGACACCAAATCCTAGACAGGATATGTTTTCATCATGAACGGAGGTGCTGTTGACTGGAAGAGTGCCAAACAAAGCACTATCGCGATGTCCTCTACAGAAGCTGAATACATAGCTGCTTCTGAAGCTGCAATGGAGGCGATTTGGATACGTAAATTCATTTCTGGGCTTGGCGTTGTTCCCAGCAATGAACGACCTATGGATATGTACTGTGACAATACAGGTGCCATTATCATAGCCAATGAACCAGGGGTTCAAAAGGGTGCCAAACATTTTCGTCGAAAAGTTCACTACATTTGAGAAGTTATCGAAAGTGGTGATATTCGTCTTCTTAAAGTTCACACAGATGAAAACATAGCTGATCCTTTTACGAAACCAATGCCTTGTGCCAAACATGTCGAACATGCTTGGAGCATTGGACTTCGACCAGCTAGTAGTCTCATGTAGATCTGTTTTTAGTATTTGAATAATTGGAATGTTAAACAGTTTATATTTATAATGAATTGATGTACTGGTTATGATCGTTTTCATTCATATCGACTGTGTTCTATATTTGCATGTTTAATCCATGAATAATTTATTTATTCTAAAATTGTCCATTGTTAGTTGACGATACGGGAGTATCATCAAATTAAGGCAAATGTGAGCGTGTTGGTGATTTATTTACCAAACTCACATGTTGTTCATTGTGATGAGCATTGGATTGATCCAACCTAAGAGTTTCACTACATGGATCATCGTCAATAGTGAATCTCGCAAGTGGTTATGTCTCTTATCCTTAGACTTGAGATGCAAGTAGGTCTTGCATGTGTGGAATTTCACTCCTTGATGTGGTTAAATGCTGTCCTGAATAAGGTAGTTATAAAGACCATCTTCAGGAGTGATATGAAGCACATGAATGACACGTGCAGTCAAAATAGGATTTGTTCCTCCACATGTCATGGAGTTAGATACTATTGGGCCCCTCGATGAATTGGACAGATGTTTGTATGGCCGTACCCAAATGAGATTAAGATGAATCTTAATCCACTTGGTAATCTTGTTCAATATCTATATCGAGAAACATAATAGTTGAACCATTAGAATGACATTTGATCCATGTCTAATGTTCAACACGGTATCTGTAACAAAAGGATAGATGACATATAAACCATCTAAAATGAGACGTTTAAGAAACTAACCTCACATATTTCTAAGGGCATTGGCGTGTTGCTAGACGCTAACCATTGCTTGTATAATTACTTGATTATTATGACGTCGCAAGTGGGAGCTGTTGGAGTATACTCATGTCATAATTACTAATTATATGGCTAGACATATGTGAGCCTATGGGGTCACACACATATACACTGAGGTACCACTTTATATATCGTGTTTATTGTATTTACGATATATAAATAACCGTACGTAACTAAGGATCACTATTGGGCTTCTAATGACTAAGTAATGGACTTAATCTATTGGACTTGGAAATCAAATGGTGAACCCATTTGAGACCCAATAGTGGCCGGCCATTATGAGGGTTCAAAAGGGGGGTCATGGACCTTAGGAGGGTTCAAGGGAGGTCATGGTATTAATCATTAAATCTCAAGTATGCTTCTTGTAACTAATACACATGCACCTTGAGACATGGGATTTATCTATCCCAAATATCAGTTAATTATGGATCCTATTCCAAGATGGACTAATTAAGTAAAACACCCTCCCCCTCCTCCATATGGGACGGCAAAACAATCACACACACATAAGTGTTTTGTTTTCTTGATCTCTCTTTTGGTATCTTGTTCATTCAAAGGAGACTTGCAAGGTTACAAGGTTAAAGACTAGCATCAAGGGGTATACGGTGAAGTGTAGTGTGGACATACATAGAGGTGATCTACTTTGGTCACTTGGTTAGAGAGTAGATTGGTGTTGAGAAGGTCTCTATACATTTCTACCAATCACGCTACAAAGGTATGATTCTTGTATTCTAATTTGTGATTGATCATATGGCTATATGGATCCGTTGTTGGTGATGTTTTCCGCTGCGTTTATATGTTAAGTTTGTTTATATATATATTCAACATCACCTATAGAGACAAGTATATACACATATCATAATGGCCAAGTGATCACATATCATATCATATCAAATGGGGACGCCATGGACTAATCACACCCCCACAGATAGTGTCATGCCATTGGTGCCATCAATGACATGGCCATGGTATCTCCATGGCTAGTTAAATAGCTCGGGCAACAAAACAGAACAAATCATATCATATCATATCAAGTCATCATATCATATCCAAACAGAATGTATCAAACTGAACTGAATCATATCATAGCAAATGGATAGCAAACGAATATCATAGCAAACGAATAGCAACCGGATATCAAATCAAAGGATCATATCAAAAAGGGAATCATATCAACGAATCATATCAAATGGATCATAACATAGCAAACGAATCAAAGTCAAGGATCGAGAAGTCATGAGAAACTTTACTGAGAAAAGGTAGAATATCTGTACCTCAAACCGCAAATGAAACTATATCAGAAACACAAGGATCAGAAGTTACTCCTTCTTCTGCGAATCTACGCGAATTAATGATCGCGCATTACTTATAAGTTTGTTTCACAAATATAGTACGTATAGTTATCCAGATTAGGGTTTCTTCTATTTTTAGAAACTTTTCATTTTTAGTAGTTTTCCATCTTTAGTAACTTTCCAAAATTTGTAACTTTCCAAATTTAGTAAGTTTCCCAAATTAGTAACTCTCCATATTTAGTAAATTTTCCGAATTAGTAACTTTGATAAGTTAGGGTTACAAATGATAATTAAGTAAACTTAAAGGCTAATAATGACAATTATCATAGTTTAGGGTTTAATACGTCAGTTATTAAAGTTTAGGATTTATTATAACAATTTCCAAAAGATAAGGGTTTAAAGTGTATTATTTCCATAAATGACCGATTAGGGAAAACACACTCACATACACTAGCACATCTCGTACACACATATACACATTCACACCCTTTGACTTTCAAATAATATCGAGATACACCCCACCAAAACCAAATCGAGACACACACTTAACAAACAAACCCTATCGAGAACCAAACCTACACAACCCTTCTTCGCATGACCTTTAACAAAACCGAAACAAACTACAAAAGTGACCAATGTTTTTAACGTGGCAAAATATGTGTTTCAACAAGACCAAACAAGTCTCAATACGTAACCATTTTTAGATCCAATTTACACATGTTTTCATTATATTAGCCCAAAACTACACCTGTCAACAGCCCTATTAGTCGACACATTTATACGATGCAAAACTCTTTTAATTCATCACACGACACACATCAGTTAACAAGGCACATGCATGACACATAAACTCACTAACATCAAGGATAATACGAGACCTACACGAACATGCAAACACTCACACATTTTCTTTTGTTTACTACACCCCAAGACACACACACAACTATCCCATGCACATTCATCATCAAATAACGAACCATGAACATAAACACAATCTCATAAAATCACATCCAATCCAGCCCTTCACTTAAACAAGCAGGCACGCCCATCTTTATTTTAATTCCATGTTTTAGTTATCTTCGTGTACAACTCTTAGTGATTAATGATATAGAAGTCGTGATCGTTATGTTTTGCGTGGCATGTAAACATCTTACTCTCTAAACAAAAACATATTGGTGATCGTATATTATGAGTTGCGATCAGTGTTTTATGTGACATTCATATTTATATTCGTATACCCTTCATTAAACGAAAAGAGACTAAGCGATCATATAATCAAAACGGATTAGTAGATACCTTGTGATTGGATTGTACGAGAGGAAACACAAGAACAAGGGACGTATCAAAACCCACGAGTAGCACACAACCCCGCGAATAGAACACCAACTCCGCGACCTATGCACACCCTTCGAACCACGAACAAAACTTTCCTTCGCTTCTTACAGTCTCTTGTCGTGTCTAAGAACAAAGGATCGGTTGGTTAACTTTTGTTGTTGTGAGTGTGTTCTTGTTCGAATGAGAAAATGGGAGAGGGTGGTGTGTATTGTTTTGTACGTACGAAGCAAAATGGGAGAGGTGTGTGTGAGTTGAGATGGTATACGGCTGTGGTGAGAACGAAATGGGGAGCACATATTATGGAGGAAGAACCAAGTCTAAAGGAGATAAGGAAGGCTTATCCTCCCAACTCTTTCAAATATTAAACCAATTCTTCCTAGTGTGATCTTATGTACAAATATATATATATATATATATATATATATATATATATATATATATATATATATATATATTCAGCCTCCTATGACTTTCAAATGTGTGATAGGCCTTCTCATGACTTTCCAAACGTGTGATACACCTTAGTAACCATTTAGTTGTGTTGACATTGTGTACGAATCAAAATAAACTCGGCCCTAGAAGACTTGTGTAATGTGTGATAAAACCAAAAGAGCATAAGTGTGTCAAATTTTATTTAGTACTTAGGTTATAGAATTTCATCTTTGTAGCTTTTATTCACAACGTAAAGTCCGACTTTAGGTTATAAACGTATTCAAATGTTCAAAGATCTTATAACATGTTCGTTTTAAACGTTCAAAGGTATTTTGGATTTTAGGTCGTTATAATTCTTTCCCTCTAAAAAGAAAAATTTCGTCCTCGAAATTGAAGTCGCAATAGTTAGACGGAGGTGTACCAAATCATGAAAAGAAATGACAATAAGTAGCCTCTCGCTTGGAGAGGTTCTTCCAAAAAAAAATCTTTACAACCGGAATAGTTTTATTTCTCATGACTCGATCCCGACAAACTAGGATAGCCCCAGGCTCTCCACAGAACACAAATCATAACAAATCTGATCCAACGAATACAAAACAAATACGTAGCAGATGACGGTTGTAATCTCACCAAGAGATACATGAAACACATATACACACGAGGCAGATACGGAGGTAGTGCTAAACGATAAAACTTCATTAACTCTATTCAGATTCTGAACGAACTAAGGAACTTGCTAATAATCAGAGAAGTACATACCGAATCATCAAACGTATCAAGAGTTTCATAAAGAGGTGAGTAACCTATTCGTACTGACGATCAACTAAGCACATATCAGAGTATCAAAACGTATCCGCAAGCATAATGAATAGGTAGGATGATCACGCAGATAAGAACGAATCTAAAGATTAATGTATCACGAACTAAATCTTCCTTATATGCTAAAACGTCTAACTCTTCTATACGGAAACATGATATAGAACACACAAATTCCCGGTCTAAAGTTTCAAAATTTCCCTTCTACAATGATAACTAATCCATTAGTCACTGTAATCAACTCCGGACCTTCAATAAGTAACTCTCCAACGTAATTCAACCAAAAGGTGCTCCACATCTCCGTTCATACAAAACTCCGAAAGGAAAACCCTTGCCACTTGCATGCCATCAATCTTAGTGAGCAAACACAACAAGGACAAACACTTGTCAAACTTTCCGCTCAACACGTCTTCCAAGTTCGAATTGTTGTTCTGTCCGTCCATCCGTCTGAAAGTGAGAAGTCGTACTAAAATCCCGCGTCCAATCCCTATAGTCTTCTGTATCTATTCTGGAAGTGTGAAGCAAAACTCGATTCTCTGACATGATCACTGCAGGTGCACCATGTAGGTTGAATAATCTTCTGCTGAAAGAAATTTCTGCCAATCTTCCAAGTGAGCTGACCTAGTCAAATGATCCACTACAACCCAATTCGTGTTGTCCTTCCAAAATGTGCGCGGAAATCCCGTTACAAAGTTCCTTAAAGTTTAATCCCACTTTTACATACGAACATCCAAACTAAGGAAAACCACTTGTACGCTGATGCTGAATCTTAACCTGTTGACACGCTAAACACTTCGCTACCAAGATGGTAACAATCGTCTTCATACTATTCCATCAAAATTCTGCTTCAAATCTCTATGCATAATAGTACACGCTAAACCCTAGGTTGAACATCTGAACCCCCATTGTTTCCAGGTGACTGGGTCCTTCACCTGAATCAGTTCCATGTGGACCTGACTCATTAGAAGTTATCATGGCTTGGGTCTTATTGATGTTACCACTATCCTGTGCTGCTTCTAAACTAGACACAGTAGTGGCAGCCCTTGCCAACATGTCACTCTCCCCAAAAGTGACAGCCTCATCTGCACATTTGGTATAGAACCACTAGCCTGAGGTAGCTCAGTGTTCTTGGTGTGAGTCCTATGTTTATAGGACTTTTTAGGTTGTTGATGAGATGACGTAGCCAAAAGTGTGGGTGTGTGATGGGTACCAGCTGGGATTGTTGAACCTTCACCCATTTGGGTTTGGGCTAGTGCCACCATTGTTGGAAACAAAGGTGTCACTTTCCCTGAAAAATCTTTTTCATCCCTCCTCATATTAGTAAAAACCTTTTTGGTAAGACAAGGAGTGGGATAAACTCTTTTATGACTTTTCTTATTTTCAAATTGGTTGTCCAAAAAGAGTTACTCACAATAACGTAACTCCTTAAAGTGATAGCAAAACCATCTTGCTAAACTCTAAAGTATTAGGGTTTACAACCTTGAGCTTATTGATTAGACCTCATATTATCTAGGAACAATAATATTGAATATGCAGCGGAATAATAATTAAGAACATCAATGTTATGAACAAGGTTTTTCATTCATTATGATTCACATAATCACCACAATTCTAGATGATCAACTCTAGAACGGTTACTCAACAATAACAGGAATTCTAAGATCCTCGCAGTGACAAACAACTCTAACCCTAGGCGTCCATTAAAGGAACTTGGCGCTTAGATGACACGCAACTCAATTTAGTCAACTACATATTTTGTGCACACCTAAATTAGACGCCCCATGTCCTCTTTATATACTAGAGGATTAGGGTTTACAAAGGAATCATAATACAATTAGGAAACTACAACCTTCCTAATATTTATCTTTTAAATCTTTTATCTTTATAAGGAGATCTTCTATAATCTTCAAAATCTTCCATCTTTTTGAACAATTCCAGCTTTGCATTTAAGTCCTTTTGTTTCATTCTTTTATTTATTTTGTCTCATCAAATCAAGAATCCCAACAATCTTTCCCTATTTGATGATGACAAAACAAACAAATTCGTGTACGAACTTCCCTAGACGAAGTAGAGAAGTTGAGATGTAAACATCTCCCTGAATGAAACAAATACTTCCCCTTAATTCAGACTTCCTTTGTACCATGCTATACCACCAAGGATCTACAAGTTGCAAATCATCAAATCTTCTTCCCCTTTTTGTCCTCATCAAATTGGGAACTAAAGTATGCAACCTTGATCTCGATGTAGCATATAAATGTTTAAACATCTTAACATTAAGCTTCCCCTGAAACCCATATGTTAACCATTCCTTGAATCTTCAATTCTGTAAGCTCTATGTAATGATTACTGATGAAGAAAACTAAGTATTACCAACTTGATGCTGAAGTAGAACAACCCAAACGTGTGTCTTATATGTTGTACTATAGATGTGACTTCGAACGTATAATCAAACCTGATGTATAGGGAGACCGTAATCCCTTGACAATGATCCTCATCTTCAATGAGACACTGAGCATAATAACGTAACTCCTGAAAGTGATAGCAAAACCATCTTGCTAGACTTGTCAATTCTTTGTCACAACATGAACGCCCAAACAAGTTACCTCCTGCTAAAAGGTATGATAAAACATAAACCCGATTAATTCCACTTCATCATCAAATAGATGATAATCAACCTTCTTCGTAATCAATTGAACTAATAAAAAATGAGCCATTTAACCTTTAAGAATGTAAACCAATATCCAGAAACCTTCTGTGTGTGTGTTATCACTATCTCCATATTCATCTAACAACTTATATCTCGTCTGCTTCTAAAAATAAAAAGCCTAACTGCCTTGTAAATCATCTCTTGAAGACATGAGACGATCATTAACTAATAATACTAAAGACAAATAAGCAGCAGACCAGTAGTGCTAACATATGAAACAAGCAGTACAAACTCGTTGAAGGACCAGCAGTACAAATACGAAAGCAGTACTAACTTGTGAATAAGAATCAACTAGCAGTACTAAGTTGAGAAACGTAGCAGTACTAATAAATATCGAGCAGTACTAACCATGGTATTGTAGCAGTACTAAGTGTTCATGAGCAGTACAAACAACCATAACTAGCAGTACAAACTTATAAGAACAGTACTAACTCGTACATAGGCAGCAGTACTAACGTTAAGTAGCAGTATTAACTGCCATAATAAGCAGCACTAAGTTCCCTTGGCAGCATTAAGGTAAGAGGAGCAGCATTAACGAGATACAATTAGCAGCACTAAGCGTACCATGAAACTAGCAGCACTAATGAACTCATAGCAACATTAACTGAATAAGACTTCACATTAGAACCAGATTACATCCCTCAAACCATCAAGAACAACCAGCAGATGAGAACCCTATCTGAATTAGATTTTGTTGTAATTGAAGAACAAATACTAAGAAACCCTAATCAATCGTTGATGGTCCTGTTTCTCTTACATACTTGCAGGCTTGTTCTAATAAGATCCATATTAGACACCAAGATATCAATATATGAAGAAAAACTATTTCAGGAAGTTTGATATTCCAAAAACCCAAAAACCGATTTTCTGAAAACCTTTCTACAGCAGAATTCGATGAGCTATATCTTTCAATCCGAAGCTCAGATTAAAGATCCCTCCAGTGACATTGTACCTTGATAGGCAAAGAAACTTCAGTAAAAATTTCAGCCAGATCCAACGGTTAACGAATGAGCTATCGCCTTTTGAAAAAAACTCTACAGAAAGTTACAAAAATAAACCAAAATCGATTTTTCTTCATCATTCTTCGACAAAACCTTGTATAATCCTAGATATCACGAGCTCTGAAGCTCTGATACCACCTGATAGAACTTATGCACGCCATCAATAAGCTCTTAGGACCGTTTTAGCTCGAGGTTGATTAGACCTCATATTATCTAGGAACAATAGCATTGAATATGCAGCGGAATAATAAATAAGAACATCAATGTTACGAACAAGGTTTTTCATTCATTATGACTCACATAATCACCACAATTCTAGATAATCAACTCTAGAATGGTTACTCAACAATAACAGGAATTCTAAGATCCTTGCAATGACAAACAACTCTTACCCTAGGCGTCCATTAAAGGAACTTGGCGCCTAGATGACACGCAACTCAATTTAGTCGACTACATATTTTGTGCACACCTAAACCAAAAGCCTGATGCGCGTGTGCGTATGCTCTAATTTATACCCACGGTATGTCGTTGTGGTTTTAGCAGTATTCAAGTTTTAAATTTATATTTAGCCGACTTATCAATAACACACACACTTTAACGAGCAGTGTACCCGGTCAGTATGAATATAATGGTAAGTAGAGTGTCGATCACTAAGAGTGGAACGTATTATCTAGTTATCCTAATCAGTATTTTAATATCTTAAGTTAGCTATACACCCTATTCTAACGCAAGGGGGTTCAGCCTGAGAGACTGGCACGGTTTGGTTGCAATTAAATAATAAACTAATAGGCACGAATCAGCGAATAGCACACACGTACACAGATAAATACTCGAGACAATAAGAAGGCCTGTCCTGATAGTTAAGTAGCTTGTCACTTGTTTTATTGCTAGTTTTATATGAAGTGTATAGTTCGATGCAACGCACCGAGATTAAGTCCTTTCTCGTTGGTTCTAATCTTATCGGCGAGTAAACCCTTAATGATTACTTATGACTATCCTATTTATCTTTCTTCCTACTTTTCTACAGACGATAGAATGCATAGGCGATCTAATAAATAGGCGAGGGCAGAGGCATGGCGACCCGATCAACGCTCAGCTAGACACAGAGGTTATCAATGCACTAATAAAAGTCACCAAAGACATCAACATATAAACTTTAATTAATGGGAAAGCAGTTTTAAGGGAGTGCAACCTTTCCGTTGTCACGTTACACAAGCCACCAATCCTGATGAATTAAAGTTTACTAATACAATAAAACAAAACTACTTAATGAATTAAATACATGCAGGACCTTCTTACAGCTCTTGTATCTTCGTTCAAGGTGTGTCTTGTGCTGCTACTTCGACTGAATTCGTCCTAGGGTTTCTGTCTTCTCGTACTTAGCTAACTGTCGAACCTTTTTCCAACCTCTGAAATTCGTCTGGTCTTGGGGTATTTATAGTTTCTGTCTGAGGGTAAGATGCGGCGCATCTAATAAGTAGATGCGGCGCATTGACTTAACTTCGCGTGGGGTCCAAGATTAATATATTCAGGAATATTCGTACACCGCCAGAAGATGCGGCGTAACTCCATTCTTAGATGCGGCGCATGTCCTCTTGTATCTTGGATCGTATCTTGTGAAATCTTGATAGTGATGCGCCGTATGTAATAAGCAAGATGCGGCGTATCTGGAGCAGAATGTCTTGATCTTGTACATTTCAGTAGACTCTTATCTTCTTGCTTGTTTTGCTCCATAATTAGTCCAAAATCGCCAAGTTTCACATAATACTTGTTTTTACCTGAGAATTACAAAAGTAAACATTAACGTATCAATTCTTACAGATAATATAATAAAACAAGTCAAATAAATAGGATAAATGATGGTAATAAAATGTACTTATTTGAGTTCATTAAATATCCCCCCACTTGAACTTTACTTGTCCCCAAGTAAACCTTAGAATTAATCTTATGAAAATGTATCCTAAAAGATATTAGGATTTATTTTTATATTTAAGCATGTATTCATTTTTGTCATAATCACACAACCAAACACTTAACGAATTAGAAGTAAAATAAAATATTCTGATAAAAGCAAATCTAATCGTTTAACTATCCAGTCGTGACGAATATTCTATCATAAGCTTGGCAAGTATACACATCTCCCCCACTAAAGCCAAGGAATAACAAGTCTAAAGCGGTAAAAAGGGTTTATAGGTTTAAGGGTTAATCATTCTTCTTAATCTCTATCGATCTCAAATTCCAGAAAAGGCGACAAAATCACAAATACATGATCGAATCCACGAACACGATACTTGCAATTGCTCAAATCCTTAACTCGAATAGGCTAAAGATAGGACCAAGTAATCTTCACCAATAATATTATATCAAAAAGGGCGACAAAATCATAAATACATAGCCGAATCCACGACTACGATACTTAAGATTGCTCAAATCCCTAATCTCAATAAATCAAAGGTTTGGATAAAGAATAATATAGGGTATGGATAATATTTGGGATATAAATTGGTGTAAAATGTAAAATAAACGAAACAGATAAATTAAAATCCTAAGTGTGGTTAATCACTATCCCAACCATCCCATGAATAAGACTCATATCACTGAATAACTCACGCTTTAACACTTGAAACACACGCTTTAGGTAGACACGAATTATACTCAACAAGATCTCAATCAAAGAATAACCTTTAGTTGGCGTTCCCATAACGTTCAACTCCCATTCAATCCATAGATAAAATATACAACTAGTGGTGATATCGACCACTTAATACAAAACTTTACATAAGTCGGTAAAAACAAACTTCCAACTTTTCCTTTTTTCTTTTTCTTTTCTTATTTTTTCGATTTTTTCGATTATTATTATTTTATTTTATTTTATTTTTATTATTTTTTTATTTTTATTTTTTTTACTTTAAACATAAACATAGATGTGTAAAATTTCACCACATCACTATAACGATAACTCTGGATAATTTTTCCATACTTTTATTGACTTCAGAAATAACTGTAATAGCGAAAGTAGTAAATACACGAAAAACAAAACTCAAAGATATACAATATTTACTTTCACTCCAATTGCATTGTGCAATTTCCCGACCTTGCCAAAGATAATGAATTACGCACGCGAACACAGGTAATGTAAGGAAACACACTTTGCCTAAAGCAATTAACCAACCACGGATTTTAATCTACAGGGTAGGCTAAGGTGTAAGGGTGTAACGAAACATTTTAAACATTGGTGTAAGAAACGAAAGGAATGGCTCTGAGTGTTTTTCTAGGGGTATCTTACTCTAAAAGTGAGAGTAACAAAAGGGTTTATACGGGGGTTAACTAACCAATGTAGTTAGCTAATAACATATAACATATAATAGGCTATTTGGGTGTAATCCTATAATTTTACCAATTTAGACAAGTCATTCCAATTATATAAAATAATACTTATTATGGTGGTCTCGAATAGTATACAAGCCAAGTTCTAAAGTTTACAAGTCACCGGCACACTCATAGATTTGTGAATTTTTAAAAATCACAATTTTTGAAAATAACGTCATGTGTGCAGCTATGCAACTTAGATCTTAAACAAAAACATGCTAAAAATTTTAAATTTTGATATATTAAGCACATTTTAAGCATATTTTGAAAAAGTTTAGGACAAGTAAGTGTTCTAATTCTCCAATCCCCCCACTTAAGTTAAACAACGTCCTCGTTGTTTGTATAAAAGGTTAAAAACTGGAAAATAAAAGAATTAGAACAGAAAAACTCCCCTGAGATTTGCTCGGTATGATCCTCCATTATTTGTATAAGAGCAAAAATCATCTTTCTTGTGGATGAGAACGTTTAAGCTTCGTAATTGATGTATCCACAGGAAATGCAGGAATCTATAATACCACCAAGACTTTAACACACCTAAGTTAAGAAAGGTTCAAACTTGCATAATACATTAGTAGTTAGTAAAAATAAAACTTAAAAATTAAAACTGAAAATCATCAGGTCAGTAGATGCGCCGTATCTTATGGAAGAAGATACGCCGTATCGAGCCTGGAATAAATACGAATCAGAATAGAAGATGCGTTGCATCCTTAACCAGGGATGCGCCGCATTAAAATAAACTGATAAAAAGTTTTAAAGTTAAAAATAAAAATGCGGAAAATAAAATAAGATATGACCAGTGCAGGAGATGCGTCGCATCTTGGGATTGAGATGCGCCGTATCCTCTGCGGGCCTGACTGACTCGACACAGAACAGAATAGTAAAAATTTTCCGGGTTGTGTCCCGGTCAGCACTTGTCTTTATTCCAGAGTCTTCAAGTTAGACTCACGTTCAGCTCCTTATTCCAATACTTCAGGTTCAAACTCCACCACCTCATTTTCAGTATCCTCAATTTTATTATCAAAGTATTTCTTGACTCGTTGCCCGTTTACCTTGAATATATAACCATTTTTATCGCATATTTCAATAGTTCCATATGGATACACTTTCATGACAACGAACGGACCCGTCCATCTTGATTTAAGTTTACCAGGATACATCTTTAATCTGGAATTAAATAGCAGCACTTTCTCTCCAATAGTAAACGTTTTATCCCCATGTAACCTCGAGTCATGCCATCTTTTAGTTCTTTCTTTGTAGATCTTTGTATTTTTGTAGGCCTCATCTCTTAGTTCATAGAGTTCATTAAGTTCCATGAAACGGTTCTTCGTTGCAGCTTCCATATCCATGTTACAATTCGTCAAAGCCCAATATGCACTTTGTTCTATTTCGACTGGTAGGTGGCATGCTTTTCCGTATACAAGACGAAATGGAGTGCATCCCGTTGGTGTCTTATACGCTGTACGAAATGCCCATAAAGCATCATTTAACTTATCAGACCACCCTTTCGGATTATATCCAGTCATTTTTTCAAGAATTCGCTTTATAGCCCTATTGGTTACTTCAGTTTGCCCATTGGATTGAGGATGGTATGCAGTAGAAACCCTATGATTCACTCCATATTTTTGCAAGGCTCTTCCCAGATGGTGATTACAAAAGTGTGTTTCCCTATCGCTAATCAATGCTTTATGAATTCCAAACCTAGAGAACAAACTTTGCAAAAATTTAAGTACTACCTTGCTGTCGTTTGTTGGAAATGCTTGCGCTTCGACCCATTTTGATACGTAATCAACAGCAACCAAAATATACTTATTACCTTTAGATTCAGGAAACGGTCCCATGAAGTCCAATCCCCATATGTTGAAAACTTCACATACATGGATATAATTTTGCGGCATTTCGTTTCTTGATGTTATATTCCCGGATCGTTGACACGCATCACATCCTTTTATATAATCCTTTGCATCATCGAACATAGTGGGCCAATAAAATCCCGCATCAAGGATTTTTCTTCTTGTGATAACTGCACCGTGATGTCCCCCCGTCGGCCCTGAATGGCAATGTGCCAATATTGCTGGGATGTCATCACCATCTACGCATCTTCGTATAATATTGTCAGGACATAATTTAAAGGCATAAGGTTCATCCCAAATATACTCGCTAGCGCGAGTTAGAAACCTTCTTTTCTCGTCGGATGTTAGCCCTTTTGGAATTTCATTTGCAACAATAAAGTTTATATAGTCGGCATACCATGGTCCATTATTATTACTCTTAATTCTTACCATCATAAGGTGTTCATCAGGAAAGTCATCAGCGATTTCCCTTTCATCAAGCACCTCCATGTCAGGGTTTTCAAGTCTAGATAAGTGGTCAGCAGCTAGATTCTCGGCACCCTTTTTATCTTTAATTTCAATATCGAATCCTTGGAGCAATAAAACCCACCTAATGAGCCTCGGCTTGGCATCCTGTTTATTGAACAAATACTTCAAAGCAGAATGGTCAGTGTAAACCATAGTTTTTGACAATATAAGATATGACCTAAATTTATCGAATGCAAAAACTACTGCTAAAATTTCTTTTTCCGTGGTGGTGTAATGTTCTTGGGCATTATTCAATGTTTTGCTAGCATAATAAATTGGCTTAAATTTCTTATCTATCTTTTGGCCAAGTACAGCTCCAACAGCATAATCACTAGCATCACACATTAGTTCAAAAGGCAGATTCCAATCCGGTGAAATTATAATGGGTGCAGAAGTTAGTTTTTCTTTAAGTATATTAAATGCCTTTTTGCAATCTTCAGAAAAATCAAACTTCGCATCTTTTAGCAATAATTGGGTCATAGGCCTAGATATCTTTGAAAATCCTTTATGAACCTACGATAAAAGCCAGCATGCCCTAAAAAACTTCTAACACCTTTTACATTAGTGGGATAAGGTAGTTTGGCAATTACATCAATTTTTGCTTTGTCGACTTCTATACCTTTCCCAGAAATCTTATGTCCTAACACAATTCCCTCTCTAACCATAAAATGACATTTTTCCCAATTAAGAACAAGGTTAGTTTCTTCACACCTAGCAAGCATTTTATCAAGTTTAAAGAGACAATCACTAAATGAGTTACCGAACACCGAGAAGTCGTCCATGAAGACTTCTATAAAGTCTTCTACCATATCATGGAAGATAGCCGTCATACAACGTTGGAAAGTAGCAGGGGCGTTGCATAGTCCGAACGGCATTCTCCTATAGGCGAAGGTTCCATAAGGGCAGGTGAAAGTCGTCTTCTCTTGATCCTCGGGGGCAATGGGTATTTGGAAGAAACCTGAAAAACCATCTAAAAAACAATAATAAGCATGTCCTGATAGTCTCTCTAACATTTGATCAATAAATGGAAGAGGGAAGTGATCTTTTCGCGTAGCATCATTGAGTTTGCGGTAGTCGATGCAAACTCTCCATCCGGTAACAGTTCTTGAAGGGACTAGCTCATTGTCGTCATTGACTACTACCGTCATTCCTCCTTTTTTTGGTACAACGTGGATAGGACTGACCCACGAGCTGTCGGAAATTGGGTAGATAAGTCCGGAGTCAAGTAATTTTACGATTTCATTTTTCACTACGTCTTGGACTTTTGGATTCAAACGCCTTTGGGGTTGGATGGTTGGTTTGAATTCATCTTCCATGAGGATTTTATGTGTACAGAATGACGGGCTAATTCCCTTAATATCAGACATACTCCACGCTAATGCTCCTCTTCGTTTATATAGTACCTGCAAAAGGGGTTCTTTTTCTTTTGGCGTTAAATCAGATGCAATAATAACGGGCGAATTAGTGTTCCCATTTAAATAGGCATATTCCAAAGTAGAAGGGAGATCCTTAAGCACAGGTTTAACATTATCAATTTCAGTAGCACTAGCGGAATAAACTTGTTCTTTAATTATATTGCTGCTGTCATCAGATAGATGCGCCGCATCGATATTTTCGATGCGCCGTATGGCGTTACATACAGCAGAGTCAGCAGCCAAATAATTATCAATAGTATTCTCATCAACTTGATCTTCTATAGCAATTGTGTTTTCTAAATTTTTAAGCAGAAAAGAATCAAGCAAATTACTTTTTAACAATTTCTGAGTAAATTGATTAATCGTGTCATCAGAAACATCGATATTATAGCATTCATCGTCATCGGAATTATCTTTACTCATAGATTGTTCCATGTTAAACTCAACCTCATCTTTTCCTATGGTAAGAGTTATCTTTTTATTAAAAACATCAATTATGGCCCTAGCAGTGGCTAAAAATGGTCGTCCTAATATTATAGGAACTCTAGAATTTTCAGGCATATCGAGGATAACAAAGTCGATAGGTAATTCAAATTTATCAACTTTTATTAATATATTTTCGGCTATTCCTAATGGGTATTGTATGGATCTATCTGCTAGTTCTAAGCACATCCTAGTAGGTTTTGGTTCACCAAGACCTAATTTTTCATACATAGAAGAGGGCATAAGGCTTATACTAGCTCCTAGGTCGGCTAAAGCATTTTCAATATGCAAAATTTTAATTTGACAAGGAATAGTGAAACTCCCTGGATCTTTTTCTTTAGACGGAAGTTTGTTGAGCAATGCCACTGAGCTTCTTTCCCCCATTGTTACTGTGCAGGCTTCTTCAAGTTTAGACTTGTTTGTAAGCAAGCACTTCAGATATTTAGCATATTTTGGCATTTGCACTAGGGCTTCCATAAATGGTATGCTTAGCAGCAGCTGCTTGAGATTCTCCAGGAACTTCTTTTGATAGGCATCTTCTTTCTCTTTCCTGACCCTATGTGGAAAAGGTAGTGTTGATCGTTTGAGTTTATCAGAAGGTTCTTCTCGGATTACAGGTTCTGGACTAATCTCTTTTGGTTGCTCTTGTTCAGATGATACAGATTCAGGGGAAATCTTGTTTGTGTTGTCATCCTCGGGTGTCTCTCCGGTTTGAAAGGTTGACTTTCCGCCTCTAGTTGTAATCCCTTTCAAATCTTGCTTTACCAAAAGAACCTTGTTAAGCACCGTTGACAATTGGTGCACTTAAATTGCCAATCCGTAAATCATGTTGTTTTGTTCCTTTAGTAACAGCTCATGACTGCCTTTGAATTCATTAATAAAGTTTCTTGCTTCATGATGTTCTTTTTCATTGGCTTGAGCGATTTGTAGTGCAAACTCTTCCATGGTAAGGTTTCTTTGGGGTCTTCCGAACCAGTTGGGGAAAATATCGAACATTGTTCCTGAAAATTAAAGACAGGTAGATTTCAAAGTAAAAGTTTCCAAGTATAAGGGTCAGAGTATTTTCCGTTCGGAGATAAGAAAAATAAAAGTTGCTGATATCTGCAGACGATGCGCCGTATCCAAAAAGTTGGATACGCCGTATCTTATAATCGTTAAAATTTAATCAGACTTTATTCAGAAAATAGATACGCCGCTTAGAAATTTAGAATGCGCCGTATCAGTTTTAATTATCAAAAATCGATATTTATTTAAAATTAAATGCGTCGTATTAACAAAAGTTAATGCGCCGTATTTTCGTTATGTTTCAAAATACAAGATTTTTGATTCAGAAGATACGCCGTATCGATAAAAATCGATGCGTCGTATCTGTTTAATAATTCGAAAACTGTTTTTAATTAAAATAATAGATACGCCGTATCTGTAAAAACAGATGCGTCGTATCGCGTTATCGCTTAGAAAAAAAATTTCTTATTAAAAACAGATACGCCGTATCTTGGGGAAAGATGCGCCGTATCGAATTAATTAAACGCGTTGTATTTTAAAAAATTTAAACGCAATATGCCGTATCTATGAAAATAGATGCGCCGTATCGTTTGAATAAGCTCAGTACAACGATAGCAGAATACAGAAAATACGAAAAATAAAGACAAATAAAAACAAACGAAAATAAACAAAATCTAAACACACAAAAACAGAAAATATGCAAAATAATACAATGAATGCAATTTACCCTAATATACAACAGAGTTAGCGGTTAGATTAAAAATTAAAAAGAAAAACCTAATTAAAATACTAATCAAATTAACAGATAATAACAATTCACTCCCCGGCAGCGGCGCCAAAAACTTGATGCGCGTGTGCATATGCTCTAATTTATACCCACGGTATGTCGTTGTGGTTTTAGCAGTATTCAAGTTTTAAATTTATATTTAGCCGACTTATCAATAACACACACACTTTAACGAGCAGTGTACCCGGTCAGTATGAATATAATGGTAAGTAGAGTGTCGATCACTAAGAGTGGAACGTATTATCTAGTTATCCTAATCAGTATTTTAATATCTTAAGTTAGCTATACAACCTAATCTAACGCAAGGGGGTTCAGCCTGAGAGACTGGCACGGTTTGGTTGTAATTAAATATTAAACTAATAGGCACGAATCAGCGAATAGCACACACGTACACAGATAAATACTCGAGACAATAAGAAGACCTGTCCTGATAGTTAAGTAGCTTGTCACTTGTTTTATTGCTAGTTTTATATGAAGTGTATAGTTCGATGCAACGCACCGAGATTAAGTCCTTTCTCGTTGGTTCTAATCTTATCGGCGAGTAAACCCTTAATGATTACTTATGACTATCCTATTTATCTTTCTTCCTACTTTTCTACAGACGATAGAATGCATAGGCGATCTAATAAATAGGCGAGGGCAGAGGCATGGCGACCCGATCAACGCTCAGCTAGACACAGAGGTTATCAATGTACTAATAAAAGTCACCAAAGACATCAACATATAAACTTTAATTAATGGGAAAGCAGTTTTAAGGGAGTGCAACCTTTCCGTTGTCACGTTACACAAGCCACCAATCCTGATGAATTAAAGTTTACTAATACAATAAAACAAAACTACTTAATGAATTAAATACATGCAGGACCTTCTTACAGCTCTTGTATCTTCGTTCAAGGTGTGTCTTGTGCTGCTACTTCGACTGAATTCGTCCTAGGGTTTCTGTCTTCTCGTACTTAGCTAACTGTCGAACCTTTTTCCAACCTCTGAAATTCGTCTGGTCTTGGGGTATTTATAGTTTCTGTCTGAGGGTAAGATGCGGCGCATCTAATAAGTAGATGCGGCGCATTGACTTAACTTCGCGTGGGGTCCAAGATTAATATATTCAGGAATATTCGTACACCGCCAGAAGATGCGGCGTAACTCCATTCTTAGATGCGGCGCATGTCCTCTTGTATCTTGGATCGTATCTTGTGAAATCTTGATAGTGATGCGCCGTATGTAATAAGCAAGATGCGGCGTATCTGGAGCAGAATGTCTTGATCTTGTACATTTCAGTAGACTCTTATCTTCTTGCTTGTTTTGCTCCATAATTAGTCCAAAATCGCCAAGTTTCACATAATACTTGTTTTTACCTGAGAATTACAAAAGTAAACATTAACGTATCAATTCTTACAGATAATATAATAAAACAAGTCAAATAAATAGGATAAATGATGGTAATAAAATGTACTTATTTGAGTTCATCAACGCCCCATGTCCTCTTTATATACTAGAGGATTAGGGTTTACAAAGGAATCATAATACAATTAGGAAACTACAACCTTCCTAATATTTATCTTTTAAATCTTTTATCTTTATAAGGAGATCTTTTAGAATCTTCAAAATCTTTCATCTTTTTGAACAATTCCAGCTTTGCATTTAAGTCCTTTTGTTTCATTCTTTTATTTATTTTGTCTCATCAAATCAAGAATCCCAACAATCTTCCCCTATCTGATGATGACAATACAAACAAAGTCGTGTACGAACTTCCCTAGACATTTTGCTATCACTTTAAGGAGTTTCTCTCATTAATGTAACTCCTGATAGAACTTATGCACGCCATCAATAAGCTCTTAGAACCGTTTTAGCTCAAGACTGATTAGGTCTTATATTATCTAGGAACAATAACATTGAATATGCAGCGAAATAATAAATAAGAACATCAATGTTATGAACAAGGTTTTTCAGTCATTATGATTCACTTACACACCTCAATTCTAGATGATCAATTCTAAAATAGTTACACACTAACAGGGATCAAGGATCCTTGATATGTAAGACAAACTCTAACCTTAACCCTAGGCGTCCATTATGGACTTGACGCCTAGACACACACGACACAATTTAATCGACTACATATTTGTGCACACATAATAATACGTCCCATGTCCTCTTTATATACTAGAGGATTAGGGTTTACAAAGAATCATAATACAATTAGGAAACTATAACCTTCCTAATATTTATCTTTTAAATCTTTTATCCTTATAAGGAGATCTTCTAGAATCTTCAAAATCTTCCATCTTTTTGACAATTCCAGCTTTGCATTTAAGACCCTTTGTTTCATTCTTTTATTTATTTTGTCTCATCAAATCAAGAATCCCAACAATCTTCCCCTATTTGATGATGACAAAACAAACAAAGTCGTGTACGAACTTCCCTAGATGAAGTAGAGAAGTTGAGATGTAAACATCTCCCTGAATGAAACAAATACTTCCCCTTAATTCAGACTTCCTTTGTACCATGCTATACCACCAAGGATCTACAAGTTGCAAATCATCAAATCTTCTTCCCTTTTTTGTCCTCATCAAATTAGGAACTAAAGTATGCAACCTTGATCTCGATGTAGCATATAAATGGTTAAACATCTTAACATTAAGCTTCCCCTGAAACCCATATGTTAACCATTCGTTGAATCTTCAATTCTGTAAGCTCTATGTAATGATTACTAACGAAGAAAACTAAGTATTACCAACTTGATGCTGAAGTAGAACAACCCAAACGTGTGTCTTATATCTTGTACTACATATGTGACTTCGAACGTATACTCAAACCTGATGTATTGGGAGACCGCAATCCCTTGACAATGATCTCCATCTTCAATGAGACACTGAGCACAATAACGTAACTCCTTAATGTGATAGCAAAACCATCTTGCTAGACTTGTCAATTATTTGTCACAATGTGAACGCCCGGACAAGTTACCTCCTGCTAAAAGGTATGATAAAACACAAACCCGAATAATTCCACTTCATCTTCAAATAGGTGATAAAAACTTTTCTTCGTAATAAATTAAACCAAATAATAAACGAGCCATTAAACCTTTAAGAACGTAAACCAATATACAAAAACCTTCTGTATGTGTGTTGGAACCAACCTGTTCCAAATCGAAGACCAAATATCTCTTTCAAACCCTACTGATGTTCACCAAAATTAAAAACTTTAAACTTGTGGCAAGAATCAGCATTAGTAAGTACAAATGATCGAGCAGTACTGAATACTAAAGGAGCAGTACCGTCATTCCAACGAGCAATACAAATAACCATTGACAAACTCTCGACTGTCCATTAGCAGTACAAACTAGCAACTAGCAGTACAAAGTTGTCACACCCTAGCAGTACTAAGTTAAAGACGCAGCAGTACTAAAAATATACGATAGGAGTACTAACTCGTAAGCTTGGCAGTACTAATGTAGAACGAGCAGTACAAACCTGATAAGCCAACATTTTGGTAAGAACAGTTGTAAACGTTGAACAAAGAAACCTAACCACCTTGTTTCCTAGGGTTTCAGTCGTATTAACAAAACACGAAGTAGCACATCAATGATCGTCTTCCATATCGAAGTAAATTATCAAAAGAAAATCAGGAAGAACGAGAATCATGAAAACCTTAAAAAGTGATTATACTATTATCTGAAGCTGCATTCTTTGATAACCAGATTAGGACATGAATCAAAGGCATAGTTAAAATCCAAAGCCGACTTCCATGCTGAATGCAATTGACATATAATGAATACAGGAAAATCGATATTCATAAAACCCTAAACAAATAATTGTGAACAGCAGCAGCTTCAACGATCAGAAGATGAATCCCTACAAATTCAAATCAACTTGCACCAGGTTAATAACGAATCAACTATTCATAGATAACCATATTAGACATCATCTTCCATCAAAACCATAGTAAAGAACAATAGGTTTTAAGAAAATTCGGTTTAAACCCTAATAAATTGTTAACCATAAAAACCGATTATAAAACCTAACCAAAGCTGCTTCCACGACATTAAAACCTTGTAGAATCCTAGATATCACGAGCTCCAAAGCTCTGATACCACCTGATAGAACTTATAGACGCCATCAATAAGCTCTTAGGACCGTTTAAGCTTGAGGTTGATTAGACCTCATATTATCTAGGAACAATAACATTGAATATGCAGCGGAATAATAAATAAGAACATCAATGTTACGAACAAGGTTTTTCATTCATTATGATTCACATAATCACCACAATTCTAGATGATCAACTCTAGAACGGTTACTCAACAATAATAGGAATTCTAAGTTCCTTGCAGTGATAAACAACTCTAACCTTTGGCGTCCATTAAAGGAACTTGACGCCTAGATGACACACAACTCAATTTAGTCGACTACATATTTTGTGCACATATAATAATATGTCCCATGTCCTCTTTATATACTAGAGGATTAGGGTTTACAAAGGAATTTAAATACAATTAGGAAACTACAACCTTCCTAATATTTATCTTTTAAATCTTTTATCTATATAAGGAGATCTTCTAGAATCTTCAAAATCTTCCATCTTTTTGAACAATTCCAGCTTTGCGTTTAAGTCCTTTTGTTTCATTCTTTTACTTATTTTGTCTCATCAAATCAATAAACCCAACAAAAAGTATACGAGCAGTACTAAGTTTCAACAACGGGCAGTACAAACATAAGTCAACCAGCAGTACTAAGTGATCAATAAGCAGTTACAACAACCTACTAGCAGTATTAATCAACATGTACCTTCATAAGCCCTTCGAACAGTATAAACTTTAAAACGTATACCAGCAGAAACAAACTAAACTCATCAGCTCTAATAAATCTTCGAGCTGTACTAAAAAGAACTTAGCAGTACTAATATATATTAAGCAGTATTAACACGAATTAGTAGCACACTAACTCGTCACATCAGCAGCATTAACACAAATGGCAGTACTAATCTGAAGCAGTAGTATTAATCGTGTTGTCGAGCAGTACTAACCATTTTAATGTAGCAGTACGAAGTTAGGGCAGCAGTACTAACGTACTAACTAGCAATACTAACATATTAAGATAGCAGTACTAACTAGCAAAGCGTAGCAGTATTAAAAACATTACGAGCAACACTAACTATCCATAGAACGAGTAGCAGTATCAACTTCTAACTTGTGTCACCAGTAAATTTAGTATTCCACACATTCTCCTCCATATCCAATACCTAATTAAGTCCAGTATTCATAACAGATGTGTCTTGATCAAAGTCAGTTCGATCAGTATACACGTTACACACAGGTTCAACATTAGAGTTAACCTTTGCATATAATCATTCGATTCATCATGAGCATTACCATTAAAACCAACTTATTGCACCAGTACAACACAATCCTTCACCGTATTATCTTTAAACAGCCTATTTTAAAACATTGATTGAGAAAGACGACATGTAAGTGTCAAGCATAGGATCACGCAGTGATTTAATAAAACTCCCAGCATCCAAGTTTCTTAATATGTTAGTAGTATGATTCATTAATTCTTCGCCTTCCAAACCATCTTACAAAAAACTGATATTCAGAAACCCTAGCCATGTAGTCGATCAATATCATTGATAATTTACAATTACACACTTTTGATGAAAGAATTAATCAATCATGTAGCATAGTATCATCAAAGATTTAGAAGCAAACATGCGGCAAAAACCATAACCGCAAACAATTATAACAAAAACCCTAAACTTCTAGGGTTTCAGTTTTGCTTCCATATCAAAACTGATTGAATAATAAATGATGGTTTTGTGTTATAAATAGCTCTAACCAACCTCCTGATTAATTCGGATTCAAGTAATAATAAATTCAGGAAGTTTATTATTCAAAAACCCAAAAATCGATTTTCTGAAAAACCTTTCTGCAACAGACTTCGACGATCTATATCTTCCAAAAGAATGCTCAGATTGAAGATCCATCGAGTGAGAATTTTTCTTGATGTATGAAGTACCTTCAGTAAAAATTTCGTTACGATCCAACGATTAACGAATAAGATACCGCCTTTTAAAAAACAGCACTGCAGAAAGTTACAAAAACAAAACCAAAATCGATTTTCTTTTTCTTTCTTCGACTAAAAACCTTGTGAATCCCTAGATCAAGAGCTCCCCAAGCTCTGATACCAATTCTGGAGTTTAAAATAACTCCATGGATCGTTTAGAGCACTAGAGATTAACAATAACAAAGACAATAAAATGCACAACGGAATAAATAAAGAACAATGTTATTGTATCAAGGTTTCTTCGTCATCATCTCTAACAACTACAATCACAAACACGATAAGCCCCAATACTACTTGATCAAGCATAGTACGTGTTACACACCTTGTAACAGGGATCAAGGATTTGACCTTGAGGCTTAAACAAACACAAACCAAGTCTAGGCGTTTACAAGACCTACGCCCTAGACACATACACACACACATTTTGCTGGTTTTACATCTTGACACACATAAAAACTAAAACCTGTATTCTCTTTATATAATAGAGAATTAGGTTTACAAAGGACTAATAAGTAAAATCTTCTTTATCAAGCAAGTCCATTGTATTTTGCATTGTCTTCATTCTTCACTTGTAGTTTTGTATTTATCAACTCAAATATAAAACCCAACATAGAGCAAAGTTTCAGAACCTGTAGCTCTGATACCACTTGTGGATCCCAATGTACGATCTATTTGAGCTTTGTTTAGAAACTTTGAGTATACCAAAGAGTATGCGGAATCTACTCTTTGATAGTTAGAAGAATGCACTTAACAATGTCAATGTATAAGCAATGAAACAGTAAACAAGTTATGAACACAGTTTAACCAAAACGATTCAATATTATTAAACTAATAATACGAGTGATCTGAATATCACTAGGGTTTACAACCTTGAATCTTAACACAAACTCTCGTATATTAGAGATGTAACCTAGGACCTCCTTTTATAGACACAAGGAGTCCTTTATAAGATAACTATCAATATTCTAAACATGCAGAATATTCGTATCATTCTAACTATATAAAATATATACTAAATATCTTCTATACATAACTCTTTACACATCTTTATCCATTAGCAGTACCTTCCTCTTTCAGCAGACTCAATAGTACAAAGTTTCTTCTGGTAGTACTAACTTAGTTAGTACCGTTAGTACTAACTCAGTTAGTACTGTTAGTGTAATAAGAAGCAGTTCCAACTTTGCCTTGGCAGTACAAACTCTGAATCAAATAATTCCTAACATTCACACCCTTTGACTTTCAAACAATATGAAGATGCACCCCACCAAAACCTAGTCGAGATACACACTTAAAAACCAAACCCTATCGAGAACCAAACCCACACAACCCTTCTTCGCATGACCTTTAACAAAACCGAAACAAACTCCAAAAGTGACCAATGTATTTAACGTGGCAAAATATATGTTTCAACAAGACCAAACAAGTCTCAATACATAACCATTTTTAGATCCAATTTACACATGTTTTCATTATATTAGCCCAAAACTACACCTGTCAACAGCCCTATTAGTCGACACATTTATACGATGTAAAATGATGAAGCGAAAAGTGTACCGCTTTTAGGGGGTCATTTAAGCCCTAAATCGTATTTATTTGATCAAATATTGCCCTAAATAGTTCCTTTTGTCATTTTAGGTACTTTGGAGAAGAAATCTAGAAAAGGAAGCATTTTGGACGTTTTTGGAGCATAAAAGTGAAGAAAACGACAAAGTCTCAAATTTATGCTGGAAAGTACCTTTGACGGCGTCAGGAATTGGTCCAGACGGCGTCATGGCTTGGCAAAAGTGGTGGATGTGAAAATTACTCATGATAAGCCAGAGAAATTTGCATGAAAAATCTGACGGCGTCACCCTTTAATGTGATCAAGGTCGTCACGGCTTAAGCTAAAGAGGGACGACGTCAAGCACTAATCTGACGGCGTCAAGCCTTGATAAGCCAGAGCGGATTTTGGAGGTCTAAAGAGGGACGGCGTCAGGAAGGCCATCCGGGAACCCTAAAAGCGGCGAGGTGACGGCGTCAGGATCTACAACGTGACGCCGTCAGCCCTTATACTCTATATATAGTTTTGCAATTTTTTGTCATTAGTGTGGAACTTTGTGTGTAACCTTTTGGGAGGAAACCCTAAGACGATTTTAGCAGCTTTTTCAAGGCTTTTTGCCTTGAGATCTTCCATGTTACATTGAAGATAAGTTATCGTTTAATCATTCAATATGTCTATGTGTTGTTTGATTATATCTTGTTCTTGTCTTTTGATTAACATGCTAGGCTAGATTTATCTTGTGTTTGCTTAGATCTAATGAAACCTAGCTATTGATTATTGGTTATTAGTGTGTTATTAGTTGTATTGGATGATTGTTTATCTATGTTAGGCTTAAGAAAACTGGCTAACTTCCTATTCGGTAACTTGCTTGAACGTCTTAAGAAACATGAACCAATGCGTACTAAGGTTTTTATGGTTGTATTTAATGCATGAGCGAATTCTAGTGATCCCATGTTAGGAGCTTCCTAGCCGGCTCGGCATAGGAGTGAAGTAGGAGCTTGTAGAGTTGGGGAAGTACGTACGCCACCCCACGATTGGTATTAAGGAATACACCCGTCATCCACGCAATTAATACACACTAATCAACTGGTAAAAGATAGTTAGGGAGTAAGGAAATCTAAGTAAACACATCTCTCTCCACATAAGTTTTACCACCTTTTCATTTTCAGTTATTTTATTTTATTTGCATTTGTAGTAATTTGGGTTAGTTGACTAGCAACTAATTCCGCCCACTCTTTCAAACCCGAGATTTTACTTGCTTTCATAAAATATAAAAACACAAAAAGAATCTTCTCTCACCCCTAGACCTATTAGAGTAGTTTTTCAATCCTAACGACACTATTCCCTGTGGAGAACGATCAATCCCCCGTACTTACCACTACATTATACTACATCGGTCAGGTACACTGCCTGGTGGGGTTGTAAGCCTCTTGAGATCCCTCGAGAGGTAAAACCTGTTGTAAGGTCGCAAAACCACGCATCAAGTTTTTGGCGCCGCTGCCGGGGAGTAGTTATTGCTTAGGTTGAAATTCTTTTTTATTAGGTCTACTTACTAGATTCCTTTCTAGTAAGATTTTTATTTTCTTTTTATAGGTCTTCTTTAGTCTATCTTATTTCTTTGTGTGTTTGTTCGTAATTTCCATTGACTCTTCCGTTCACCATTATGGAGAACGCGAATCCACCATACCACCAACCACGTAATTCACCCACTCCATATGACATCTTGATGTTTAAACAACATAAAGATGAACCACTCTATGATGCATGGACTCGTTTTAAATATTTAATCCAAAAAGTCCCTCATCATAACTTCGATTTTTGGTCCCTAACTCAAATCTTTTACAATCATGTCGACCGACATGCCCAAAGGGACATTTACCATTTTGCCGGCAGGGATCTTAGGGAATTAAGTGCTGAGGAAGCATGGGAAGCTATTGAGAATTGTGCCCAATATTATTATATAGTAGACAACCAAACAAACATTAATACAAGTCAATTGACCACAAATTTCAAGGATCATGAAACAAGTTTGTTTGGGGATGAGGGTAGAGTTGAGCCACCTAGCTGCATGTCATGGTTAGGCACTACCATAATACATGATGAACACATAGGTGACCTTGATGTGATGGAGGATTTAGCCGAACATGATCACATTGATCAAAAAGACATAGGTTTTATGACCAATGACTTTGAATCCCGAAGAACACATGATGAATCCTTTAGGCAAATTGAACATGGTCGGATTATTGAGGAAGATCCTTATGATTCGGACATAGAAGTTGAGATGCCTAGAGAAGCACTTGAGATACTTGGGAAAATGTTAGGGTTAGATTGTACTAAAACACATGATGAGGATATAGGTGATCTTGACATAGGGAATGATGAGGTAAGTAACATAAGCCCACCAAGTACCCCACAAGTCCTACCATCATTTGAGGCACACACACCACCCATGACTTACCCGGAAGAAGTAGAAGAGACTATAGGAACCCCAATAGAGGTAGAGCCCTTGGACCAAACAAAACTAGAAGAAATAGGTTTGAATACTTGTAGTCATAACCTTTCTTTTAGTTCTATGGAAGTTCCTAGTTTTGATGAACCGGAGCCTAAACCAAAACCGTTACCTAATCTTCCATCCTTAGATGTGAACTTAGGAATTGAATTAGGTCCCGACCCACCCATCAAACCATATAGTCCGGGTAGTTTTATGTTGAAGGTAGTAGACTCTAAGCCTTGTAGAGAGGAAGCTGATATAGGAGTGAACCATAACCTTTCATACTTACATCACCCATTCATGATTAGTCTTAAGAAACACTATGGGTTTAAACCGGGTTTATTAGGTCAAGATGGATTCCCAACTAGGAGTCTCTCGAAGTTGATAGAAGATGATCCCTTTCTAGGAGAAAACTTCAATTCACCCATTGACCCAATTGAACTAAGTAAGGTTATGATGATTGGATCCCACATCTTTGAGCATATAATTCATCCACCACTCTTTCCTCACGTGACATACTCATACCGAGTCGGTGTGTATCGCTACTATCACCCGCACTTAACCCTAAGTGTAGGGAAAACCTCTCCTTTATCCGTTAAATAAGGGCAGAGTCAGGCTCGTGACTCGAACAAAAACAAGCGCTTCTTGGGAGGCAACCCAAGCTTTATTTGCTTTGTGTGTTTATTTATTTATTTGTTTGTTTTTATTTGCTTCCGTATGTGTGTTTAAATTTTATTATTATTGATTCATGTTCAAAACTAATTTGTGAAAATGCTTTATTTTGTTTTTAACTTTGTCTTAACTACTTATAAAGGTATTTTGCAAAAGTTAATTGTAAGGGAAATCTAAATCGGTTTATTAGAACACAAATGAACATGAATCATAATAATAATAAATTAACATACATATTAGTAATTGTTTGAGTCAAATGCTTGTATCGAGTCATAATGATGTTTTGCAGGAATTCCAGGAAGTAAGGTATAGGTTTTTCCAAAATTTTTCCGGGAACTTAACATGAGAATTCTGTCAGATCATTTCTGACGGCGTCAGGCTTTACAACCTGACGGCATCAGGTTTAATTTTCTGAAAATTTTTGAAAGTTTTGTTTTCATAAAAACAGTTTTTATTAAATCTCTAACTTATAATCTCCAGGAATCTGCAAAATTATCATTCCACAAGCATTATATCCTTATATATAGAGTTTATCCCGCCGATGTTATGCAGGTTTTCGTGTTTGTTTTCTCAGGTTTAACAGGTTATTTTGGACAAGGAAATGTTTGTTGGATCAAGCTTATGGCGATGCATTAGTCATGAAGCTTCTACATTCTCTTGGAAGAAGATCTAACCGTGTTACCACATTATCCACCGAGCGAATCAGGGGAGTATTTGATTTCATTCTTTTACTTTATGCTTTTACATCTTTTTATTTGAACATTGGGGACAATGTTCATCTTAAGTGTAAGGGGGGGGGGGGGGGGTTAAAAGTACGATACGATTAGAGAATGCTTTTACGCTTGATTTTTGTTTGTTTAAAAGTAGATGTGTAATAAAACTGAGATAAATACCTGTTAGGGCAATTTTAGCGCCAAATTTAAAATTTTTTACAACATTTAGGAGTGAAACTTTGATCTTAATGAGCATCTCACGGATAGGAGTTATATGACTAGCACAAAAACCGTACCACTAAAAATTTTCCACCCCCAAATATGTGAGGTTCGCCCCTAGAATTGGTAGGAAAAGCATTTATGCTATGATGTGAGTACCGGTAGCACTTAGATTCTAGAACTTGCGTTAGGACCATCCCGAGGCCACAAGTGAGACTACATTCGTGTAGTTAGATTTACTACATGATAAGAGGCATTAGGATTAACCCATTGTTTTACACCTGTGTTTTTGTTATAATTACTTTGGCTACATTAGTCAAGTAATTCTCCCACACCCTTTGCGTTGTACTTATTTTTAGTACACGATACCCCTAGTACACCCCTTAGAGCCTATCTTTTCGTTTCGACCTTTAAGCATTTTACTTAAAGGAAGAATTTGTTACACCCCACTAAAATGTACACCCAAATCGCCTTAGCCTACCTTGTATGCACTCATCTTTAGTGCATTATTGTGACAACATTTGTTTAAACCCAAGTTAATTATCTAGTTGATTACATGGTTGCTAAGTCGAGTCATATCCTTGTACATACTGTTTTGGGATGATTGGAACTCATGGGTAAAGTACTAGTGTAATGGAGTAATAGGGAAGACATCATTTATTACCCCCATATGTGCTAAATATTTTAAAAGTACTCCAAGTGTTTCGATTATCTTAATTCGAGTCATTAGAATAGTTATTTGTAAAGTTATGTAAAAGTTCAAGTGTAAGGGGAATGCAACGCCCCTATGATGTATTATTTTGGATGGTAGGGCAAGGGTGTATGAAAAAAAAAAATCAAAAAAATCAAGAAAAATACAAAAAAAAATGAGAAAAAGAAAAGTTGAAAAAACATACGGACTACCATCCCGTTTCATTTTATGTTTGTTTTATGTTTTTTTTTGTTATTTTTTTTTTAGCTTAAGATTGATTCGAGTCTTGGCTTAGCAACATTGTATAGTACATGTAATTAATCAAGATCTTTAACTCGCCACCAGTAAAATATCCCTTATCCAACAAAACCGTGTTTATCATATCCCTACACCTAACGTTATAACCCGTTTAAAAGCCCTCTTTGATAGTTTATCTTAGGTGCTTACGCCTAGTGGAGGAGGTTTTTGATCCTTTCCCAAGCCTATGGTAGTCTATTTGCTATGACAGGTAGTGATAGATATTATCCGTTTTCATTTATGAGATTTATTTTGATGACACTTGAGAGATGTGAGTATCTAAACACTACTTGTGAGGTGCTAGTATGTAATCTCTGTGCTTATTATGATTAAAGTGGAACGACTAATTGTTGTAATTACTTTTATATTAGTGTTAAATGACCCCTAACTTGTATTTTGATTAGAATAAAAGCGCATTTGCTTGAGGACAAGCAAATCTCAAGTGTAAGGGTATTTGATGAAGCGAAAAGTGTACCGCTTTTAGGGGGTCATTTAAGCCCTAAATCCTATTTATTTGATCAAATATTGCCCTAAATCGTTCCTTTTGTCATTTTAGGTGCTTTGGAGAAGAAATCTGGAAAAGGAAGCATTTTGGACGTTTTTGGAGCATAAAAGTGAAGAAAACGACAAAGTCTCAAATTTATGCTGGAAAGTACCTTTGACGGCGTCAGGAATTGGTCCAGACGGCGTCATGGCTTGGCAAAAGTGGTGGATGTGAAAATTACTCATGATAAGCCAGAGAAATTTGCATGAAAAATCTGACGGCGTCACCCTTTAATGTGATCAAGGTCGTCACGGCTTAAGCTAAAGAGGGACGGCGTCAAGCACTAATCTGACGGCGTCAAGCCTTGATAAGCCAGAGCGGATTTTGGAGGTCTAAAGAGGGACGGCGTCAGGAAGGCCATCCGGGAACCCTAAAAGCGGCGAGGTGACGGCGTCAGGATCTACAACGTGACGCCGTCAGCCCTTATACTCTATATATAGTTTTGCAATTTTTTGTCATTAGTGTGGAACTTTGTGTGTAACCTTTTGGGAGGAAACCCTAAGACGATTTTAGCAGCTTTTTCAAGGTTTTTTGCCTTGAGATCTTCCATGTTACATTGAAGATAAGTTATCGTTTAATCATTACATATGTCTATGTGTTGTTTGATTATATCTTGTTCTTGTCTTTTGATTAACATGCTAGGCTAGATTTATCTTGTGTTTGCTTAGATCTAATGAAACCTAGCTATTGATTATTGGTTATTAGTGTGTTATTAGTTGTATTGGATGATTGTTTATCTATGTTAGGCTTAAGAAAACTGGCTAACTTCCTATTCGGTAACTTGCTTGAACGTCTTAAGAAACATGAACCAATGCGTACTAAGGTTTTTATGGTTGTATTTAATGCATGAGCGAATTCTAGTGATCCCATGTTAGGAGCTTCCTAGCCGGCTCGGCATAGGAGTGAAGTAGGAGCTTGTAGAGTTGGGGAAGTACGTACGCCACCCCACGATTGGTATTAAGGAATACACCCGTCATCCACGCAATTAATACACACTAATCAACCGGTAAAAGATAGTTAGGGAGTAAGGAAATCTAAGTAAACACATTTCTCTCCACATAAGTTTTACCACCTTTTCTTTTTCAGTTATTTTATTTTATTTGCATTTGTAGTAATTTGGGTTAGTTGACTAGCAACTAATTCCGCCCACTCTTTCAAACCCGAGATTTTACTTGCTTTCATAAAATATAAAAACACAAAAAGAATCTTCTCTCACCCCTAGACCTATTAGAGTAGTTTTTCAATCCTAACGACACTATTCCCTGTGGAGAACGATCAATCCCCCGTACTTACCACTACACTATACTACATCGGTCAGGTACACTGCCTGGTGGGGTTGTAAGCCTCTTGAGATCCCTCGAGAGGTAAAACCTGTTGTAAGGTCGCAAAACCACGCATCAAGTTTTTGGCGCCGCTGCCGGGGAGTAGTTATTGCTTAGGTTGAAATTCTTTTTTATTAGGTCTACTTACTAGATTCCTTTCTAGTAAGATTTTTATTTTCTTTTTATAGGTCTTCTTTAGTCTATCTTATTTCTTTGTGTGTTTGTTCGTAATTTCCTTTGACTCTTCCGTTCACCATTATGGAGAACGCGAATCCACCATACCACCAACCACGTAATTCACCCACTCCATATGACATCTTGATGTTTAAACAACATAAAGATGAACCACTCTATGATGCATGGACTCGTTTTAAATATTTACTCCAAAAAGTCCCTCATCATAACTTCGATTTTTGGTCCCTAACTCAAATCTTTTACAATCATGTCGACCGACATGCCCAAAGGGACATTTACCATTTTGCCGGCAGGGATCTTAGGGAATTAAGTGCTGAGGAAGCATGGGAAGCTATTGAGAATTGTGCCCAATATTATTATATAGTAGACAACCCAACAAACATTAATACAAGTCAATTGACCACAAATTTCAAGGATCATGAAACAAGTTTGTTTGGGGATGAGGGTAGAGTTGAGCCACCTAGCTGCATGTCATGGTTAGGCACTACCATAATACAGGGTGAACACTTAGGTGATCTTGATGTGATGGAGGATTTAGCCGAACATGATCACATTGATCAAAAAGACATAGGTTTTATGACCAATGACTTTGAATCCCGAAGAACACATGATGAATCCTTTAGGCAAATTGAACATGGTCGGATTATTGAGGAAGATCCTTATGATTCGGACATAGAAGTTGAGATGCCTAGAGAAGCACTTGAGATACTTGGGAAAATGTTAGGGTTAGATTGTACTAAAACACATGATGAGGATATAGGTGATCTTGACATAGGGAATGATGAGGTAAGTAACATAAGCCCACCAAGTACCCCACAAGTCCTACCATCATTTGAGGCACACACACCACCCATGACTTACCCGGAAGAAGTAGAAGAGACTATAGGAACCCCAATAGAGGTAGAGCCCTTGGACCAAACAAAACTAGAAGAAATAGGTTTGAATACTTGTAGTCATAACCTTTCTTTTAGTTCTATGGAAGTTCCTAGTTTTGATGAACCGGAGCCTAAACCAAAACCGTTACCTAATCTTCCATCCTTAGATGTGAACTTAGGAATTGAATTAGGTCCCGACCCACCCATCAAACCATATAGTCCGGGTAGTTTTATGTTGAAGGTAGTAGACTCTAAGCCTTGTAGAGAGGAAGCTGATATAGGAGTGAACCATAACCTTTCATACTTACATCACCCATTCATGATTAGTCACAAGAAACACTATGGGTTTAAACCGGGTTTATTAGGTCAAGATGGATTCCCAACTAGGAGTCTCTCGAAGTTGATAGAAGATGATCCCTTTCTAGGAGAAAACTTCAATTCACCCATTGACCCAATTGAACTAAGTAAGGTTATGATGATTGGATCCCACATCTTTGAGCATATAATTCATCCACCACTCTTTCCTCACGTGACATACTCATACCGAGTCGGTGTGTATCGCTACTATCACCCACACTTAACCCTAAGTGTAGGGAAAACCTCTCCTTTATCCGTTAAATAAGGGCAGAGTCAGGCTCGTGACTCGAACAAAAACAAGCGCTTCTTGGGAGGCAACCCAAGCTTTATTTGCTTTGTGTGTTTATTTATTTATTTGTTTGTTTTTATTTGCTTCCGTATGTGTGTTTAAATTTTATTATTATTGATTCATGTTCAAAACTAATTTGTGAAAATGCTTTATTTTGTTTTTAACTTTGTCTTAACTACTTATAAAGGTATTTTGCAAAAGTTAATTGTAAGGGAAATCTAAATCGGTTTATTAGAACACAAATGAACATGAATCATAATAATAATAAATTAACATACATATTAGTAATTGTTTGAGTCAAATGCTTGTATCGAGTCATAATGATGTTTTGCAGGAATTCCAGGAAGTAAGGTATAGGTTTTTCCAAAATTTTTCCGGGAACTTAACATGAGAATTCTGTCAGATCATTTCTGACGGCGTCAGGCTTTACAACCTGACGGCATCAGGTTTAATTTTCTGAAAATTTTTGAAAGTTTTGTTTTCATAAAAACAGTTTTTATTAAATCTCTAACTTATAATCTCCAGGAATCTGCAAAATTATCATTCCACAAGCATTATATCCTTATATATAGAGTTTATCCCGCCGATGTTATGCAGGTTTTCGTGTTTGTTTTCTCAGGTTTAACAGGTTATTTTGGACAAGGAAATGTTTGTTGGATCAAGCTTATGGCGATGCATTAGTCATGAAGCTTCTACATTCTCTTGGAAGAAGATCTAACCGTGTTACCACATTATCCACCGAGCGAATCAGGGGAGTATTTGATTTCATTCTTTTACTTTATGCTTTTACATCTTTTTATTTGAACATTGGGGACAATGTTCATCTTAAGTGTAAGGGGGGGGGGGTAAAAGTACGATACGATTAGAGAATGCTTTTACGCTTGATTTTTGTTTGTTTAAAAGTAGATGTGTAATAAAACTGAGATAAATACCTGTTAGGGCAATTTTAGCGCCAAATTTAAATTTTTTTACAACATTTAGGAGTGAAACTTTGATCTTAATGAGCATCTCACGGATAGGAGTTATATGACTAGCACAAAAACCGTACCACTAAAAATTTTCCACCCCCAAATATGTGAGGTTCGCCCCTAGAATTAGTAGGAAAAGCATTTATGCTATGATGTGAGTACCGGTAGCACTTAGATTCTAGAACTTGCGTTAGGACCATCCCGAGGCCACAAGTGAGACTACATTCGTGTAGTTAGATTTACTACATGATAAGAGGCATTAGGATTAACCCATTGTTTTACACCTGTGTTTTTGTTATAATTACTTTGGCTACATTGGTCAAGTAATTCTCCCACACCCTTTGCGTTGTACTTATTTTTAGTACACGATACCCCTAGTACACCCCTTAGAGCCTATCTTTTCGTTTCGACCTTTAAGCATTTTACTTAAAGGAAGAATTTGTTACACCCCACTAAAATGTACACCCAAATCGCCTTAGCCTACCTTGTATGCACTCATCTTTAGTGCATTATTGTGACAACATTTGTTTAAACCCAAGTTAATTATCTAGTTGATTACATGGTTGCTAAGTCGAGTCATATCCTTGTACATACTGTTTTGGGACGATTGGGACTCATGGGTAAAGTACTAGTGTAATGGAGTAATGGGGAAGACATCATTTATTACCCCCATATGTGCTAAATATTTTAAAAGTACTCCAAGTGTTTCGATTATCTTAATTCGAGTCATTAGAATAGTTATTTGTAAAGTTATGTAAAAGTTCAAGTGTAAGGGGAATGCAACGCCCCTATGATGTATTATTTTGGATGGTAGGGCAAGGGTGTATGAAAAAAAAAAAAAAAAAAAAATCAAAAAAATCAAGAAAAATACAAAAAAAAAAAATGAGAAAAAGAAAAGTTGAAAAAACATACGGACTACCATCCCGTTTCATTTTATGTTTGTTTTATGTTTTTTTTCGTTATTTTGTTTTTAGCTTAAGATTGAGTCGAGTCTTGGCTTAGCAACATTGTATAGTACATGTAATTAATCAAGATCTTTAACTCGCCACCAGTAAAATATCCCTTATCCAACAAAACCGTGTTTATCATATCCCTACACCTAACGTTATAACCCGTTTAAAAGCCCTCTTTGATAGTTTATCTTAGGTGCTTACGCCTAGTGGAGGAGGTTTTTGATCCTTTCCCAAGCCTATGGTAGTCTATTTGCTATGACAGGTAGTGATAGATATTATCCGTTTTCATTTATGAGATTTATTTTGATGACACTTGAGAGATGTGAGTATCTAAACACTACTTGTGAGGTGCTAGTATGTAATCTCTGTGCTTATTATGATTAAAGTGGAACGACTAATTGTTGTAATTACTTTTATATTAGTGTTAAATGACCCCTAACTTGTATTTTGATTAGAATAAAAGCGCATTTGCTTGAGGACGAGCAAATCTCAAGTGTAAGGGTATTTGATGAAGCGAAAAGTGTACCGCTTTTAGGGGGTCATTTAAGCCCTAAATCCTATTTATTTGATCAAATATTGCCCTAAATCGTTCCTTTTGTCATTTTAGGTGCTTTGGAGAAGAAATCTGGAAAAGGAAGCATTTTGGACGTTTTTGGAGCATAAAAGTGAAGAAAACGACAAAGTCTCAAATTTATGCTGGAAAGTACCTTTGACGGCGTCAGGAATTGGTCCAGACGGCGTCATGGCTTGGCAAAAGTGGTGGATGTGAAAATTACTCATGATAAGCCAGAGAAATTTGCATGAAAAATCTGACGGCGTCACCCTTTAATGTGATCAAGGTCGTCACGGCTTAAGCTAAAGAGGGACGGCGTCAAGCACTAATCTGACGGCGTCAAGCCTTGATAAGCCAGAGCGGATTTTGGAGGTCTAAAGAGGGACGGCGTCAGGAAGGCCATCCGGGAACCCTAAAAGCGGCGAGGTGACGGCGTCAGGATCTACAACGTGACGCCGTCAGCCCTTATACTCTATATATAGTTTTGCAATTTTTTGTCATTAGTGTGGAACTTTGTGTGTAACCTTTTGGGAGGAAACCCTAAGACGATTTTAGCAGCTTTTTCAAGGCTTTTTGCCTTGAGATCTTCCATGTTACATTGAAGATAAGTTATCGTTTAATCATTCAATATGTCTATGTGTTGTTTGATTATATCTTGTTCTTGTCTTTTGATTAACATGCTAGGCTAGATTTATCTTGTGTTTGCTTAGATCTAATGAAACCTAGCTATTGATTATTGGTTATTAGTGTGTTATTAGTTGTATTGGATGATTGTTTATCTATGTTAGGCTTAAGAAAACTGGCTAACTTCCTATTCGGTAACTTGCTTGAACGTCTTAAGAAACATGAACCAATGCGTACTAAGGTTTTTATGGTTGTATTTAATGCATGAGCGAATTCTAGTGATCCCATGTTAGGAGCTTCCTAGCCGGCTCGACATAGGAGTGAAGTAGGAGCTTGTAGAGTTGGGGAAGTACGTACGCCACCCCACGATTGGTATTAAGGAATACACCCGTCATCCACGCAATTAATACACACTAATCAACTGGTAAAAGATAGTTAGGGAGTAAGGAAATCTAAGTAAACACATCTCTCTCCACATAAGTTTTACCACCTTTTCATTTTCAGTTATTTTATCTTATTTGCATTTGTAGTAATTTGGGTTAGTTGACTAGCAACTAATTCCGCCCACTCTTTCAAACCCGAGATTTTACTTGCTTTCATAAAATATAAAAACACAAAAAGAATCTTCTCTCACCCCTATACCTATTAGAGTAGTTTTTCAATCCTAACGACACTATTCCCTGTGGAGAACGATCAATCCCCCGTACTTACCACTACACTATACTACATCGGTCAGGTACACTGCCTGGTGGGGTTGTAAGCCTCTTGAGATCCCTCGAGAGGTAAAACCTGTTGTAAGGTCGCAAAACCACGCATCACAAAACTCTTTTAATTCATCACACGACACACATTAGTTAACAAGGCACATGCATGACACATAAAGTCACTAACATCAAGGATAATACGAGACCCACACGAACATGCAAACATTCACACGTTTTCTTTTGTTTACTACACCACAAGACACACACACAACTATCCCATGCACATTCATCATCAAATAACGAACCATGAACATAAAAACAATCTCATAAAATTACATCCATTCCAGCCCTTATTCACTTAAACAAGCAGGCACGCCCATCTTTATTTTAATTCCAGGTTTTAGTTATCTTCGTGTACAACTCTTAGTGATTGAGGATATAGAAGTCATGATCTTTATGTTTTGCGTGGCATACAAACATCTGACACTCGAAACAAAAACATATTGGTGATCGTATATGATTAGTTGCGATCAATGTTTTATGTGACATGCATATTTATATTCATATACCCTTCATTAAACGAAAAGAGACTAAGCGATAATATAATCAAAATGGATTAGTAGATACCTTGTGATCAGATTGTATGAGAGGAAACACAAGAACAAGGGACGTATCAAAACCCACGAGTAGCACACAACCCCGCGAATAGAACATCAACTCCGCGACCTTTGCACACCCTTCGAACCATGAATGAAACTTTCCTTCACTTCTTACAGCCTCTAGTCGTGTCTTAGAACAAAGGATCAGTTGGTTAAATTTTGTTGTTGTGAGTGTGTTCTTGTTCGAATGAGAAAATAGGAGAGGGTGGTGTGTATTGTTTTGTACGTACGAAGCAAAATCGGAGAGGTGTGTGTGAGTTGAGATAGTATACGGTTGTGGTGAGAACAAAATGGGGAGCACATATTATGGAGGAAGAACCGAGTCTAAAGGAGATAAGGAAGGCTTATCCTCCCAACTTTTTCAAATATTAAACCAATTCTTCCAAGTGTGATCTTATGTACAAAAAAATATATATATTCAGCCTCCCATGACTTTCAAACGTGTGATAGGCCTTCTCATGACTTTTCAAACGTGTGATACACCTTAGTAACCATTTAGTTGTGTCGACATTGTGTACGAATCAAAATAAACTCGACCCTAGAAGACTTGTGTAATGTGTGATTAAACCAAAAGAGCATAAGTGTGTCAAATTTTATTTAGTACTTAGGTTATAGAATTTATTCTTTGTAGCTTTTATTCACAATGTAAAGTCTGACTTTAGGTTATAAACGTATTCAAATGTTCAAAGATCTTATAACATGTTCGTTTTAAACGTTCAAATATATTTCGGATTTTAGGTCGTCACACACTTCTTGACAAGTAGATCCAAATATAATATCGTCTACGTAAATTTGAACAATGATAATATGTGATTGGTTTTTCTTTGTAAACAATGTATTATCTACTAGACCCATTGTATATTTATTATCTATAAGAAAGGTTTTAAGTCTATCATACCAAACTTTAGGGGCTTGTTTAAGACCGTAGAGAGCTTTCTTGAGTTTATATTGATGCGTGGTTTTGCGACCTTACAACAGGTTTTACCTCTCGAGGGATCTCAAGAGGCTTACAACCCCACCAGGCAGTGTACCTGACCGATGTAGTATAGTGTAGTGGTAAGTACGGGGGATTGATCGTTCTCCACAGGGAATAGTGTTCGTTAGGTGTGAAAGGCTACTCTAATTAGGTCTAAGGGTGAGGGAAGATTCTTTTTGTATTTTTATATTTTTATGAAAGCAAGTAAAATCTCGGGTTTTGAAGGAGGTGGGCGGAATTAGTTGCTAGTCAACTAACCCAAATTACTACAAATGCAAATAAAATAAAATAACAAAAATGAAAAGTGGTGAGAAACTTATGTGTAGAGAAATGTGTTTACTTAGATTTCCTTACTCCCTAACTATCTTTTACCGGTTAATTAGTGTGTATTAGTCGCGTGGATGACGGGTGTATTCCTTAATACCATTCGTGGGGTGGCGTACTTACTTCCCCAAACTCTACAAGCTCCTACTTCACTCCTATGTCGAGCCGGCTAGGAAGCTCCTAACATGGGATCACTAGAATTCGCTTGTGCATTAAATACAACCATAAAAACCTTTAGTACGCGTTTGGTTCATGTTTCTTAAGACGTTCAAGCACGTTACCGAATAGGAAGTTAGCCAGTTTTCTTAAGCCTAACATAGATAAACAATCATCCAATACAACTAATAACACACTAACAACCAATAATCAATAGCTAGGTTTCATTAGATCTAAGCAAACACAAGATAAAATTAGCCTAACATGTTAAACAAAAGACAAGCATAAGATAGAATCAAACAACACATAGACATATTGAATGATTAATTGATAACTTATCTTTCAATGAAACATGGAAGATCTCAAGGCAAGAAGCCCTGAAAAAGTAGCTAAAATCGTCTTAGGGTTTTATCCCAAAATTCCACACACTAAGCTCTCTTTAATGACAAAAAATTAGAAAACTATATATAGACTTTGACATCTGACGGCGTCACCTTATGGATTGTGACGCCGTCACCTCGCCGCTTTTAGGGTTCCCGGATGACCATCTTGACGCCGTCCCTCTTTAGCTCTACCAAAATCCATTCTGGCTTATCAAGGCTTGACGCCGTCGGATCATGAACGTGACGCCGTCCCCTTAAGATTTAAGCCGTGACGCCCTTGATTTAGTTAAAGCGTGACGCCGTCAGAATTCTTATGCAAACTCACTGGCCCGTCATGAGTAAATTTCACATCCAACTTTTTTTGCCAAGGCATGACGCCGTCCCATGTTAATTGTGACACCGTCAAGAGTAACTTTTAGCCGATTCTTGAGACTTTGCCGTTTTCTTCACTTTAATGCTCCAAAAACGTCCAAAATGCCTCCTTTTCCAGATTTCTCCTCAAAAGTACCTAAAATGACAAAAGGAACGATTTAGGGCAATATTTGATCAAATAAATACGATTTAAGGCTTAAATGACCCCTTAAAAGCGGTACACTTTTCGCCTCATCAAATACCCTTACACTTGAGATTTGCTTGTCCTCAAGCAAATGCGCTTTTATTCTAATCAAAATATAAGTTAGGGGTCATTTAATGCAAACATAAAAGTAATTACAACAAATAATCGTTCCACTTCAATCATAATAAGCACGGAGATTATATACTAGCACCTCACAAGTAGTGTTTAGATACTCACATCTCTCAAGTGTCATCAAAATAAATCTCATAAATGAAAACGGAAAATATCTCTCACTACCTGTCATAGCAAATAGATTACCATAGGCTTGGGGAAGGATCGAAAACCTCCTCCACTAGGCGTAAGCACCTAAGATAAACTATCAAAGAGGGCTTTTAAATGGGTTATAACGTTAGGTGTAGGGAAAAGGAAAACACGGTTTTGTTGGATACGGGATATTTTACTGGTGGCGAGTTAAAGATCTTGATCAATTACATGTACTATACAATGTTGCTAAGCCAAGACTAGACTCGATCTTAAGCTAGAAACAAAATAACATAAACATAAAATAAACATAAAATAAAACGGGATGGTAGTCCGTATGTTTTTTCTATTTTTCTTTTTCTCATTTTTTTGTATTTTTCTTGATTGATTTTTTTTTTTTTTTTTTTTTTTTTTTTTTTTTTTTTTTTTTTTTTTTGCATACACTTTTACCCTACCATCCAAAATAATACATCATAGGGGCATTGCATTCCCCTTACACTTGAACTTTTACATAACTTTACAATTAACTAATCTAATGACTCGAATTAAGATAACCGAAAAACTTGGAGTACTTTTAAAACATTTAGCACATATGGGGGTAATAAATGATGTTCTTCCCCATTACTCCATTACACTAGTACTTTACCCATGAGTCCCAATCGTCCCAAAACAATATGTACAAGGATATGACTCGACTTAGCAACCATGTAATCAACTAGATAATTAACTTGGGTTTAAACAAATGTTGTAACAATAATGCACTAAAAATGAGTGCATACAAGGTAGGCTAAGGCGATTTGGGTGTACATTTAAGTGGGGTGTAACAAATTCTACCTTTAAGTAAAATGCTTAAAGGTCGAAACGAAAAGATAGGCTCTGAGGGGTGTACTAGGGGTATCGTGTACTAAAAATGAGTACAACGCAAAGGGTGTGGGAGAATTACTTGACCAATGTAGCCAATGTAATTATAACAAAAACACAGGTGTAAAACAATGGGTTAATCCTAATGCCTCTTATCATGTAGTAAATCTAACTACACGAATGTAGTCTCACTTGTGGCCTCGGAATGGTCCTAACGCAAGTTCTAGAATCTAAGTGCTACCGGTACACACATCATAGCATAAATGCTTTTCCTACCAATTCTAGGGGCGAACCTCACATATTTGGGGGTGGAAAATTTTTTAGTTGTACGGTTTTTGTGCTAGTCATATAACTCCTATCCATGAGACGCTTATTAGGATCAAAGTTTCACTCCTATATGTTGTAAAAAATTTTAAATTTGGCACTAAAATTACCTTAACAAGTATTTCTCTCAGTTTTATTACACATCTACTATTAAACAAACAAAAATCAAGCGCAATTGTATTCTCTAAAATCGTACTTTTACCCTCCCCTTACACTTAAGATGAACATTGTCCCCAATGTTCAAATAACAAGATGTAAAAGAATAAAGTAAAAGAATGAAATCAAATACTCCCCTGATTCGCTCGTTGGATAATGAAATTACACGGTTAAATCTTCCTCCAAAGAGAATGTTGAAGCTCCATGACTAATGCATCGCCATAAGCTTGATTCAAAACATTTCCTTGTCCAAAATAACCTGTTGAACCTGAGAAAACAAACACGAAAACCTGCATAACATCGGCGGGATAAAATCTATATATAAGGATATAATGCTTGTGGAATGATAACTTTGCAGATTCCTGGAGATTATAAGTTGGAGATTTTAATAAAAAATTTTTATGAAAACAAAATTTTCAAAAATTTCTGGAAATTAAATCTGACGCCGTCAGGTTATAACCCCTGACGCCGTCAGAAATGACCTGACAAAAATTTTCGTTTTAAGTTTCCGGAAAATTTCTGGAAAAACCTTTAACTTACTTCCTGGAAATCCTGCAAAACATCATTATGACTCGATACAAGCATTTGACTCAAACAAATACGAATATGTATGTTAATTTAATATTATTACGATTCATGTTAATTTGTGTTCTAATAAACCGATTTAGATTTCCCTTACACTTATCTTTTGCAAAATACCTTTATATGTAGTTAAGACGAAGTTAAAAACAACATAAAGCATTTTCACAAATTACTTTTGAACATGAATCAATAATGATAAAAATTAAACACACATACGGAAACAAATAAAAACAAACAAACAAATAAATAAACACACAAAGCAAATAAAACAAATAAAGATTGGGTTGCCTCCCAAGAAGCGCTTTTCTTTATTAACGAGTCTTGTAGCTAGACTCAAAGTCACGGGGTCTACGTTTTTCCGTTTTGCTTCTCAATTGCCCCTCTAATCATCCTAACAACCTCCATATCAATTTTGTATTTAGGTCCAAGGTTTAAGCAATCTTTATAATAAAGGCTTCTCTTATTCCAAACATGGTCCATGCCCTTTTCTTTATCCTCTTCATTGATGTCCTCAATCGCACCAATGTTGTCCATGTCAAATCGAGGCACAAAACGAAATTCTTTAATCCGATAAGGCATCCTATATGTGATCCTATCTATGTGATTAGAAAACTGAACCGTGCCTTTCGAACGGTCATACCTTAAATTGGATGCTTCGATAAATGGCTTACCTAACACGACGCGAGATAGGCGGCAGTCAACAACACTTGCCATATCTTCTAAAATCATGAAGTTGGTGATAAAGGTAAAGTTCCCAACAAGGATATGTATATCCTTAATCCTTCCAACGAAGTTGCAAACTCCGCCTGGACATTTGGGGTCCATCCTAGGCTCAAGTGGTGTATTTATGATTTGGCTATAGATGCCTGAGGACATAACGTTGATTGGGGATTCACAGTCAATGTAAGCGTGCTCAACGTATTGGTACCCAATCATACATGGTATCTTCACATTCCCGGGATCACCTCTCTTAATCTTTGGGTCAATTCTAACAAAAGGTGGTCGAGGGTTATCAACTAGGTTGTTATAATAAGCAATCTCCTCCTTAGTGGGGTATTCGTTGAAACAATCATCCAACCTAGGATCTACCTTTACTTCCTCAATTTTCTCAATCAACTTATCAACCGTAAGATTATTACGTTCTAAGTAATTATCTGAGTATATGGCGGTCCCTAAGTTGTTCAAGGCATAATCAAGCTCTATATCAATCATTCTACTGAGCTCCCTGAGCTCACTAATCTCATTCTCAAGTTGGCTACGCAATAAAGCTACTTCGCCAGGTGTAAGGGGTGGATTCGCGTTTTCCATAATGGCAAACTGAATAGTCAATGAAAATTTGTTACGAACAAAAGCACAAAGCAAATAGATAGACTAAAGAAAATCTAGAAAAAGAAAATAAAAATCTCACTAGAAAGGAATCTAGTGAGTAGACCTAATAGAAATAAAAATTCAACCTAAACAATAACTATTCCCCGGCAGCGGCGCCAAAAACTTGATGCGTGGGTTTTGCAACCTTACAACAGGTTTTACCTCTCGAGGGATCTCAAGAGGCTTACAACCCCACCAGGCAGTGTACCTGACCGATGTAGTATAGTGTAGTGGTAAGTACGGGGGATTGATCGTTCTCCACAGGGAATAGTGTTCGTTAGGTGTGAAAGGCTACTCTAATTAGGTCTAAGGGTTGAGGAAGATTCTTTTTATGTTTTTATAATTTTATGAAAGCAAGTAAAATCTCGGGTTTTGAAGGAGTGGGCGGAATTAGTTGCTAGTCAACTAACCCAAATTACTACAAATGCAAATAAAATAAAATAACAAAAATGAAAAGTGGTGAGAAACTTATGTGTAGAGAAATGTGTTTACTTAGATTTCCTTACTCCCTAACTATCTTTTACCGGTTAATTAGTGTGTATTAGTCGCGTGGATGACGGGTGTATTCCTTAATACCATTCGTGGGGTGGCGTACTTACTTCCCCAAACTCTACAAGCTCCTACTTCACTCCTATGTCGAGCCGGCTAGGAAGCTCCTAACATGGGATCACTAGAATTCGCTTGTGCATTAAATACAACCATAAAAACCTTTAGTACGCGTTTGGTTCATGTTTCTTAAGACGTTCAAGCACGTTACCGAATAGGAAGTTAGCCAGTTTTCTTAAGCCTAACATAGATAAACAATCATCCAATACAACTAATAACACACTAACAACCAATAATCAATAGCTAGGTTTCATTAGATCTAAGCAAACACAAGATAAAATTAGCCTAACATGTTAAACAAAAGACAAGCATAAGATAGAATCAAACAACACATAGACATATTGAATGATTAATTGATAACTTATCTTTCAATGAAACATGGAAGATCTCAAGGCAAGAAGCCCTGAAAAAGTAGCTAAAATCGTCTTAGGGTTTTATCCCAAAATTCCACACACTAAGCTCTCTTTAATGACAAAAAATTAGAAAACTATATATAGACTTTGACATCTGACGGCGTCACCTTATGGATTGTGACGCCGTCACCTCGCCGCTTTTAGGGTTCCCGGATGACCATCTTGACGCCGTCCCTCTTTAGCTCTACCAAAATCCATTCTGGCTTATCAAGGCTTGACGCCGTCGGATCATGAACGTGACGCCGTCCCCTTAAGATTTAAGCCGTGACGCCCTTGATTTAGTTAAAGCGTGACGCCGTCAGAATTCTTATGCAAACTCACTGGCCCGTCATGAGTAAATTTCACATCCAACTTTTTTTGCCAAGGCATGACGCCGTCCCATGTTAATTGTGACGCCGTCAAGAGTAACTTTTAGCCGATTCTTGAGACTTTGCCGTTTTCTTCACTTTAATGCTCCAAAAACGTCCAAAATGCCTCCTTTTCCAGATTTCTCCTCAAAAGTACCTAAAATGACAAAAGGAACGATTTAGGGCAATATTTGATCAAATAAATACGATTTAAGGCTTAAATGACCCCTTAAAAGCGGTACACTTTTCGCCTCATCATATATACATATTCTGGTTTTTCAAAGTCCACTTAACCGGGAGGTTGAGCTACATACACTTCCTCATTTATGAACCCGTTTAGAAAAGCACTTTTCACATCCATTTGATAAAGCTTGATATTTTTAGCACAATCATAAGCAAGAAGGATTCTTATAGATTCTAATCTAGCTACAGGAGCATAGGTCTCATAAAAATCTATTCCTTCTTGTTGATTATAACTTTGTGCAACAAGTCTAGTTTTGTTGCGGGATACTATGCCATTTTCATCTAGTTTATTTTTGAAAACCCATTTTGTACTAATTATGGTTTGATTTTTAGGTGGTGAAACTTGTTTCCAAACATCGTTTGAGACAATTTGATTTAATTCTTCTTGCATAGCTGTTACCCAACTTTCGTCTTTAATAGATTTATTTACATTTTTGGGTTCTATTAAGAAAACAAAACAAAATAAATTACTTTGATTTTGAGCTTGAGACCGTAATGTTCTTTCATTTAATTTTCCTATAACTATTTCTAGCGGGTGATCTTTAGACTTTTTGACGTTAACTTTTTCTTTATCTAATAGTTCATCTTTCTTGTCTTTTATTTCACTACTTTGATTTTCATGAATTTGACTTTCTATTATGTCATCATCTACGAGAGGTTGAGATTTAGGAGGAGGACTTTCGTCAAACTTGACATTTAAAGATTCTTCTACTTTCATAGTTTCTTTATTTAGAACTGCATAGGATTTACTATTAGGTGAATATCCTAAGAAAATACCTTCGGTGGATTTTGGATCAAATTTGGTAAGATAATCATTTGTGTTTAAAATGAAGCATTTGCTTCCAAATACTTTAAAATAATCAAACGACGGTTTTTTACCTTTTAATAACTCATAAGGGGTTAATCCTAAGAATGGTCTAATGAGAATTCTATTTAAGATATATGTTGATGTGTCGACGACATTGCACCAAATTTTTTGAGGTATTGATTATTCATTAAGCATGGTTAGACTAATTTCTTGTAAGGTTCTATTCTTATGTTCAAATACCCCGTTTGATTGCGGAGTACGTGGAGCTGAGAAATTGTGAGTAATACCATTAGTATAAAAAAACGCTCCGAATTGTACTTCGTTGTCAAACTCCCGACCATGGTCCGTACAAATAGATATTATTGGACAACCTAGGCTTTTTTTTTTTTTAATTTTCTTACTTAGGATTTCAAAGTGATCAAAGGCTTCGGTTTTATTTTTCAAAAATCTAGTCCATGTATACCTAGAGTAGTCATCGACTATTACTAAAGTATAGAAGTTACCTCCGTAACTTTGAATAGCCGATGGACCAAATAGATCCATGTGTAAGAGTTCTAGACACTTAGTTGTAGAAACCATATTTTTAGCTTTATGACTAGCATGGACTTGTTTTCCTACATTACAAGCATCACAAAAATGATGTTCATATTTAAGTTTTGGTAAGTTTCTAACAAGTTCTCTAGATGATAGCGATTGAATAAGTCGCATATTGGCGTGGCCCAATCTTCGATGCCAAAGGGTCAAAGTATCATCTATTGAAGTTAGATAAAGTTTATCTTTAGAGTTTCCAATTTTCATAAAAAAAAGACCGTTTTTCCTAACCCCTGTTCCTATGGTTATTCCGTCTTTTAATATTTTGCTACCGGACTCACTAAATAGGACATCACACTTTTTATCAACTATTTGACTAATACTTAATAAGTTAAAACCTAGGTTATCTACTTGACACACATTATTGATGGTTAAAGAGCTGTGTGAGATCGTACCTTTGCCTATGATCTTACTTTTCCCATTACAAAAAACTACGTTACCTCCATCGCAAGCCTTGTAAGATGAAAATAGGCTTTTATTACCCGTCATGTGCCTTGTGCATCCGCTGTCTTTAATCCATTCGTTTAGTTCTAGATCAACCTTTAGACAGAGCTATAAGCATAAAGAAACTCAAACGTTTGGTCCCCAATATCTCATGGGTCCATTAGTGTTAAACAAACCATTCACTTGGTTCATAAAAGGAAGATAGTTCCAAGGTCCAAAATTTAGTGTTTGTAAACCATTGTGAAAACCATTGTTCAATCCTATTTGATTAACGTTACTTTTTGGATAAGGTGCGTTTGGTCTCCTAAATGGTGTTGTTGGTCGAACATTTGGTTTTCTCAAAATTCCTTTATTGTGATGTGGTACATTAACATTTCTATCAGGAACATTAGGCGTTTTCTTTTTACAAACTCTTTTCTAGATAATTTAGACAAGTCAATTTTAGATTTTTCTGTACCAGATGGCCGGATCCTTTGATTAAGCCTAGCCGGATCCCTTTTGGAGGGATCCGCCGGATCCGTCACCTCAGAAACAGATGGATCATCAGACTTAACAAATTTTGTTGAATTTTCTTCGCTAGTCGAAGGCATACAATCTGTAAATCCTACTCCATTTTTATTGTTTTTGACTTGTTGTGTATCTATTATATTTTCTAAGCATTGTGTAGTAAGTCTAACAATTTTAGAGTCTTGGTGATCAATTATAGGTTTGAAGACTTACACAAAGTTTACATTCTACACTCGCTTCTTTCCCTTTTTCAAGTATTTTTAATTTTTCCTTAAGCTCTAAAACTTCTTTTTCTAAGAGTTCAATTTTACTTTTAAGAAATTGGTTTTTGTTAATGACTTTAAGGCTAATTTTGCAAAGTTTATTATATTCTAAGCTTAGAGATTCATCATCTAAATATGAGCTACTATAATAGAGAGAATCAGAACGTACCTCATTAGAGTCTTTGGCCATGAGACAAATCTCTTCTTTCTCTTCTTCACTAGGATACCAAGAGCCGCTATCGAACGCCTTTTGCTCAACATTAGATTGTTTGGGACAATCACTTATAAAGTGATTTGGATCACCACATCTAAAACACTTTCGGTCATCTTTAACTTTCTTTTCTTCCTTGAGTTTTCGGAAGCCTTTCTTGTCATCATAAGGTTGTTTTACGAATCTTCCTCTTCTTCTAAAGAACTTCTTGAAGTCCCTTAGGGCCATGGCATATTCTTCATCATCACTATCCGAGGACGAAGTGCCTTCATCACTAGACTCCTTTTTGGCTTTTAGAGCTAATGACTTGTATTTCTCCTTATTTTCTTTTGAGGCCTCGGAGTCTTTAGCCAATACTACCTCATATACTTTGGGGTTCCCAATGAGTTCATCGAGAGAAAGGTTTAGTAAGTCCTTTGATTCTTCGATTGCCGTTACCTTCAGTCTCCATTTAGCCGGAAGTGTCCTTAAGAATTTCCTGACATGATTATGCTTGGAAAAAGATTCGTCAAGTGCTATTAGTGAAGTAATAATAGTATTAAACCTACTAAATGCATTATCAATACTTTCATCATCCGATATTGAGTATTGCTCATATTGTTGAACAAATAAATCAATTTTATTATTTTGCACTTGTTTGTTTCCTTGATGAGTAATTACTAAGCAATCCCAAATGTCTTTCGCGGTTTTATGCATAAAAATTCTTTCATATTCCTTTTTGGGTAAGGCGTTTTATAAAACCATTTTTGCCTCATTATTTTTAGAAAGCATTTTCTTTTGTTCATCTTTTAAAACCGAGGACCCAACCTCATTTTTGTCGGTAGAGATATTCTCAAATGCCCTTCCTTGTAGTTTTCAAAATCCATTTGATCGAAAAAGTTTTAAAATACAATTTACTTAAAAACTTTTTATAAAACCTGCTCTTGATGCCAATTGTAGAAAACTAGAAGGGGGGTTGAATAGTTTTTACCGATTTAAATTTAGTTTATAAAAACTTTTAGATTGATAGTATGTGAAACCTTTGGATGTTGAGATATGGATAATGCAAGATACTAGTAAAGAATTAAATACGTGAAAGTAAAGAGATAAAGGATAGAAGTGTGACACAATTGTTTATAGTGGTTCGGCTACAAGGACACCTTCCTTGCTCTACTCCACTCCCCGAGTCACCTACTCGAGAGTTCGTAAACACTATGTCAACAAGCTCCTTCAACCAGTGGAGAAACCTGCACAACGTCGCTTACACTTTCTTCGGTACAAAGCTAAATACCGAGTCCTTAGCACGGCATACCAAACCAACACAACAATACAACTAACACAACAACTTTGAGAATACGATTAAGTATCAACAACAAGAAACAACCCAGTGGTCTTGAGGTGATGAGAAGTCCGAGCAACTTGAGAAGAAGGATGGCTCGTATGCAAGAAAGCGTGATCTCGTCTTGTAATAAGAACCTAGAGAACACAAGAGAAAGAGAGCTAAAAGAATGATCTTTAGATCTAAGGTTAGAGAACTTAGAATGTAAAGAGAAGATATATCTAAGTGGGGTGAGAAACAAGAGAGAAATGGCTCACTATTTATAGGCAAACTGTCCACCGTTCACTTGGATCCAGCGGATCCCTTCCCAAAGGGATCCGGCCAGTGTAATCCTAGGGATCCGGCTATCTGGTAGTACCAGTTTGGATTTTGGGTTACAATTTTGGGTTTTGGGTTATGGGTCAAGGTCCATGGGTCAAGTGATGTCATGAATGATGTCAAAGACATCTTGTTGGGAATTATTCACTAATAGTTTGTACTGCCAGGTTTACAGTTAGTACTGCTAAAGAATAACACTAACAGTACTAACTGAGTTAGTACTGCTAGTGTAAATTATTAGTACTGCCAGAAGAAAGTTAGTGTTGTTGAGACTGCTAAAAGAAGATTTGTACTGCCAGTTATTGAAGACGTGTAAGAAGATAAGTATAGAATGGATATTTTGTATATCTTATAGAGTTAGATTTATACGAATATTCTATATGTTTAGAATATTGATACTTATCTTGTAAAGAACTCTTTGTTCTATAAAAGGAGGTCCTAGGTTAGATGTTTTAGACGAATGTTTTTTGTTAAGCTTCAAGGTTGTAAACCCTAGTGATACTTAAGATCACTCGTATTATAATTAATAATATTGAAGCGTTTGGCTACATCATTGTTCTCATAAACTGTTCATATAATACATTACTGTTACATTGATAAATCTTCTAAGTATCAAGTAGTAGATTCCACATACTATTTGATATACATTCAAAGTATCCTCAACACAATACATGTGTGTTTAGATCCTTACAAGTGGTATCAGGGACAGGTTTCTGATACTTTGATTTAAAAGATCCTTACAGAAGAACTCTTTATTCCTTATAAAGAAGATGGACATGGAGACTACTCAGACCAACACTGCTGCCAAGTTACGTATACTCAAACAGAATGACTTCGAGATGTGGAGGCTCAGGATTGATCAGTACTTTCAAGTACAAGACTATGCTCTATGGGAAATCATAGAGTATGGCAACTCCTTCAAACCATCAACAACTGAATCAACAGTTGATGGTCAGAAAGTTACAACTGTGAGCACTTCTCCTGTTACTACAGAAGAAAAGCTCCAGAAAAAGAATAATGTTAAAGCAAGGAGCATGTTACTAATGGCCATTCCTAATGATCAACTTCTGACCTAAAGCAAATACAAGGATGCCAAAAGCTTGTTTGAAGCTATAACTACCAGGTTTGGTGGTAATGAAACCACCAAGAAGACACAGAAGACTTTGCTGAAGTAGAGTTTTGAGAACTTCAGTGCTACTAGCAATGAATCTCTTGATCATATGCTCAACAGGCTGTAGAAGATAATCAGCCAACTGGATGTATTGGGTGTTGAAATCCCACAGGAGGATCTTAATTCCAAATTCCTAAGAAGTTTTCCTGCTGATTGGTATACTCATGTAGTTGTCTGGAAAAACAAGCCATAAATTGATACAATGAGTCTTAATGATCTGTACAACAATTTTAAAATCGTTGAACAGGAGGTAAAGAAGTATGGAAGTTCAAGTTCTAGTTCTGGGAACATGGCATTTGTGCCATCTCCCAGCAATATCAGTCCAGAGGAGGTTAATGTGGCTTTAGGAGTTAGTACTGCTAACCCTAATGTTTGTACTGCTAGTTCACAAACTAGTACTACTGGCATAGGTGATGCTACATTCTATGCTTTCCTGACCAGTCAAGCCAATGGGTCTCTGCTATCCCATGAAGATCTTGCACAGGTAGATGAAGATGATCTGGAAGAGATGGACTTGAAGTGGCAGGTAGCACTGCTAAGCATGAGAGCCAAGAAATTTTAGCAGAGAACAGGGAAGAAGATCACAATCAATGTTAGTGATACAGCTGGGTTTGATAAATCAAAGGTGGAGTGTTTCAACTATCATAAGTTGGGACACTTTGCTAGAGAATGCAGAAGACCAAGGTAGCAGGACAACAGAAGCAAAGGTTATGGGAATAAGCAGGAAAACAGGAAGGTTGTGGAAGTGGAAGAGACTTCTTCAAAGGCAATTGTTGCTATAGATGGTCTTGGATATGATTGGAGCTTCATGGCTGATGAGGAAGAAGCACCAACAGAGATGGCACTGATGGCATTTTCTGACTCTGAGGTACATTCAGTAAAAAGTTGTTCAAAATCGTGTTCTGCTTTAAAAGATTATGAAACACTTAAAAAGCATTATGATGAGTAAAGAATAGAGCTAAACCAAACTAGTTATAATTTAGCAAATCATAAAAGAGGTTTAGCTGTATTAGAAGAACAAATATTGTTTTATAAGAAAAATGAGTCTGTCTTTTCTAAAGACATTGTTGTGCTTAAAAGAGACATTTTTCATAAAGATGCTGAGATAAGTGTGCTTAGAGATGAGTTGGAAAAGATTAAGAAAACAAAAGATAACATACAGCTAAGTGTAGACACTCTAGAATATGCATCTAAAGGAGTTAATAAGATCATTGAGTGTCAACTTGTTAATAAAGCTAACTCAGGTTTAGGTTACAAAACATGTCCACCTCCACATAGAGGAGTACCTTCACCCCCAGGTATTGACTTGGAACACACTGGTTTAGATGAATTTCAAGAGCCTAAATTTGAATATGGATCTAAGGCTAAGGAAAGTGTTAATATAGATAAACCTGAAGAGGTTAATGAATCTTTTGAGAGTGCCAATGACACCTCACTTGTTGAGGAAAAGGTGTCAAAAGAAAAGATGAATTCAGATGCACCAATTATAGAAGATTGGGAATCTGATAATGAGGATCAGGTTGAGTCTAAACCTGAGGTAGAAAGGCAAAATGCTGTTCCTAAGGTTGTTAAGGTAGAAAAGCTTGCACCTAGAAAATATGTAAAACAAGCTAGGCCAACAGTTAAATATGTTGAGTTGTATAGGTCAACAAGTAGGTCTCAATGCCCTAGGGGAAACCAGAGAAACTGGAACAATCTTAAGTCCCAACAACTAGGCAATGAGTTTGTTATGTACAATAAGGCTTGCTATGTTTGTGGTAGCTTTGATCATTTGCAGGCTTTTTTCAACAACCATCAAGGGAAAAGGATGGTTAATGGGAATACAAGGGTGAATGGGAATACAAATGCAAGGGTGAACATAAACTTCTTTTCAAGAAAAAATCACCCTAAAGTTAACAGTAATATGACTCCCAGAGCAGTTTTGATGAAGTCTGGCCTTAAACCTTTTTGTACTGCTAGACCAATTCAGACAGTTTATCCCAAACAAACAGTTTCAAGTGCTAAATCAACTTCATGCTTTTCTAAAATAGCACAACAAACTATTAACAGGCCCCTTTATAAGAAAGCAGTGTTTCATAATAAAATTTAGAGTCAAAAAGTTAAAACTGCTAGGCTAGCAGTTTATACTGCTAGGTCTGTGAACACTACTAGGGCAAATGGGGGCAATGCTGTTAAGGCCTCAGCATGTTGGGTATGGAGACCTATCAAACCCAATGGTGCATCAATCACAATGAAGAAATATGATTATATTGATGCACGAGGCAGATCCAAGTCAGTAATGGCTTGGGTCCCCAAAGGAAACTAATTTCCTTTATTGTATGTACAGGGACATCCACAACAAGATGATGAAGAAGATCAAGGATATGCTGATAGTGGATGCTCTAGGCATATGACATGGAACATGTCTTACCTTTCAGATTTTACACCTTTGGATGGAGGATATGTTACCTTTGGGGGAGGAATTGGTGGCAGAATTACTGGTAGAGGTACACTTAAAACCGGTAAACTTGATTTTGAAGATGTGTATTTTGTGCAGGAACTCAAGTATAATCTCTTTAGTGTCTCAAAAATGTGTGACAAAAAGAACAAAGTTCTTTTTACAGACACTGAATGTCTTGTCCTATCTCCTGACTTTAAGTTACCTGATGAAAGTCAAGTACTACTTAAAGTTCCCAGAAAGGGCAATATGTACAGTGTTGATATGAAGAAAATTGTTCCTAAAGAGACTCTAACTTGTCTTGTAGCAAAAGCCACATTTGATGAGTCAATGCTTTGGCATAGGAGACTTGGTCATGTTAATTTTAAAACCATAAATAAGATTGTTAAAGATGGTTTGGTAAAAGGCTTGCCTCAAAAATGTTTTGAAAATGACCAAACTTGAGTTGCCTGTCTCAAGGTCAAACAATACAAAGCTTCTTGTAAGCCCAAGACCCAAAACTCTATTACTCAAACTTTATTCATGCTTCATATGGACTTGTTTGGTCCTACTTCTGTGAGTAGTATACAGCATAAGAAATACTATCTTGTGGTAACTGATGATTATAGCAGGTTCACATGGGTTTTCTTTCTAGGAACTAAGGATGAAACAAGTTGCATTCTTAAGACTTTTATAACAGAAATAGAAAACCTAGTTGATAAGAAAGTGAAAATCATCAGGTGTGACAATGGGACAGAATTTAAAAATAGAGTTATGGATGAATTTTGTAGAGATAAAGGTATTAAGAGAGAATTTAGTGTAGCTAGAACTACTCAGCAAAATAGAGTTGCTGAAAGGAGGAATATGACACTAATAGAGGCTGCTAGGACCATGTTGGCTAATTCGAAATTGCCCATTACTTTTTGGGCTGAAGCAGTTAATACTGCTTGTTATGTGCAGAACAAGGTTTTAGTGGTCAAATCTCAAAACAAGACACCATATGAACTCTTTAGAGGTAGAACACCTGCTTTAGGTTTTCTAAGACCATTTGGATGTCATGTCACTATCCTCAATACCTTAGATTATTTGGGAAAGTTTAATGGAAATTCAGAAGAGGGTTTCTTTGTTGGGCACTCTTTAAACAACAAAGCATTTAGGTTATACAACATAAGAACCAGGAAGGTGGAAGAAAACATGCATGTTGAGTTTTTAGAGAATAAGTCTAATGTTGCAGGTGAAAGTCCAAAATGGCTGTTTGATCTTGATACTCTAACACAATCTATGAACTATGTACCAGTTGTTGCAGGAACAAATTCTAATGGTTTTGTAGGTTCAGAAGATAGTGTTGATACATGCGAACCAAGCATGGAGAAAGAGACTGATCAAGATCACATTCTGATGCCAATTTGGAATAATGTTTCTTTACTTGATTCCTCTTCAAAGGATGATGAAGCTTCTAATGATGCAAACAAGAAGGGCTCTGAAGATGGAAACAAAGAAAGTGGTGTTGAAGAACAAGAGAATCCTGAAGACAGTACAAATGGTGTTTATACTGCTGAGCCAAAAGATAGTATTGCTGGACCAAATGTTGAATTTCCTAGCCCACTAGTTACTACTGCTGATGATTTCTCTGAGGATGAAGTGGATCTTAACAACATGCCACCCACTTATCCAGTTCTTACAACTCCTCAAACAACAGTTCACAAGAATCACTCCCTTGAGAATGTGATTGGAGATGTACAGTCTGGTGTTAAGACAAGAAGACAAATAATGAATGCAGATCAACAAGGTTTTCTCAGTGCAGTTTATGAAGAGAAAAAGCATGAAGATACAAATACATGTCTGTTTGTATGTTTTCTTTCACAAGTAGAACCCAAGAATATACTTAAGGCCCTACAGGATTCAAGCTGGGTGGAAGCTATGCAAGAAGAGCTTCTACAGTTCAAGATTCAAAAGGTTTGGGTGCTGGTAGATTTGCCTAAGGGTGTGAGGTTTATTGGTACAAAGTGGATTTTCAGGAATAAGAAAGATGAAAGAGGGATAGTGATAAAGAATAAAGCAAGGCTTGTAGCTCAGGGTTACACTCAAGAGGAAGGAATTGATTATGAAGAGGTTTTTGCACCTGTAGCTAGGATTGAAGCTATAAGATTTTTTTTAGCTTATGCTTCATTCATGGGGTTTATGGTATATCAGATGGATGTAAAAAGTGCCTTTCTTTATGGTACTATTGAAGAAGAGGTTTATGTTTCTCAACCTCTAGGTTTTGAAGACCCTGAACATCCAAACAAAGTATACAAGGTGGTAAAAGCTCTTTATGGCTTGCATCAAGCTCCTAGAGCCTGGTATGAAACTTTAGCTACTTATTTATTAGAAAATGGGTTTCATAGAGGCAAGATAGATCAGACCTTATTTATCAAGAAGCAAAAGGGAGATATTTTGCTTGTACAGGTCTATGTGGATGACATCATTTTTGGATCTACAAAGAAGGAGATGTGCATTGAGTTTGAGAAGCTTATGCATGATAAGTTTCAAATGAGTTCCATGGGTGAGCTTACTTTCTTTTTGGGGCTGCAAGTGAAGCAAAAAGCAGAAGGAATATTTATCAGTCAAGATAAATATGTAACTGAAATATTGAGAAAATTTTAGTTTACAGATGCCAAAGTAGCAAGTACTCCTGTTGATCCAGAAAAACCTTTGCTCAAAGATTCAAATGGGTTTCATAGAGGCAAGATAGATCAGACCTTATTTATCAAGAAGCAAAAGGGAGATATTTTGCTTGTACAGGTCTATGTGGATGACATTATTTTTGGATCTACAAAGAAGGAGATGTGCATTGAGTTTGAGAAGCTTATGCATGATAAGTTTCAAATGAGTTCCATGGGTGAGCTTACTTTCTTTTTGGGGCTGCAAGTGAAGCAAAAAGCAGAAGGAATATTTATCAGTCAAGATAAATATGTAACTGAAATATTGAGAAAATTTTAGTTTACAGATGCCAAAGTAGCAAGTACTCCTGTTGATCCAGAAAAACCTTTGCTCAAAGATTCAGATGGTGAAAATGTTGATGTACACACCTACAGGTCCATGATTGGGTCCTTGATGTACCATACTTCATCAAGACCAGATATTATGTTTGCAGTGTGTGCATATGCAAGGTTTCAATTTACAACCAAAGCCTCACATTTAGTTGTTGTGAAGAGAATCTTTAGGTACCTCAAGGGTCAACCTAAATTGGGTCTATGTTATCCTAGAGAATCTCCTTTTGATCTAATGGCATACTCAGACAGTGACTATGCTGGTGCTACTTTGGATTGGAAATCAATAACAGGTGGTTGTCAATTCCTAGGTTGCAGGTTGATATCATGGCAATGCAAGAAGCATACTATTGTGGCCACTTCTACAACTGAAGCTGAATATGTGGCTGCTGCTAGTTGCTGTGGTCAAGTTCTATGGATTCAAAATCAGATGCTTGACTATGGGTACAACTTTATGAATACCATGATTTTCATTGACAATAGCAGTACAATTTGTATTATTAAAATCATGCTAAACACTCTAAAACAAAACACATAGAGATTAGACATCATTTTATAAGAGATTGAAATGAGAAAAAGCTAGTTCAGGTTGTTAAAATTCACACTGATAACAATTTTGCAGATCTACTTACTAAAGCTTTTGATGTTGGAAGGTTTCAAAACTTGGTTGCAAGTATTGGAATGCTTAATCCCTAAAGTTTTTAATCTTGGTATTTTTGTAAATGAAAAGGATTTGTACTGCTAGATGTGTCAATTAGTACTGCTATGTATAATTTGTACTGCTAGTGCAAATTAAGTCTGTTGTGATTGAATTGTTAGTCATAATTTATACTGTTATGAAGCAAATGCTTTGCATTGTGTTTTCTTGGTTTTGGACTAACATTTGCAGGTTATAAAAGCAATATGATTGGAGTTTGCAATGTGTGAGAAACAAAAGTGGTGGAATGTTTGCTATTATGATTGATTCATGATAGAAGGAATTTGGGGATCACTTGACAAAGGTTTTACACCTGAGTTGGGAGGTTCTTTAAAATCTCCTTCTTGAAATCAATCTATGGTCTTTTTGAACTTGAATTGATGGCATAGTTAGTCAGATAGTAACTGAGCTAACTTACTCTATACCATTTTATCATTTGATAGTGTGTTAGTCTAAGGACATCTGGTATAGAGAACAGCGAGCAAAAATGAATCTAACACATTTGTGTTAGAGGTAACACCTGCCACGAGCTGGAAACCCTGTCAAGAAAGCTCTTTGAATGAGTATATCTGATCACAGGCAGTTTTTATAACTGAAAACATTGGTTGTCACACAACCAGAGGTTAAATGCAACCAAAATTTTATTAAGTGTCTTCCTTTACACTTGATCCTTTCAAAAGTTTGTGGGCAGTATGGTTTTAAAAGAACATTGAGTCAATACTGCTAAGAAAATGTTTTTGCAAAAAGTTTGTATTGCTAGCCTTAAGTTTGTACTACTAGTGTAAATTTTTTTTACTGCTGGGTAGCCGTTGTACTGTTTGGTTTTAACCGTTTTTCTAATATAGCCATTGAGTAGTTTTCGCTCCTTTACCATACTTATAGGGTTACTATTTTGGATAATTATCTTACTTTCTAAATTCTCAAATTTCTTCTTTCTAAAAATAAGAATTATCCATTCGCTAAAATCTCCAACCCTAAAGTATACTTTATAAATTCTCAATTGGCCTTCCCAACTTTCAATTCACTTATTAACAGTCATATCCCAGCAGTCTACTCAAACTTTTACTGATATTATGGCGAATTTAGCTTTTGTCGACACACATAACATGGTGGCTTTCTTGGAAAAACCACAGGGAAGCAATGCTTTTCATCAGATAGTAGACTTTCTAAACTCCTCTCATATAAGGTATGCTCTTACTGTCAACCCTACTATCTATGTCTCTCAAATCAAACAGTTTTGGCAGACTGTTACTGTCAATACTCTTGAGAATGGAGACAAAGAGTTAATTGCAACAGTGGATGGCAAGACAATCACTATTACTGAATCATCTGTTAGGAGGCATCTCCATCTAGCAGATGACAATGGTATTAGTGTTTTGCCAAATACTAAGATTTTTCACTATATTTCCAGAATGGGGCATGGGCCAACAGATGACAAACTGACTTTTCAAAAAGGTCAATTTGCCCCACAATGGAGGTTTTTCATACATACCATTCTTCACTGTATGAGTCCAAAGAAAACTTCATGGGAGCAATTCAGTAGCAATATTGCAATTGCTCTCATATGCTTATCAACAAATAGGACTTATAATTTTTCAAAACTAATTTTTGATGGTATGGTCAAAAATGTGGATAACAAATATAAATTTTTTTGATGTATCCAAGGTTTATCCAAACAATTTTGAAAGAAAGAAAAAGTTTGCTATCATCCCATAAAAATATTTATCCAACTCCCTGCCTACAACAAAAACTTTTCAAAAACATGAGTATGGCATCAAAGGGGTATAATGGGGTAGTAGTACCACTATTTGAAGATATGCTTGTCCAGGTATAGGGTAAAGGATCAACAATCCCAGTTGAGTCCCAACACACACCCATTGTGATTCCATCTTCATCACACACCCCAATTGTTACACACACCTATAGGAGAAAGACCAGACAGGAAACTGTGGTTCCTCAGCCCAGTTCTCCTACCCATCCAATTGTAGCAGATGAGGCTATCTATGACAGTATAGGAAGGGCTGCCCCTACTGTCTCAGGCTTTGAAGCTGGGCAGGACAGGGGTAACATATATAAGACCCAACCTATGGTAACAACTAATGTATCTAGTCCTCATGGACTTGATGCAGGTGGTGGAATCCCAAGCCACATGGATACTATGGGTGGCTCAGATACTCATCCTTTGGTTGAGCCTGAGTCCATGCCCCATGATGCACCTCTCCTAGAAGGTAACACATCTGGAAGTGCTGAGGGTAGTGTTACACTAAAGGAATTGATGGTTATCTGTACCAACTTGACATCAAAGGTGACTGGACTTGAACAAGAATTGAAGCGGACAAAAGTTCTATATGGTGCTGCTTACAAGAAGTTAATTGAAATGGTAAAGAAGTTGGAGACAAAGGTCAAAGCTCTTAAAGCCAAAAGGAAAGCTAGTATTGTGGAGTCTACAAGTTCAGAAGATCATGACTCTGATGATGACTTGGATGATTCTCCCAAACAGGGGAGGAAAACTGATGATCAGACTCAGGGGAGGAAATTGCAATTTGATGATCAAGAAACAGGTGGTAATTTTGATGCAGATATGGGTGAAGATATGCAGCAAGATACAGAGCCTGTCAACCTTGAAGAAGGCACAAAATTAGTGAATCTTGCTGATGTTGAAGATGTTGCAGACACAGCTAGTATCGTCAGTCAAATTTTTAGTATTCCTGGTGTTGTGCACACAACTAGAAGTGCTGTTGACAAAGGAAAGGGTATTTTGATAGAGTCTGAACCTACAAAGAAGAAAATGAAGGATCAAGCTCAGATTGATTATGATGCAGAAGTGGCACAGAAATCTCATGAAGAAGAAGTTGGAAAATTTATGGAAGAACAAAGACTTGCAAGAGAATCAGCTAAAGCACAAGAGCTTTCAGATGCACTTATGGCCCAAAGAATTTATGAAGCAAATAGGACAACTATTCCAGAAGCAGAAAGAGAAGATGCTTTCAATGAATTACTTGAGGTGATCATAAAGAATCAAAGTAAGAAGATCGCTGCTAAGAAGAAACCTCCAACTAACGCCCAAAAGATGAAGTACATGAAGGAGTATTTGAGACATCAAGATGATTGGACTGATAGACAACTTAAAGGCAGAACTTATGAAGAAATTAAAAATTTGTACTGCACAGTGATGATGTACCCTCCGAACGGGTCGAAGGACTCCCCTTCGAGCCTGTAGAAAGCCCTCCCTTCGGAGGCCCAGGTTAATCTTCTAACACGTTTCATTGGCGTAAAACCATTCGCCTGCGAACTGGTTACCATGTGGGAATCCGCCAATCGAAGCCCTAAGCCCTTCGGGGTATTCCTGACGAAGGGACTAGCATGAAGGACCATCCTGACCTGGTCAAACCCACGTCTCCTCTTCCCCTTGGCTTTCCCGCCAAAACAGAGATCGTGGGCTACAAAGCCCTAGCGGTTAGCACTTTCCATGGGACGCCCCCATGATCTCCGAACAATGTGCAACCGCCCACTATGTCCTATTTCTCCCCTATAAATAGCATAGTCGGGCCAAAACTAAGTAAGTTAACTTCACTCTCTCAATTTACGACCTATATTACCATTACACATACTTACTCGTACGCCGGAGGTGGTTCGCAGGGTCCAACCCCTGCGCAATCACTTAACGTAGTGTCTTCGTATTTCTTATTTTCAGGTTAAGAACAAGCTTGGCGCAATCTCAACACCCCATTATTCCTTTGATCACCATCGAAGGCCTGGTTGGCAATTATTTGTTCAATCAGTGACGCCATCCGTGGGACCGCTACAATTGGTCTCGTTAATTCCGAGCTTATAACCTACCAACTAATTTCACTATTATTCCGGCATGGATCAAGGGAGAGAAGATACTCCCCCACCGGGTTTCTCTACCTTGGCACCAATACCAATCGACGACTCTAACAACCTTCCCCCAATAACCGCTTCCAATTTCACAACACGTTCTCACCCAGAAATCACAACCAACAATCATGCTTCGACATCAGCTAACCCAGAACCTGTCATTAGCCCAGCCTTTGACGAAGCCAACCATGAAGTGTTGGAAACCCTTTTAAGGGCTCGTAACAGGCAAGTCAGGAATGCTGAGGTGCGAAGGGAGTTGGAATACTCGAGTGATGAGTATGATGAAGAAATGGAGATGGAACCTAGGCCTCCGACCCAAGGACCAACCCTATCGGCCTTAAGAATTGGGTCTCCAATCGGTCGAAGGCTAAGCAAAAGGTCCGTTGGTTTCGAAGGAGTCCCCGAGAGGGCTCCGACAAGAAGAGAAGGGGCGGTTACCGAAGGCTCTAACGGTAGGAGCCAGCGAAGGGAAGAAATGGGGGTGACTTTGCCTCCATTGCTAGCAGCTCATCTTGGAAAGACTGAAGCTGGGATTCCGTTGCAGCCTTCTCACGCATCAGGCGTAGAAGGCAATCCGCCTACAATTAATATGGGAGGAAATCTTCCTCCCAATGGTATGTACCCCTCGTTCCAAACTCAGTCTTATCCTCAAAATTTATATCCTCCAGTAAATGGACAGCCTAATAACCCAAGCTTCCCCCAAAATTATGGGAGCATGCCCTTCGGCCATCCTGTGGCGTACCCTCCTTACGCCATGGGAAACGGTTACCCGTTTGCCATGTATACGCCTTATCAGTCCTACCCAAGCCAAACTCCTATGGGAAGGCCCCCAAACAGCAATCCATATAATACTGTCCCCATGTACGCACCACCTTATAATTGCCTATATTCAGACCCTATGGGTTCAGCTACACCTTTCGTTAGGTGGATAGAAGATTACCCATTGCCTGATGGGTTGAAAATGCCTTCACATGTCGGGACTTATGATGGGAAGGGGGATCCGGACAATTTCTTACACTTGTTCGAAGGGGCTATCAAAATGCAAAAATGGGTTATGCCGGTGGCCTGTCATATGTTTACATACACCCTACGGGATTCTGCTCGTATTTGGTGGAATGGGCAAAAGCCCGGTAGCATCGTCAACCTTGATGATCTCAAAGCTAAGTTCCGGTCACACTTCAGTCAGCAAAAGAAGTTCACGAGAACTCATTTAACGGTGCACAACATTAAACAAAAAGAAAACGAAAGCACAAGGGCCTTCGTTACTAGGTACACCGATGAGACTTTGCAGATTTTGGGTCTTCATGAAGATCAGCATATTTCGGGTTTCGTACATGGTCTTCGAAATCGGAGTTTGGTGGAATTCTTGTCCACTGACCTTCCGACAACTTACAAAGGGTTAACCAAAAAGACATATACTTGGATCGAAGCAAAAGAGGTGTCCACTAATGGGACTCCGGTAGACAGAGATGGCAACAACAAGTTTTCGAAGCATTCTTCATGGGAAGTGTCCAAAAACAAGAGCAAGAACAGAGATAGGTTTTCTCCGTACAACAAAGGCCCGAACCATGGTTTGCTAAGCAGTCTAACGAAGTCTCCCAAGGAAATACTTGCTACCGAGAGGGCTGCCAAGGCTTTCGAAGCACCCCCTCGAATGACAAGTAAGGGCAAAAACAGGGATACCAGCAAGTACTGTCACTTTCACGAAAATTATGGTCATGATACAAACAGTTGTAGAGAATTGAAGAAACAGATAGAGGAAGCTGTGAAGTCCGGGCAATTGGCACATTTGGTGAAGGGTATAAAGAAGGGAAAGGAAGAGATGACCGACACTCAATTGGCTAAAGATACCACTCCTCTCGAAGCCCCAATACTCATGGTCCGTTGGGGCGAAGCCAGCTTGAAGAGAAAGGTAACGGAGGGTAACGAAGTAGGGGAGGTAACTTTTCCTCCTCTTGCAGGTCAAATCCCTTCAAATGATCCGGTAGTCATCAAAGTCCTCATTTTCAACCGGGAAGTGAATAGAGCCTATATGGACTGTGGAAGCTCCTGCGAAATCATCTACGAGCACTGTTTCCTCAAGCTTAATCCTTCGATCAGGTCACAGCGAATTGATTCGAAGATACCCTTGGTAGGATTTTCTGGTGAACATTCGTGGCCTCTGGGAGAAGTTTCGTTGGAAATAACGATTGGAGAAGGCAAGCTCGCAAGGACAGAGACCCTCATGTTCGCTATCGTAAGGTCCAGCTCTCCTTACAACTTGTTAATAGGAAGGACCGCCATGCAAAAAATGGGTATCGTAGTCTCCACCATACACGCAGCGGTAAAATTCCATACACCTTATGGGATAGGCACCGTATTCTCCACTTACAATCAAGGACATATGGGAGACAACGGTAAAAAGATTAGAGAAAGTCCAGAGGAGCCTCCGAAGGTCATCCTAAGTTGTACAGATGCCGAAGAACGTATCGTGGTGAATGAGCTCTATCCAGAGCAAATGGTGGTAATCGGAAAGCAACTCCCTGCTAACTTCAAAGCAGACTTGGAGAAGCTACTCAGAGCCAACAAAGACGTATTCGCGTGGACGTATTCAGATATGACCGGGGTTCCCAGGACTCTTATGATCGATGGCAAGCCTGTAACACCCCAACCCGACAAGGGTAGAGATGTCACAACAATGGTGACATATCAGAAACATACACAAGCATACATCTTCAATAAATACAAAGGAAGTACAAAGGTTACAAGAATTTACAAGGAAAATACAAAATTTACAAAGGAATAAATACTAAGCCTGATAATATGAATTCTTCTAATAATCTCTACTTCAAAATAACTATCAAAGTCTTCTAAGTCCAAAAGTCTCTTCACTCAAACCCAGCTTCCAACTAAAACCTGCCGCATGGAAAGAAAATGCGGCTGAGCTTAAAAGCTCAGTGAACAGATACATATACAAAGCAATGATAACGAAACAGAAATATAATATGAAGCACTGGGAATATCATAAGATATAAGCTAGGCAAAAGAATAGTAAAGGAAATATAGGATAGTCATCTACCACGAGCCCAGAAACTCAAAGTCATAATCTCAACATCATAATCTCAAAGTCATAATCTCACAATCAGAGGGGATACCTCTTAGGCAACCAGATAATATGAGGGGTGTCCTCATGTATCATAATAGTGGAGTGATCAGCTCCCAGAAATGTGAAAGGCGTGTATTGCACACAGCACCAGTCACCTCAAAGTCATACTCAAAGTCATACTCAAATTCACAAACAAGCCTAGGATTGCAATCCATACGCCCCAAACTCAAAGTCATAATCTCAAAGTCAAGTAGCCATGGCAGATAATATATAAGGGACGGTGTGAGAAATCACTCCCCCACACAGGAGTCATGCCAGTGGTGCATCACAGACATGGCCAGGTTACCTTCCTGGCTAGGAAAGAACAAAAATGGCTCGGGTATCAAACTAAGAGTCATGTCTCAAAATCATAACACAAGGTCATATATCAAAAGGTGCATCTCAAAGTCATATCAAAAGTAATATCAAAGGTTCATTCACAGGGAACATAGCAATGGCTTGGGTAAGCTTAACTGAATCATAACTCAAAATCAATGTATGGAATATGAGAACCCTTACTGAAAAAGGGCAGAGTATCTGTACCTTATTCAAATAAACAAACCGATGAAAGGCGGATCACAGAGAACGGAGGGTCACTCCTTCTTCACCGAACCTATACAATTTAATGATCACATATTATTTATGAGCTCCTTTCAGATCAGATTTCATAATTTAGGTTTATTTCTATTTTTAGCAACTTCTCCGTAGATTAGGTTTACACATGACAACTTAAATAATTTTAGGTTTAATATATTTAATATGATGCTTTAGGATTTAGTATGACAACTTATTATAGTTTAGGGTTCAAAGTGTTATTATAGCAAAGTTTAAGGTCTAACTTGAAATTTTATCATTGTTTAAAGTTACTTTGATCACATGGCTCATATATTACACGTCAAACTCCCACATGAAATTTTTCATTTCTTTGCTCACGTATAACACTTTTACTTGATATAAGTATTTTGAGTTTCATGCACCTATCTTCTTCTTTAGCTAGTTCGATACGACAAACCGAGATCCTATAACGAATTCGAAATACACAAACACATATAAATCACGTTTATTTAAAACGACAACGGTTGACTCATACCACGATGTACTTAGACGTGCGACGGGTTTTCTGTCCAACCAACAACATGTTTAAACTTCACAAAAATGTCACCCATAACAGTTCATGAGATCGCGGAATAAAATGGCTCATATGGCGTATAGGTTATTATTTCATGCGACTTACAGATTCATTCATGTGGTCATATCACCCGAGACTAACTCGAACCTATACTAACGGTTCACATGTTAGGCTGGAACGAGACTTGATCGAATAGAAAAGAAGACACCAAAACTCAGCCCACACGTATAGGTTTAGATGTACGATATGTACTCCCACCCCGATACACATTAACGAACCAGCTTTCTGACCCCATGTTCTATATTTAACTTGACAACAACACACACACTCCTACGTCAACAACACCAGACGTGATTGATCCCATGCACCCACATTCACACGCTCAATCACCAACAGCCCACACAATAACAGTTTTCAACGAGCCACAACAAGCGACACACTCACATACGCACATAAAATCATACCCATAACCCATTTCACAGCCCTAACGCAGCCCACAAACACACCCTAATTCCCATATATTGACCCACATAAAATAGCTACACAAGGCCCTATTTCTTCCCTGAATACCATCATCTATACACGCACCTAGCCATGCATAAAACTTTCATTTATACGCTCATATGAACAGATTCATATAGTCACACATGCACCCTTTATATTCAATATTTAATGTAGCATTATCTTCATTACTAGTTAACTGATATATGATAGTACCGACACATCACAAGTCCTTATATGGGTTTCCATATCATTTTAAATGATGATCAGTTTCAACAGCTTTTTGGTCGGGTATTAGAGGTCATGTTCAAGCGCATACATGGTCGAATAACAAGACACCAATAGGTTCATAGATAGGCTTTTAGATTGTTATTACATGTAAAAAAAAAAAAAAAAACTATTGATGATTTCATGTGACTTTTACATCTTATACATGTTGATATATTTTTAATGAGGAAACCCAAGCAAGCAACAACATGTTTTAGTTTTATGATTTGAATCACGTTAATCGTATAGAAACATGTGTGTGACAAAACGAGAATCATGAGTACCTTAAGCTGGGTAATGAGACCAAAGGAAAGGAGATCATAACAGCCCTCGACCGATCACCACCAGGTTGCTACAAGTGAATACCAAGGCTGCAAGAAGTAGAACACCAAGCTGCTAACTCTTCCTCCTGATCTTGGTTGCAACGAATGAGTATGATTTTTTTCTTGAAGCACAAAGAGCAGCCGTATGGTGTGAGTTCTAGGGTTTTTTGTGTGAGCTTGAAATATGGAATCAGTTGGTATATTTAATGGGTGAGATGAAGGATAAAGGACCGAGTCTTAAGGAGGAGTGGTGAACCAATCTTTTCTAAATATACTCACAATATTTTTGGTTTATCTTATTTGACTCTCAATTTGTGTGGCATTTACAAAGTTAAGGAAATGGGTCGGTTAGTGAAGGTGATCAATGCATGTGATAATGTGACAATTGTTAATTTAGTGTTTCCATATATGAATTAAAGAGTTTTCACAATTTTATAGTCACTAATCGGTCCATATAACATGTTAGACGTGCCATATTTTTATCATAAGGTTCACGTATAATTTCGTATTTTACTTTAGGTTATATGTTCATATCGTATGGTCTCGAGTCATAACATGATACATAACTCAAGTTTTAATTTATAGCGTATTTTATAAGTTCTTAAAATTTCAAAATTAGAGGGTATTTTGGTCATTTCAGATTGTGGTAAATTTTGGGTTTTACAATTTTTCCCCTCTTAAAAGGAATTTTCGTCCTCGAAAATTGAAGTCGCAAAGTTAAACGAAGTCGTAGCAAGTCGCAAAAGATCATCAAAACATTCTCATGCCCAAGGAGGTTCTCCCAAAAAGATCTTCAGACCAAATAATTCCTCATGACTCAAATCAAAATGAGGTGGGTTCAATTTTCTCAGAAGGAGACAAATTAGGTTGATTCCGATCAAATGACCATGCAACAAAAATGGAGGGTAGGTGAATCTTCCGGAAAGCTCATATAGAAATACGAACAAGATTTCAGATCAAATTAACTATATCAACAGTAGAGAGTTTTACCAGAATTCAAGATTTATAACAGAGGTCAACAGAATGCAAAACGAGAGTCCAAAACTCATCCAGATATTCAACGGACGAAGGTAGAGTATACGCATAGGTAGAATGAACCTAAAGTCTCACTAATCATGGATAATCCAACGGAATTTCAAATTCTAACTTCTTAGGTACTCCCCGAAATATCATATGCCCACAACAAGTGCACGTTATATGATGTAAGTATTATCACGTTGGCCAGACGTTATAATACTAGCATCATATAATTATGCCCTTATGATGGTCATACTTTATCTCAATTTGTAATCAAGACCACTTATCTTAATCCACCTAGTAATTCTACAGTCATCAAAGGTCAACCAAAATCGAATACCATAGTCAAGAGGGAAACAAAACTATTTGCAAGAGTATCAGATTCCAAGATTGCTTAGCAGAATTGAGGCATGCCGTCATAAGTATCATATCTTCCACAACTCGCCAAAATCTCTCAAACAAAGCCATCTCCGAACATATGAAAAATGAACACGAACTGAAATGCTTCTAGGAAACTTAAATCATTAGAGGATCTTATTACTTTATAACGAAATTTAAGAGGGTCAACGGAAATGAAAGTTAGTCGCCAAAACCTTCAGCCTGCATAGACTCAATTCTTCCAAACATAAAGGGTCTGTTTCAAAAATCCGTTCATCCAAAACATTCAATCTCTTCAAGTCCGGTAAATCTGTCTTCGTTTGTCCATCAGTCGGAAAGTGAAACCAAAATTGGAACTTGTGTCTGGTTAGTCGAGCCTCCTGCAGTTCTTCTTGGAATGTGGTGGAGTATTGTGGATTTCCGGCACGATCTTTAAATCTTCTTCCTCATCCAGTCTGCTTCCGCTCTCAATTCATCTTAGTACAACCAAGATGAATAGGAAAGTGAGACTGTATGTCTTCATCAGCTCCATGTTCGCCCTCTTGACCAGAATTTCTCCTTGTGCATCGCCAACACTTCTGTCTTGAAAGGAATGTCTTCACTCTTCGGGGTAGCCTCCGCAGTTATCAACAAATATCAATCTCCCAGAATGCACAAATGATCGTCAAATTTCTAAGAAGGTGCAAGGAAATGATTTTCATGCTCTTCCTCGTTTCTGAACGTACTATTAAGTCATACAATGACCACTTGCCCAAGTACTCACGAGAAAACATTATTTATCAAATTCACAAAATCGTCAGAGCTTTAGCTAATACTATTAGCGTCATTAACCGTCCTAGTAGTCGTTTACGAATATGGGGGGTTGATTCCAAGAATAGACTCAATTCATCAGAAGGAAACTTCGCGCCCTGAATTTAACAACCACATAGTCGTTTCAGGGTGGAGGAATATTGGTTCCTAACAGTATTAAGATTCAGCTTCCTGTAATCGATACATATCTCCAGTCATCATCCTTCATGATCGCGAACGAAACTAAAACACGCCCAGAAAATACACTTAAGTAAACTTACTTCCTGGTCTTCGGTTGCTGCTCTTTCCGGTTGTTCAAACCAACTGGTATGATCCCGGACACATCTGGAAAACACCCTCGCTCGGTGATTAGACAATCTCTCGGTATCATGTCAAATCTTACTTCACACTCCGATGGAAAAAATTTTGGTGGTTCTACCAGGAATCATATTCGGAAAACGCAGGGTGCCAAATAACGTTCAATACAAGGTTCATGCGCAGACGACTCAAAGTGCCGACAAACTTCCAAGATAAGGTTCATTCATTGGTGTACGAAATGGTTTCTAGGAAAAACTTCATAACCGCGAAAGTAACACACGAGTCTCCAGAGTAATAGTGATAGCACAGGGTTTAACAATCGGTAATCACAGTAGGGAGTTCAAAATTGTTTCAAGCGCTAAAGGTGAGACATAGAAGGTAGTTGTCAATATTTGAATGATCAATCAACCAATTCCTTGTCGGAATAAAATCGAAGTTAACTATCCAAAGAAATTCGGATCACAATTTAAATCTTTATCATTCAAAAGTGAGGGGGAAACATTCTTATACTCGTGGTTAAACGCCACAAGACTTCTCATAGGGACAGAGATGGGTGAACCGAAATCAAATAGTGTCGGAAGATTCATAGGTACTTATCAAAAGCAAAAGGCAATTAACAGAACATATCTAGTACGCCATCGCCATGGAGGTTCTCAGAGTGCCCGAAGAGGCGTCAAAATGATTAACGAAAAGATCAGAGATCAGAGTCAAAATCTGAAGATAAGGATTAAATGGTGTTAGGCAATTACTATGTAATTTCTCAGTGTCTTCCAAATTTAATCAGGTTCAAATCTTAGGTGGTGCAAAGCATAAGTCTTCCATTTCCAAAAGTGATATCAACAGACTCTAACCAAAAACAAGGCACGAATCAGAGTGATGCGGAAGCAATGACACTTAAACAAATGCCTTATAGTCTACCCATTCCTCACCGGTCAAAACTTAGGTTCCTATGGGAAATCCTAAAGCAATTTTCAAAGGTTGACTTACGAGTGCCTACAGGGAAAGCTTAGTAGTCCTAACCTACACAGGTCAAGGGTAATTGTATTACGAAATCGCAGCCTGTCTCTCTGATACCATAATTGTAACACCCCAACCCGACAAGGGTAGAGATGTCACAACAATGGTGACATATCAGAAACATACACAAGCATACATCTTCAATAAATACAAAGGAAGTACAAAGATTACAAGAATTTACAAGGAAAATACAAAATTTACAAAGAAATAAATACTAAGCCTGATAATATGAATTCTTCTAATAATCTCTACTTCAAAATAACTATCAAAGTCTTCTAAGTCCAAAAGTCTCTTCACTCAAACCCAGCTTCCAACTAAAACCTGCCGCATGGAAAGAAAATGCGGCTGAGCTTAAAAAGCTCAGTGAACAGATACATATACAAAGCAATGATAACGAAACAGAAATATAATATGAAGCACTGGGAATATCATAAGATATAAGCTAGGCAAAAGAATAGTAAAGGAAATATAGGATAGTCATCTACCACGAGCCCAGAAACTCAAAGTCATAATCTCAACATCATAATCTCAAAGTCATAATCTCACAATCAGAGGGGATACCTCTTAGGCAACCAGATAATATGAGGGGTGTCCTCATGTATCATAATAGTGGAGTGATCAGCTCCCAGAAATGTGAAAGGCGTGTATTGCACACAGCACCAGTCACCTCAAAGTCATACTCAAAGTCATACTCAAATTCACAAACAAGCCTAGGATTGCAATCCATACGCCCCAAACTCAAAGTCATAATCTCAAAGTCAAGTAGCCATGGCAGATAATATATAAGGGACGGTGTGAGAAATCACTCCCCCACACAGGAGTCATGCCAGTGGTGCATCACAGACATGGCCAGGTTACCTTCCTGGCTAGGAAAGAACAAAAATGGCTCGGGTATCAAACTAAGAGTCATGTCTCAAAATCATAACACAAGGTCATATATCAAAAGGTGCATCTCAAAGTCATATCAAAAGTAATATCAAAGGTTCATTCACAGGGAACATAGCAATGGCTTGGGTAAGCTTAACTGAATCATAACTCAAAATCAATGTATGGAATATGAGAACCCTTACTGAAAAAGGGCAGAGTATCTGTACCTTATTCAAATAAACAAACCGATGAAAGGCGGATCACAGAGAACGGAGGGTCACTCCTTCTTCACCGAACCTATACAATTTAATGATCACATATTATTTATGAGCTCCTTTCAGATCAGATTTCATAATTTAGGTTTATTTCTATTTTTAGCAACTTCTCCGTAGATTAGGTTTACACATGACAACTTAAATAATTTTAGGTTTAATATATTTAATATGATGCTTTAGGATTTAGTATGACAACTTATTATAGTTTAGGGTTCAAAGTGTTATTATAGCAAAGTTTAAGGTCTAACTTGAAATTTTATCATTGTTTAAAGTTACTTTGATCACATGGCTCATATATTACACGTCAAACTCCCACATGAAATTTTTCATTTCTTTGCTCACGTATAACACTTTTACTTGATATAAGTATTTTGAGTTTCATGCACCTATCTTCTTCTTTAGCTAGTTCGATACGACAAACCGAGATCCGATAACGAATTCGAAATACACAAACACATATAAATCACGTTTATTTAAAACGACAACGGTTGACTCATACCGCGATGTACTTAGACGAGATCAAATAGAGGTGGTGCGACGGGTTTTATGTGCAACCAACAACATGTTTAAACTTCACAAAAATGTCACCCATAACAGTTCATGAGATCGCGGAATAAAATGGCTCATATGGCGTATAGGTTATTATTTCATGCGACTTACAGATTCATCCATGTGGTCATATCACCCGAGACTAACTCGAACCTATACTAACGGTTCACATGTTAGGCTGGAACGAGACTTGATCGAATAGAAAAGAAGACACCAAAACTCAGCCCACACGTATAGGTTTAGATGTACGATATGTACTCCCACCCCGATACACATTAACAAACCAGCTTTCTGACCCCATGTTCTATATTTAACTTGATAACAACACACACACTCCTACGTCAACAACACCAGACGTGATTGATCCCATGCACCCACATTCACACGCTCAATCACCAACAGCCCACACAATAACAGTTTTCAACGAGCCACAACAAGCGACACACTCACATACGCACATGAAATCATACCCATAACCCATTTCACAGCCCTAACGCAGCCCACAAACACACCCTAATTCCCATATATTGACCCACATAAAATAGCTACACAAGGCCCTAATTCTTCCCTGAATACCATCATCTATACACGCACCTAGCCATGCATAAAACTTTCCTTTATACGCTCATATGAACAGATTCATATTGTCACACATGCACCCTTTATATTCAATATTTAATGTAGCATTATCTTCATTACTAGTTAACTGATATATGATAGTACCGACACATCACAATTCCTTGTATGGGTTTCCATATCATTTTAAATGATGATCAGTTTCAACAGCTTTTTGGTCGGGTATTAGAGGTCATGTTCAAGCGCATACATGGTCGAATAGCAAGACACCAATAGGTTCATAGATAGGCTTTTAGATTGTTATTTCATGTAAAAACTATTGATGATTTCATGTGACTTTTACATCTTATACATGTTGATATATTTTTAATGAGGAAACCCAAGCAAGCAACAACATGTTTTAGTTTTATGATTTGAATCACGTTAATCGTATAGAAACATGTGTGTGACAAAACGAGAATCATGAGTACCTTAAGCTGGGTAACGAGACCAAAGGAAAGGAGATCATAACAGCCCTCGACCGATCACCACCAGGTTGCTACAAGAGAATACCAAGGCTGCAAGAAGTAGAACACCAAGCTGCTAACTCTTCCTCCTGATCTTGGTTGCAACGAATGAGTATGATTTTTTTCTTGGATCGCAAAGAGCAGCCGTATGGTGTGAGTTCTAGGGTTTTTTTTTTTTTTTTTTTTTTTTTTTTTTTTTTTTTTTGTGTGAGCTTGAAATATGGAATCAGTTGGTATATTTAATGGGTGAGATGAAGGATAAAGGACCGAGTCTTAAGGAGGAGTGGTGAACCAATCTTTTCTAAATATACTCACAATATTTTTGGTTTATCTTATTTGACTCTCAATTTGTGTGGCATTTACAAAGTTAAGGAAATGGGTCGGTTAGTGAAGGTGATCGATGCATGTGATAGTGTGACAATTGTTAATTTAGTGTTTCCATATATGAATTAAAGAGTTTTCACAATTTTATAGTCACTAATCGGTCCATATAACATGTTAGACGTGCCATATTTTTATCATAAGGTTCACGTATCATTTCGTATTTTACTTTAGGTTATATGTTCATATCGTATAGTTTCGAGTCATAACATGATACATAACTCAAGTTTTAATTTATAGCGTATTTTATAAGTTCTTAAAATTTCAAAATTAGAGGGTATTTTGGTCATTTCGGATTGAGTTAAATTTTGGGTTTTACAAAGCCCTTCGGTACAGAGCATAAGCTTAACGAGTTCAAGCACATTGAACCAATTAAGCAAAAGCGACGAAGCCTGGCACCAGAAAGAAATGCAGCCGCTTGTAAAGAGGTGGATGAGCTTGTACAAGCAGGAATTCTCAAAGAAGTGAAATACCAAACTTGGGTTGCTAATCTAGTCATGGAAAAGAAAAGTGATGGAGGGTGGCGTATGTGTGTTGACTTCACCGACATCAACAAAGCCTGCCCGAAGGACTGCTACCCTCTACCAGAAATTGATTGGAAGGTCGAATCCCTTTCGGGGTTCCGTTTGAAATGCTTTCTGGATGCCTACAAGGGGTATCACCAAATACAAATGGTAAAGGAAGATGAGGAGAAAATAGCCTTTTACACAGGAAAGGGTGTCTATTGATGTGGTGTTTATTGCTCTAATTCTTTTATATCCACGGCAGCGGCGCCAAAGACTTGGTGCGCGCGTGATGTGTCATTGTGGTTTTAGCAGTATTAATGCTTACTCAAGTTTTAAATTTATATTTAGCCGACTTATCAATAAAACACACACTTTAACGAGCAGTGTACCCGGTCAGTATGAATATAATGGTAAGTAGAGTGTCGATCACTAAGAGTGGAACGTATTATCTAGTTATTCTAATCAGTATTTTAATATCTTAAGTTAGCTGTACAACCTAATCTAACGCAAGGGGGTTCAGCCTGAGAGACTGGCACGGTTTGGTTATGATTAAATAGAAAACTAAACTAATGAGCACGAATCAGCGATTAGCACACACGTACACAGATAGATACTTGAGACAATAAGAAGACCTGTCCTGATAATTAAGTAGCTTGTCACTTGTTTTATTGCTAGTCTTATATGAAGTGTATATAATTAACCCTTTCTCGTTGGCTCTAATCTTATCGGCGAGTAAACCCTTAATGATCACTTATGTCTATCCCACTATCCTAGAATATTGAGCATTTGTGATACCCACGTTTCGTATACGCTAGAATAGATAGGCGAGGAAGGGGCATGGCGACCCAAGCAATGCTCAGCTAGACACAGAGGTTATCAATGCACTAATAAAAGTCACCAAAGACATCAACATATAAACTTTAATTAATGGGAAAGTAATTTTAAGGGGTGCCCATGATTTTCCGTAGTCACATGAAATCGGCCCATCAATCCTGATGAATTAAAGTGTACTAATACAATAAAACAAAACTACTTAATGAATTGAATACATGCAGGACCTTCTTACAGCTCTTGTATCTTCGTTTAGGGTGTGTCTTGTGCTGCTAACACGTCTGAATTCGGCTTTTAGGGTTTCTGTCTTTCTCTTCTGAGTTAAGCTATATGTGTCCCGAAATTCGTCTGGTCTTGGGGTATTTATAGTTTCAGTCTGAGGGTTAGATGCGGCGCATAGGATAAGTAGATGCGGCGCATTGACTTAACTTCGCGTGGGGTCCAAGATTAATATATTCAGAAATATTCGTACACCGCCTTAAGATGCGGCGTAACTCCATTTCTCTATGCGGCGCATGTCCTTTGCTGTCTTGGATTGTAACTTGCGAAATCTTGATAGTGATACGCCGTATGTAAGAAGTATGTTGCGGCGTATCTGGAGCAGAATGATCTTGATCTTGTACATTTCAGTAGACTCTTAACATCTTGCTTGTTTTGCTCCATAATTAGTCCAAAATCGCCAAGTTTCACATAATACTTGTTTTTACCTGAGAATTACAAAAGTAAACATTAACGTATCAATTCTCATATATAATATAATAAAACAAGTCAAAAAAATAAGACAAATGATGGTAATAAAATGTACTTATTTGAGTTCGTCAAATATCCCCCCACTTGAACTTTACTTGTCCCTAAGTAAACCTTAGAATAAATCTTATGAAAATGTATCCTAAAAGATATTAGGATTTATTTTTATATTTAAGCATGTATTCGTTTTGTCATAATTGCACAACCAAACACTTAACGAATTAGAAATAAAATAAAATATTTTGATAAAAGCAAATCTAATCGTTTAACTGTCCAGTCGTGACGAATATTCTATCATAAGCTTGGCAAGTATACGCATCTCCCCCACTAAAGCTAAGGAATAACAAGTATAAAACGGTAAAAAGGGTTTGTTGGTTAAGGGTTAATCATCCTTTTTAATCTCTATCGATCTCATATTCCAGAAAAGGCGACAAAATCACAAATATATGATCGAATCCACGACCACGATACTTGCAATTGCTCAAATCCTTAACTCGAATAGGCTAAAGATAGGACCAAGTAATCTTTACCAATAATATTATATCAAAAAGGGCGACAAAATCATAAATACATAGCCGAATCCACGACTACGATACTTAAGATTGCTCAAATCCCTAATCTCAATAAATCAAAGGTTTGGATAAAGAATGATGTACGGTATGGATAATAATTGGGATACAAATTGGTGTAAAATGAAAAATAAACAAAACAGATAAATTAAAATCCTAAGTGTGGTAAATTACTTTCCCAACCATCCCATGAATAAGACTCATATCATCGAATAACTCACGCTTTAACACTTGAAACACACGCTTTAGGTAGACACGAATTATACTCAACAAGATCTCAATCAAAGAATAATCATAGTTGGCGTTCCCATAACGGCCAACTCCCATTCAATCCATAAATATAATATATAACAACTAGTGGTGATATCGACCACTTAATACAAAACTTTACATAAGTTGGTTAAAACAAACTTCCAACTTTTCCTTTTTCTTTTTCTTTTCTATTTTTTTGATTTTTTTTTTTTTTTTTTTTTTTTTTTTTTTTTTTTTTTTTTTGACATCAACATATATGTGTAAAATTTCACAACTTTTCTATCACTTTCTTTCCGGATAATTTTTTCATACTCTTCATACTTTCAGAAATAACTGTAATAGCGAAAGTAGTAAACACACGAAAAATAAACTCAAAGTTATACAATATTTACTTTCATACCAATTGCATTGTGCAATTTCCTGACTCAACCAAAGATAATGAATTACGCACGCGAACACAGGTAATGTAAGGAAACACACTTTGCCTAAAGCAATTAACCACGGATTTTAATCTACAGGGTAGGCTAAGGTGTAAGGGTGTAACGAAACATTATAACAAAGGTGTAAGAAACGAAAGGAATGACTCTGAGTGTTTTTCTAGGGGTATCTTACTCTAAAAGTGAGAGTAACAAAGGGTTTATACGGGGGTTAACTAACCAGTGTAGTTAGTTAATATGACATAACATATAAAGGCTATTTAGGTGTAATCCTAGAAATTTACCAATTTAGACAAGTCATTCCAATTATAAAGATAATACTCATTATGGTGGTCTCGAATAGTATATAAGCCAAGTTCTAAAGTTTACAAGTCACCGGCACACTCATAGATTTGTGAATTTTGAAAAGTTCACAATTTTTGAAAATAATGTTATGTGTGCAGCTATGTAATTTAGACTTTAAACAAAAACATGCTATAAAAAATTTTAAAATTTAAGCATATTAAGTATATTTTAAGCATATTTTGCAAAAGTTTATGACAAGTAAGTGTTCTAATTCTCCAATCCCCCCACATAAGTTAAACAACGTCCTCGTTGTTTGTGTCAAAGATTAAAAACTCGAAAATAAAAGAATTAGAACAGAAAAACTCCCCTGAGATTTGCTCGGTATGATCCTCCATTATTTGTATAAGAGCAAAAATCAACTTTCTTGTGGATTAGAACGTTTAAGCTTCATAGATGATGTATCCACAGAAATGCAGGAATCTATAATACCATTAAGACTTTAACACACCTGAGTTAAGAAGGTTCAAACTTGCATAATACATTAGTAGTTAGTAAAAATAAAACTTAAAAAAAATTAAACTGTAAATCATCAGGTCAGTCGATATGCCGTATCTTATGGAAGAAGATACGCCGTATCGAGCCTGGAATAAATACGAATCAGAATAAAAGATGCGTCGCATCCTTAACCAGGGATGCGCCGCATTAAAATACTGACAGAAAGTTTTAAAGTCAAAAATAAAAATGCAGAAAATAAAAAAAGATATGATCTGTACATTTGATACGCCGCATTTCATGGAAGGAGATGCGCCGCATCGAAGTGCAGGTTTGACATACTCGATACAAAATCAGAAAATAACACAAAAGATAAGCATGGGTTGCCTCCCACGAAGCGCTTGTTTTTGTTCGAGTCACGAGCCTGACTCCACCCTTATTTACTGTGTATTAAGGTGTTGTTCCCCCCACTTGGGATCAAGTGCGGGTGATAGTAGCAATAAACACGAAAAGAGTGTAAATTTGCTATTAAAGATGGAAGAGATACATAAAGATCATACCTTGGCAATATATGTACATCTTCCCTATTCTTACCCGGTTTGGTTGATAAATTGGATGACTTGACCACTTCATCTGAAAGAGTAGTATGTTGAGGAAAAATGAGCCTCCTTTCTTCTTGGTTAGTCTCTTTGGTAGTAAGGCGTCCCTTGACTTCCGCAGAAGATGAGAAAGGGTCTTTGGCAAGTAAAAGTTCGAGTTCCTCTATATCCTTCATAGGGTCGAAATCATCATCTACATCAATCATAGCAATGTTTAAGAGCTCATCACCAAATTCTTCCTCGAGCTCCACCAAAAACGGGTTGATCACAGGTGCTTCATGTGCTTCAATAGGTAGTGTAATAAATTTGACCTCATCATTCTTATGTTTTGCAACCTGTTTAGGAAAACTAGCAAGATTATTAGTAACAGGATTAATAATATTAAATAAATTTATACCACTTTTTGTTGTAAGTGACTCCAATTCATCTTGTGAATCTCCATCTTCAACTAGTGGTCTTGCAATTTCATAATCGTCCCGAATTTCATCCTTAAATAAGTAATCCCAGATTTCTTCAAAATCCCTCGTTGGGTCAAAATCTGGCTTATCCGTTCCACACCTAAATGCTTCCGTTTGTTGTGGTAATTGCGGTATGCTATCGTACGCAATAGCATCAAACTTTTTAATATCAGAATACTCATTATCTTCATCCGAGGGAATATTATCATGGTGTTTTTGATATGATGAGAATATATCTTCCACCTCGGGTGGAAAATCACAAGTAATAGCACTATACACCATTGTCCCACATTCATCTTCATTTTCATCATAAGCAGTTTCGGATGAAGAAGCTTCTTTGAAAACAATTGCCGGATTTTCATTCAAATCAAACACTTGTGACTCTTCTTCAACTTGTGCAATTTCCGGAGAAATAACATCATCAATAACTATTGCCGGAATCCTAATTGCATCAAAATCATATGACTCTTCTTCATCATCATCATTTGATAAAGTCCAAGTGTGTCGAAATGGCAATTTGTTTCTTTCTCTCTTTTCCTGCTTCAATAACAAGTATTCTTCCATCGTGGGTTCTTTATCCTCGATGACTTGTGCACCATATCTTGCTCTTTCCCAATCGTAGATCCCATTATTGCTCAAGGCTCTTTCCTCTTCAAGTCTGATATATTCTTCCATTGTAATATCCGGATCGTCCATCTTCCTGAAATAAAACTTACTCGTGCAAAAGAAGAGTGAAACAATCAAAGTAAAATAAAATTTGCTGATATCAGTAGACGATGCGCCGTATCCAAAAAGTTGGATACGCCGTATCTTATAATCGTTAAAAATAATCAGACTTTTATTCAGAAAATAGATACGCCGCTTAGAATTAGAATGCGCCGTATCAGTTTTAAATTATCAAAAATCATTTATATTTATTAAAATTAAATGCGTCGTATTAACAAAAGCTAATGCGCCGTACTTTCGTTACGTTTCAAAATACAAGATTTTTGATTTAAAAGATGCGCCGTATCGATAGAAATCGATGCGTCGTATCTGTTTAATAATTCGAAAACCTGTTTTTAATATAAATAGAAAATACGCCGTATCTGTTAAAACAGATGCGTCGTATGGCGTTAGGGTTTAGAAAAATTTCTTATTAAAAACCGAATACGCCGTATCTTGGGGAAAGATGCGTCGTATTCGAATTTATTAAACGCGTTGTATTTTATAAAAATTAAACGCAATACGCCGTATCTGTGAAAACAGATGCGCCGTATCGTTTGTATCAGCACAGTACAACGATATCAGAATGCAGAAAAATACAGAAAAGAAAAACAAAAATTAAAAACAAACAAAAAGAAACAAAAATTAAAGAAAACAAATAACACACAAAAACAGAAAATATGCAAATAATACAATGAATGCAATTTATCTAATATATAACAGGGTTAGTGGTTAGAATCTAAAAATTAAAAAGAAAACCTAATTAAAATACTAATCAAATTAACAGATAATAACAATTCACTCCCCGACAGCGGCGCCAAAAACTTGATGTGGTGTTTATTGCTCTAATTCTTTTATATCCACGGCAGCAGCGCCAAAGACTTGGTGCGCGCGTGATGTGTCATTGTGGTTTTAGCAGTATTAATGCTTACTCAAGTTTTAAATTTATATTTAGCCGACTTATCAATAAAACACACACTTTAACGAGCAGTGTACCCGGTCAGTATGAATATAATGGTAAGTAGAGTGTCGATCACTAAGAGTGGAACGTATTATCTAGTTATTCTAATCAATATTTTAATATCTTAAGTTAGCTGTACAACCTAATCTAACGCAAGGGGGTTCAGCCTGAGAGACTGGCACGGTTTGGTTATGATTAAATAGAAAACTAAACTAATGAGCACGAATCAGCGATTAGCACACACGTACACAGATAGATACTTGAGACAATAAGAAGACCTGTCCTGACAATTAAGTAGCTTGTCACTTGTTTTATTGCTAGTTTTATATGAAGTGTATATAATTAACCCTTTCTCGTTGGCTCTAATCTTATCGGCGAGTAAACCCTTAATGATCACTTATGTCTATCCCACTATCCTAGAATATTGAGCATTTGTGATACCCACGTTTCGTATACGCTAGAATAGATAGGCGAGGAAGGGGCATGGCGACCCAAGCAATGCTCAGCTAGACACAGAGGTTATCAATGCACTAATAAAAGTCACCAAAGACATCAACATATAAACTTTAATTAATGGGAAAGTAATTTTAAGGGGTGCCCATGATTTTCCGTAGTCACATGAAATCGGCCCATCAATCCTGATGAATTAAAGTGTACTAATACAATAAAACAAAACTACTTAATGAATTGAATACATGCAGGACCTTCTTACAGCTCTTGTATCTTCGTTTAGGGTGTGTCTTGTGCTGCTAACACGTCTGAATTCGGCTTTTAGGGTTTCTGTCTTTCTCTTCTGAGTTAAGCTATATGTGTCCCAAAATTCGTCTGGTCTTGGGGTATTTATAGTTTCAGTCTGAGGGTTAGATGCGGCGCATAGGATAAGTAGATGCGGCGCATTGACTTAACTTCGCGTGGGGTCCAAGATTAATATATTCAGGAATATTCGTACACCGCCTTAAGATGCGGCGTAACTCCATTTCTCTATGCGGCGCATGTCCTTTGCTGTCTTGGATTGTAACTTGTGAAATCTTGATAGTGATACGCCGTATGTAAGAAGTATGTTGCGGCGTATCTGGAGCAGAATGATCTTGATCTTGTACATTTCAGTAGACTCTTAACATCTTGCTTGTTTTGCTCCATAATTAGTCCAAAATCGCCAAGTTTCACATAATACTTGTTTTTACCTGAGAATTACAAAAGTAAACATTAACGTATCAATTCTCATATATAATATAATAAAACAAGTCAAATAAATAGGACAAATGATGATAATAAAATGTACTTATTTGATTTCATCAGGAAAGGGTGTCTATTGCTACAAAAAGATGCCCTTCGGCCTAAAGAACGCAGGGGCTACTTATCAGCGTTTAGTAGACAAGGCCTTCCATAAGCAAATTGGAAGGAACTTGGAAGCCTACGTCGATGACATGGTAATAAAAAGCAGAACCGAAGAGGACCTCCTCTCTGACATTCAAGAGACCTTCGATCAATTACGGGCAATCAACATGAAGCTTAACCCCAAGAAGTGTTCCTTTGGCATGGAGGAAGGGAAATTCTTGGGGCATTTGATAACGAAGCAAGGGATTAAAGCTAACCCTTCGAAGGTTAAAGCCATCACTGATCTTCTAGCTCCAAAGTCATTAAAGGAAGTCCAAAGCCTCAACGGGAAGCTTGCGGCACTTAGCAGGTTCCTGTCGAAAGGGGCGGATCGGTCTTTACCATTCTTCAAAACACTCAAAGGGTGCACAGATAAAAAAACTTTCCAATGGAGTTGTGAGGCGGAAGCAGCCTTCGAAAAGCTAAAGGAATTCATAGAAATCTTGCCAACACTTACAGCCCCAATCAAAGGCGAAGTGTTGTTCATGTATATTGCGGCTTCCTTCGAAAGCATCAGCGCGGTGCTTTTAGCCGAAAGGGAAAAGAAACAAATCCCAATATACTTTGTTAGCAGGGTTCTGTAAGGAGCTGAACTAAACTATCCGGAGTTGGAAAAGCTAATTCTTGCTTTGGTTTATGCTGCAAGACGCCTTCGAAGATACTTTCAGGCTCATCTCATCACAGTATTGACTGACAAGCCTATTAGACAGATACTGTCGAAGCCCGAGAAATCAGGAAGGGTAGCTAAATGGGCTATCGAATTGGGAGAACATGAGATAGAATACAAGGGTCGAAACTCCGTCAAAGGTCAGGTACTTGCGGATTTTCTATCTGAAACGCCTTCCGGACCTAGCCAAGATAAAGAGGTTCCTAAGCAACAATCTTCGAAGACGATTGAGGGATGGAAGCTGTACACAGATGGAGCCTCAAGTTCCGATGGTTCTGGAGCAGGTTTAATGTTGGTTAGTCCGGAAGGAAAGGAGTATACTTATGCATTGCGCTTCGAATTCGAAGCCACCAACAACGAAGCTGAGTACGAAGCTCTGTTAGCCGGCCTTCGACTAGCAAAAGAAATGGAAGTTCAAAATCTGTCCATTTTCGTAGACTCCCAGCTAGTTGCTAATCAAGTCAAGGGCTCCTATGAAGCAAGACAGCCCACCATCAAGCAATATTTGGAAAAGGCTAAGGAACTTCTTCAAGGCTTTGAAACCTATGATATAGTACATGTCCGCAGAAATCAAAACAAGAAAGCAGATGCCCTAAGCAAGTTGGCCTCAATGGCATTTGCTCATTTAACGAAGGAGGTTTTGGTAGAAGTATTGGTTGATAGGTCAATTGAACGGGGCGAAGTTTCTGACATCATAGCCGAGGAAGGCACCAACTGGATGACTCCGATTAGGGAGTATTTGATCAGCGGTATCCTGCCAGAAGACCCTAAACTGGCTTGAAAGGTCCGGATCAAAGCTCCCCAATATAGACTTATTGGGGATAATCTATACAGGAGATCCTTCTTATCCCCATCGCTTCGTTGTGTGGGACCAAAACAGGCTTCGAATATCATATACGAGGTTCACGAAGGATCTTGCGGGTTGCATGCAGGCCCTCGCTCCATTGTCTCAAAAGTAATGAAGCTTGGGTATTATTGGCCATCCATGCACAGGGATGCAATAGAAATAATACAAAAGTGCGAAGCATGTCAGATCCACTCCAAAGTCCCGAGAATGCCTAAACAAGACATGACCTCCGTTACGTCAGCATGGCCTTTCTGCCAATGGGGAATTGACATAGTCGGACCCCTACCAGTTGCTCCAGGGGGAGTGAAGTTCCTGGTTGTAGCCATAGACTACTTTACCAAATGGGTTAAAGCGAAGCCCTTGGCATCAGTAACAGGAAGGCATATGGAGAAATTCGTGTGGGAACACATAATCTGTCGTTTCGGTGTCCCTCACATTATCATCTCTGATAATGGAAAACAGTTCGCCGAAGGGGTGTTCCCAACCTTCTGCGAAGGCCTGAAGATCAAACATTCATTCACTTCCGTTTATCGTCCCCAAGGTAATGGACAAGTAGAAGTCACAAACCGGGATATCATAGAAGGAATTGAAAAGAGATTGGGACGAAGCCATCATGGGTGGGTAGACGAACTACCCCAAGTTCTGTGGGCACATAGGACGCACCCCAAGTCAAGCCACGGGGAGACTCCTTTTAGCCTTACTTATGGAACGGAAGCTGTTATACCCTCCAAAATAAGCATCGAAACGGAACGCATTGTGAACTTTGAAGAAAAGGCAAATGACGAAAGGATTTGAGAAAATCTTGATCTTCTGGAAGAAAGAAGAGAAATAGCTTCGATCAGGGAGGCTATCCACAAACAGAAGATTGAAAAGTACTATAACAACCGAGTTCGACCCTCCACGCTCAAGCCAGGTGAATATGTCCTTCATTTGAATAGTGCAAGCAAGGCCGAATACGAAGGAAAACTAGGGCCAACATGGGAAGGACCCTACGTTATATCGGAAGCCTACGGCAACGGCGCGTACAAGCTCGCAACGCTTAAAGGAGAAGTCATGGATAGAACTTGGAACGGTACTAACCTTCGTAAGTTTTACATCTAAAACTTACTACAAAAAAAAAAAACACTCAGTTTGTTTTTACAATTTCATGTAACGCATTCTTCTCATCTGGGGAAAGAAGCATTAATGGTAGGTGTCTTAGTATTCATTTCTTAAAATGATGTAATCCTCCCTACCCAATTAATGATATAACGCATTTCCCTCAAATCTCTTGTTTCGTTCTTTACAACAAAGATTTGTCCAGCCAAGTAGTATAAAAGTTTCAATGTCGAAGGATGTAGCAAGGCACACGCCTTGTATATAAAGAACATCCAGTATAATTCACATTAACTTTCCTATGAAGTCTTAGGGTATTAAAAGCCCTCTTCTACTTAAGGATAAAGACGGAGTGGGTCGCGACCCTCTGTCGCAGTCAAATTATACGATTGCTTAAAATCTTGGTCCAAAATACACACAATAAGGTTATAACCTTAGGTTGTATGTGTACGCTCTTGAAATGAGCGTAAGTACGTACGCTCTTGAAATGAGCGTAAGAGAAGATAAACATGACAATAAAAGTGGGACATATCCCACTAAATTAGCATAAACAAAGACTACGTACAGTCTTAGCTATCATAATCACAAAACGGACAATTGTCTAAATTTACGGGTCGAAGCCTAGTAACACGAAAGATAAATTGTTCAAACAGGAACAAAGATAAATTATCTCAAACAAATAATATGTTGGGGAATCATTTCAAGGTTGAGCAGAGTTGGATTTCCTTGTTGAGGATGAAGGTTGGATCTTCATAGGCTTCTTTGCCAAAAGCTCCTCTATTGGAGCCAATGGATCTTTGGTTACCTCGGCAAGATAAGGGTACTTTGTTGAAGTAAACGCATCACCAGCCTCATTAAACTCTTGCTCAGAATCTGGGCGATAGTAAGACACCTCCGACAAAACAACGGGTTTCTTTGTCTTGGCAATTTCTTCCAATGAGGTGCAGGTTCCGTAGAAGATGGCTGCGTTCACAAGTCTCCCAATAAATTCCCCCACCTCATCGCCATGGTACAATTCCATCGCCACATGAGGAACAACTCTCAAAACTACCTCAGCTCGGTCTCTCTCCAAGATTTGAAGTTGGGATCTAAGATCATTGATCTTATCACAAAGGTTAATCTCCTGCTCAGCCAGCCTAGACCTTTCGTCCTCCAGGCTTGTACATTTAGACTCGAGCGCGGCAATTTGGGCTCTATAAATGGAAACTTTGGACTCCTCAACCTTCAATTTATTGCACCTCGCTTGGGATTCTTTCAATTGACCTTCGAGTCTATCAATTTTGACTCGCATATCTTGTACGAAGGGATTCTTCTCAAAGTCCTCCATCACTTCTTTACACTTAGCCTCCAACTCATCATGTTCCTGATCCCTAGATTTTTCTTTAGCTAAGATATCATCCATTTTTACCCTCACATCCAACACCGTTTGCATCAATTCCCTTGTTCTCGAATTAAGATGATTATCCAAAACAGCCTGCCTAACGTAATTTTTGGAGTGAAAGTCGCAAAGCTCTTCAATAGACATGTTATCCAAGACTCCTTTCCAACTGGTAGGTGTCATTTTGTCAACCAATTGTCGACAGGCATGTGCATTAGGAAGTTCCACAACATCGGGAAGGCCTAAAAAAAAAAAAAAAAAAAAAAAAAAAGGAGAAAGGAAAACAAGTTATATGATGCATGACATTTGATACGCATGATAGATGCTAGCTTACTTGGAGTAGGGTCATCAGGAATCGTTAGAGGAGTGGGTATAAAGGTTTTAGAGTGTGATCCTTTGGGCTTCACAACTCTCGCTGGAGGGGTAGGAAGGGCTAATTTCCTCTTCGGAGGGTTCCTTACAGACATAGCAGCCTTTGCTTTCTTACTTCTCTTATCTGAAAGACCGGAGGACCTTGCGAGCCTCGTTTGGAATTCCTTGATAAGGGGATCATCGGAATCTGCAACAGTTTCCACAAACTGCGGAGTCTGGTCATTCTTAATTGACATGGATGGAGAACCTATTCCGTAGCTTATATTTTCTGGCTCTTTAGGGACAAAACTAACTTCTCTAATACCACGAGCCACGACGAAGTTCCTGAATGCCATCCCTACAGAAAGAAAAAAAAGAAAAGATAAATATCATCAGATAAGTCATTCACTTTATTTTAATAGGTATGCACATACTTTTCCCATTGCAGACTATCGCAGGTTCCAATGGAGAGCCTTCCCAATGATCTATAATCCCCGCCATAAATAGTATCGGCTCAGAAAACGTTTGCACATCAAATGGGTGACGTTCAAGACGTTGGTAGAGGGGATAGCTTCTTACGAAGTGTGGCAAAGGATCATCAAAACATTTCTCGTCAAAACGAAAGTCTTTGTCTAGCAACGTTGGATATTTGGGTGGTATGATAGTATCTTGCACATAGAAAAACAGACCTTTCCATTTTCTTATGTTGGCAAAAGGTTTTGTTATTAAACAGGGAACATCAGGTTCACTTCTTTTACCTAAGGTTAACCAATCACCACCAGGGCAAAGGTTGATAAAGCCTCTAAGCACGTTAAGCGTGGGCTCATAACCATAAGCTTTGCATACGACAATGTAGGTGGTTAGTTTGGCTAAGCCAAATGGGTTCAACCTGGAAATATGTACTTGATAATACTGTAAAAATTCTAAGATTAGTGGATGAATAGGAATCCTAAAGTTGGATTCTGTAAAAGCATGAACATATAACCCAACATACCCAGCAGGGGCGTCAAAAATACTTTGGTTTTCGGTTGGGAGTATCACTTTATACTTTTTAAGTATGGGATATTTTTCAAAAAAATCCGCCAAAGCCTGTTCTGATAAGGTACACTTTTGTTGCCTAATGGTTATTTTTGCCGCCATACTCATCTTGTATTTGTAACAATAAGAACGAGGGAGGGTAATTACCTTAAATCTCGGAAGAAGCACAAAGCACAGTACTGTGTATGTGTATTTTGGGCACAAAATAAAAGTATGATCAGGTAGGAACGAGCAAGAGTTTATGTATCCCTATTGAAAGTTTACCCTGACCGTCTACGTGTAATATACGGACTCAAAGCTGCTTTTTCAATTTTGAAAAGAAGTTTGGAGATACCGATATCTTGGCTGCTGTATTTAATAGCGTGGTAGTTAGTTATTTAATATCCGCATTTATTGCATATTTTGGTTAAACACTTATACTTATTCCATTCGAATTTGTGACGGAAAGGATAGAGTGTGGCATGTTTTTTTGAGTCGAATGCAATTTATACTCGTACGTATATATCACTTTCGACTGAGGGGCTTGATGATGTACCCTCCGAACGGGTCGAAGGACTCCCCTTCGAGCCTGTAGAAAGCCCTCCCTTCGGAGGCCCAGGTTAATCTTCTAACATGTTTCATTGGCGTAAAACCATTCGCCTGCGAACTGGTTACCATGTGGGAATCCGCCAATCGAAGCCCTAAGCCCTTCGGGGTATTCCTGACGAAGGGACTAGCACGAAGGACCATCCTGACCTGGTCAAACCCACGTCTCCTCTTCCCCTTGGCTTTCCCGCCAAAACAGAGATCGTGGGCTACAAAGCCCTAGCGGTTACCACTTTCCATGGGATGCCCCCATGATCTCCGAACAATGTGCAACCGCCCACTATGTCCTATTTCTCCCCTATAAATAGCATAGTCGGGCCAAAACTAAGTAAGTTAACTTCACTCTCTCAATTTACTACCTATATTACCATTACACATACTTACTCGCACGCCGGAGGTGGTTCGCAGGGTCCAACCCCTGCGCAATCACTTAATGTAGTGTCTTCGTATTTCTTATTTTCAGGTTAAGAACAAGCTTGGCGCAATCTCAACACCCCATTATTCCTTTGATCACCATCGAAGGCTTGGTTGGCAATTATTTGTTCAATCACACAACATATAGGAAAGTTCAATAATTTACTCCAACGGGTACATAAGAGGCAAGCAGAGCTACAAAGAGGGCAGGATTATACTTGGAATCTGAATCTTCAAAGAAACAGAAGATCAGTGATGAAAAGGAAGAAGAAGAGGAATAAGAAGATGCTGAGTTGACAGATGAAAAACTTAAACAGATGATGGTTGTAATTCCTGAAGCTATGAATGTTGATCCAATACAGGCAAAGCACCCAATCATTGACTGGGAAGTTCACAAAGATGAGTTTGGAAAGGCATGGAAGATCATCAGAGTTGGTGGACATTCTGAAGTGTATAATCAGTTTGCAAACATGCTCAAGGCATTTGATAGAGAGGACTTGAATCAGCTTTTAGAGATTGGTTAAAGAAAAGTTCAGGTCAATAGATCCTTCTGAAGATAAAGACAAAGAACTATGGGTTAAACTAAAGAGGCTATTTGAACCTGATCCAGAAGACAAGCTGTGGAAATTTCAAGCTCACACTCTGAATACTACATGGAGATTGTATGATACATGTGGTGTACATCATGTATCTACAACAACTGGAGTAGATGTCTACATGTTAGTTGAACAATAATATCCTTTGCATTCAGGAAATCTAACAGTGATGATGTCTGTTAAACTCAGAGTAGAAGAAGAATCTGAGATGGCCAAAGAATTACTTTAGCAGATCTATGATCAATGTGAAAGAGAAATGAGACCTGGAAGACAAAGAAGATAGAGTGTTTGGAAGAATCCTCCAAGATCAAGGTTGAAGAATAATTCAGAGAAACTTGATGATTTGAAGCTAAATCACAAGTTTAGGGGAGGATTGTTGGGAATTATTCACTAACAGTTTGTACTGCCAGGTTTACAGTTAGTACTGCTAAAGAATAACACTAACAGTACTAACTGAGTTAGTACTGCTAGTTTAAATTATTAGTACTTCCAGAAGAAAGTTAGTGCTGCTGAGACTGCTGAAAGAAGATTTGTACTGCCAGTTATTGAAGACGTGTAAGAAGATAAGTATAGAATAGATTTTGTGTATATCTTATAGAGTTAGACTTATACGAATATTCTATATGTTTAGAATATTGATACTTATCTTGTAAGGGACTCCTTGTGCTATAAAAGGAGGTCCTAGGTTAGATGTTTTAGACGGATGATTTTTGTTAAGCTTGAAGGTTGTAAACCCTAGTGATACTCAAGATCACTCGTATTATACTTAATAATATTGAAGCGTTTGGTTACATCATTGTTCTCATAAACTGTTCATATAATACATTACTGTTACATTGATAAATCTTCTAAGTATCAAGTAGTAGATTCTGCATACTATTTGATATACATTCAAAGTATCCTCAACACAATACACGTGTGTTTAGATCCTCACACATCTTTGGTCATGGGTTATGGACTTTGAGTCATGGGTCATGGGTTTTACCCATTATTTAAGTCATGCATGATGTCATGCAATGGGTTATGGGTTATAGGTCAAGCTCCATGGGCTATGGGTTATGGATTATCCAACTCATTTCATGCATTTTATTTATTACAAGAAGTATACTTTAATTATAGCATGTAAATGGTAAGTTGTAAATGTAAGAACATGTAATGTTTAGATTTATACTTTTACATAATGTTATGTTTGTTATCGACAAAACTTAAAGAGATAGATAAATATTAATAAACGTTTTTACGGTTTATTTGTATTAGCATATCGTTTTTTTGTGTCTTTGCTCGTAAAAAATTTTCCATCTATTATTCTGTTTGCCATTATGGAGAACGCGAATCCGCCAAATGTTTCACCTAATCGACCAAATCCACTAGAAAATCTACCCTTTCCACTTTAAAATGAAATTTTGATGTTTCGACAACAGTATGGCGAATCTTTTCCCGATGCATTGACTCGTTTCAAATACTTACTACAAAAAGTCCTTCACCATGGTCTTGATTTATTGCCTCTACTTTAATTATTTGACACTTGTATCGACCGCGAAACCCAAAAGAGGCTTGATTATGTAACAGATGGGGAATTTTGGGAATATGATGTTAAAGACGCATGGGAAAACTTTGAGATTCACGCCCAACACAGAAGTGGAACATAGGACCCAAAAAACGTAAGTTTAGACCTATTTCCAATTTGGATGGCTCAATCAAAAAGTTTGTTTGGGGATAAAAAGGTTAGAGTTGAGATACCTAGGTGCATGTCATGGTTAGGTGCTACCAAAACACATGATGAACACATAGGTAATGAAGATAAGATGTAGGATAGAGTAGAAAACCCAAGCCCACCGAGTACCCCACAAGTCCTACCATCATTTGAGGAATACAGACCACCAGCGACTTACCCGGAAGAAGTAGAAGAGACTATAGGAACCCGAATGGAGGTAGAACCCTCGGACCAAGCACAACTAGAGAATATAGGTTTGAACGCTTGTAGTGATGACCTTTCTTTTAGTTCTAAGGAAGTTCCTAGTTGTGATGAACCGGAGCCTCAACCAAAACCGTTACCTAATCTTCCATCCTTAGATGTGAATTTAGGAATTGAAAAAGGCCCCGATCCACCCATCAACCCATATAGTCCGGGTAGTCTTAGGATAAAGGTAGTAGACTCTAAGCCTTGTATTGAAAAAGCCAATATAGGAGTGAAAAATGACCTTACATGCTTACATCACCCATTCATGATTGATCATAAGAAACGTTTTGGGTTTAAACCGGGTTTATTAGGTCAAGATGGATTTCTAATTAGGAGTCTCTCAAAGTTGATAGAAGATGATCCCTTTTTAGGAGAAAACTTTAATTAACCCATTGACCCAATTGAACTAGGTAAGGTTATTATGAAAGGAGCACATCTCTTTGAGCATACAATTCATCCACCACTCTTACCTCACGCGAAATATTTCCACCCTAAGGGTGTGTATCGCTACCATCACCCACACTTAATCCTAAGTGTAGGGAAAACCTCCCTTTTATCCGTTAAATAAGGGTAGAGTCAGGCTCGTGACTCGAACAGAAACAAGCGCTTCTTAGGAGGCAACCCAATCTTTTTAATTGTTTGTTTGTTTGTGTTTATTTGTTTAATTTCATATATATGTTTTATCATTATTGCTTAATCTTTCATGTTTCAAATAAATTTGTGAAAATGCTTTATTTTGTTTTTAACCTCGTCTTAATTGTATATAAAGGTATTTTACAAAAAGATAAGTGTAGGGAAGATCATATTTGTTTATAAGAACAAATTCGATCATGAAAGTTAACAATAAATGATTAGCATATATATTTGTTGGGATTCTTGATTTGATGAGACAAAATAAATAACGCAAAGCTGGAATTGTTCAAATAGATGGAATATTTTGAAGATTCTAGAAGATCTTCTTATAAAGATAAAAGATTTAAAAGATAAATATTAGAAAGGTTGTAGTTTCCTAATTGTATTATGATTACTTTGTAAACCCTAATCCTCTAGTATATAAAGAGGACATGGGACGTATTATTATATGTGCACAAATATGTAGTCAACTAAATTGTGTCGTGTGTGTCTAGGGCGTAGGGTTCAGAAAATGCTTAGACTAGGGATAGAGTGGTTAGAGTTGTTTGTCACTACAAGGATCTTAGAATCCCTATTATTGTTGAGTAACCGTTCTAGAGTTGATCATCTAGAATTGTGGTGATTATGTGAATCATTATGAAGGAAAAACCTTGTTCATAACATTGATGTTCTTATTTGTTATTCCGGTGCATATTCAATGTTATTATATCCTAGGTATAAGACCTAATCAGTCTTGAGCTAAAACGGTCCTAAGAGCTTATTGATGGCATCCATAAGTTCTATCAGGTGTCAATGTTGCTGACAAGGAAGGCATATCTTTTGATAATGATGACTATCCAGATGATCCAGACATGCCTGAATTGGAAGAAATCTATCCTGATACTGATGAAGATGTACTTGGTGCAGAGGCTGACTTAACCAATATGGAAGAAGGAGTATCTGTCAGTCCTATTCCAACTATAAGAGTTCACAAGAATCAACCTAAGGAACAAATCATTGGAGAGCCAAAATCTATTGTTCAAACAAGAAAGATGATAAAAGATTTGAAAGAACAAGGTTTCTTTGCTAGATCTCTTCATCAAAGAAACAGTCACAAAGACCTTCAAAACTGTTTGTTTGCATGTTTTCTATCACAAATAGAACCCAAGAATTCTTATAAAGCATTACAAGATCCAAGCTGGGTGGAAGCTATGCAAGAAGAGCTTCTACAATTCAAGCTTCAAGAAGTTTGGACACTGGTAGATTTGCCTAATGGGAAGAGAGCAATTGGTACTAAATGGGTTTTTAGATGCAAAAAGGATGAAAGAGGCATTGTGATTAGAAACAAGGCAAGGTTAGTAGCTCAAGGATACACACAAGAAGAAGGTATTGATTATGATGAAGTATTTGCTCCAGTTGCAAGAATTGAAGCCATCAGATTATTCTTGGCTTATGCTTCTTACAAAGATTTTGTAGTGTATCAAATGGATGTCAAAAGTGCTTTTCTGTATGGGACTATTGAAGAAGAAGTTTATGTTCACAACCACCTGGTTTTGAAGATCCCAATTTTCCTGATAAGGTTTACAAGGTGGAGAAGGCACTGTATGGTCTACATCAAGCTCCCAGAGCTTGGTATGACACATTTTCAGCATACTTGTTGAACAATAGTTTTAGTAGAGGGAAGATTGATAAAACTTTGTTTATCAAAAGGGACAAAGATGATATCTTGTTAGTTCAAGTTTATGTTGATGATATCATCTTTGGATCAACAAACAAGGCTTTATGTGTATAATTTTTAAAACTTATGCATGAAAGATTTCATATGAGTTCAATGGGTGAACTTACATTCTTCTTAGGGCTACAAGTTAAACAAAAGGAGGATGGCATATTTATCAGTCAAGATAAGTATGTGGCTGAAATTTTGAAGAAGTTTCGATTTACTGATGTGAAGCCTGCAAAGACAACTATGGAAACATCCAAGCCCTTGCTCAAAGATGAAGATGGTAAAGAAGTTGATGTGCATCTATATAGATCAATGATTGGATCATTGATGTATCTTACTACTTCAAGACCTGACATCATGTTTGCAGTGTATGCCTGTGCAAGATATCAAGTCACACCTAAAGTTTCACATCTTAATGCTGTGAAGAGAATTTTTAGATACTTGAAAGGTCAACCCAAATTATGCCTTTGGTATCCAAAAGATTCACCTTTTGACTTGGTTGCATACACTGATAGTGAGTATGTTGGAGCTAGCTTGGATAGAAAATCAACAAAAGAAGGTTGTCAGTTTTTGGGGTGCAGGTTGATTTCATGGCAATGCAAAAAACAAACTGTGGTTGCAAATTCCACAACTGAAGCTGAGTATGTGGCTGCTTCAAGTTGTTGTGGACAAGTGCTCTGGATTCAGAATCAATTGCTGGATTATGGGTACAACTTTATGCATACTAAAATCTATATTGATAATAGCAGTACTATGTGCATTATTAAAAATCCTGTTTATCAATAAAAAACAAAACATATTGAGATAAGACATCATTTTATAAGAGATTGTTATGAAAAGAAGTTAACTCAAATTGTTAAAATTCATACTGATAATAATGTTGCAGATTTGCTCACAAAAGCTTTTGATGTGGGTAGATTTCAATTTTTGGTTGTCAGTATTGGAATGATAAATCTTTGAAAAACTCTTATCTCTTTATGTTTTTGTCAAAGTTTTTAAAGGATTAGTACTGTTATTAGGTCAATAAATTGTTTTTGCTGCTAAGTATACATAGTGTTGCTGGTGTACTTACAACTGCTATGTTATTAATGCTAATTATACTTAGAACTGCCAAGTTTAACTTTAGAACTGCTAGGTTTCTGCTGCTAGGGTTGGAAGTGCAGGGTATGTTTGTGTAACTATTTACTTAAAGGGTATAAATCCCCAATTGTGGCACACAATTAGTTTCTCGCACACTTAATACTCTCTCATCCAATCCCTAATCAAGTTTTAATCGTCAATTCGCAAAACCCCCAAATCAAATCATAATGTCGAACCTAACTTTTACCGAACCTTACATTAATGTTGCCTTTTTAGAAAAATCCAATGAGTCTGTAGGGTTTACTAAGATCATTGGTTTCCTTAATGCAAGGTATATTAAGCTTGCATTAACAGTAAAACCTACTATTTACACTTCTAACATTATCCAGTTTTGGTCGTCTGCTAAGGTCAAGACTAATAATGGGGAAGTACAAATCCATGCCCTTGTAGATGGGCAGAGGATTCTCATTACAGAGGAACTTATTAGGAGAGACCTTCTTCTAGGAGATGCTAATGGAGTTGAGAATCTTCCAAATGCTACAATTTTTGAAAAACTTTCACTGATGGGAAATGAGAGAAAATCTAATGCTTTAAAATTTTACAATGGTAACTTCTCTCATCAGTGGAAATTATTAATCTATACTGTCTTAGTGTGTCTAAGTCCAAAGACCACTGGGTGGAATTAATTTAGCAGTAATTTAGCTTCTGCTAGAATTTGTTTGGCTGAAAATACTCAAAGATTTTATTTTTCAAAATTAATTTTTGATAGTATGGTTAAGAACTTGGATAGTTCTACAAGTAAATATTTTCTTTATCCAAGGTTTTTGCAACTCTTTTTGGACAACCAATTTGAAAATAAGAAAAGTCATAAAAGAGTTTATCCCACTCCTTGTCTTACCAAAAAGGTTTTTACTAATATGAGGAGGGATGGAAAAGATTTTTTAGGGAAAGTGACACCTTTGTTTCCAACAATGGTGGCACTAGCCCAAACCCAAATAGGTGAAGGTTCAGTAATCCCAGCTGGTACCCATTACACACCTACACTTTTGGCTACATTATCTCATCAACAACCCAAAAAGACCTATAAACGTAGGACTCACACCAAGAACACTGAGCTACCTCAGGCTAGTGGTTCTATACCAAATGTTGCAGATGAGGCTGTCACTGGTGGGGAGAGTGACATGTTGGCAAGGGCTGCCACTACTGTGTCTAGCTTAGAAGCAGCACAGGACAGTGGTAACATCAATAAGACCCAAGCCAAGACAACTTCTAATAAGTCAGGTCCACATGGAACTGATTCAGGTGAAGGACCCAGTCACCTGGAAATAATGGGGGGTTCAGATGTTCAACCTAGGGTTGAGACTGAACTTAACTTTTCCAATGATCCACCTCTCGGGCTAGGTAACACAAGCCGAAGTGGTGAGGATAGCATGGAACTTTTAAATGAATTGATGAATACTTGTACCAAACTTGCTGCACAAGTTCTTGATCTGCAAACCCTAGATTCTTCTCAAGGTGGCATCATCAAAGGTCAAGGAGGGGAAATAAAGGCTTTGAAGAGAAGGGTTAGATATTTGGAAGGAATCAAAGGATCAAGAACTCCCAAACTTAAAGTTAAATCTTCTGAGGCTTCAAAGGATGCTCCCAAATAGGGGGGAATGAAGGCAAAGCTTCAGGGGAGGCTAAGGAGGGTGAAAGTGTTGGTGCAGAAGGTGAGCAAATGGATTTGGTAGTTGCTAATAACCAAGGGAATCAAGTGCTGATTGATAGCTATGTGGCTAAGGTTACTACTGCTTATAGTTCTGCTGATCAGGGTATTAGTGCTGCTAGTGGTCCAGAAGTTATTACTGCTAGTAAGCCACTTACAGCTACTAGTACAAAAGTTAGTGCTGCTACATCAGAGGTTACAACTCCTGCTAGTGTACTTGCTGAACTAAAGACATCCAAGCCAGCAACCAAAGGTGTTGTAATACAAGAGCCATCTTCAAAGCCAAAAGCTACACAATCAACTCCACAGGTGCAAGGCAAAGGCAAAGGAGTTCTTATTGAAGAGCCTGTGGAGAAACCACTATCAAAAGAAAATCAATTGTAATTAGATGCTGAAGTTGCAGAAAAACTTCAACAAGAGTTTGAGGCAGAAAATAAAAAGATTTTGGAACAACAAAGAATAACTGCATAGAAAGATGCTAAGAATGCAGAGTTAATTGCTGCATAGGATGAGGAAAGGGCTCAAGTTGATGCTGATTGGGAGCTTGCTCAGAAACTCCAACAAGAAGACCAAGATCAGTACTTAATTGATGAAAGAGCCAGGATGCTGAAAGAACTAATTGATGAGAGAAAGAAGTTCTATGCAGCACAAAGATATGCAGCTAAGAAGAATAAGCCACCCACTAAAGCACAAAGAAGAGCTTTCATGTGTGCCTATTTGAAGAATATGGACAATTGGAAACTAAAGGATTTGAAACATTTGGCTGATAGCAAAATTGAAGAATTATATACAATTGCCAAAAGAAATATTGAGAGTTTTTTGAATGCTGAAGTGGTGAAGGGTATTGAGGAAAAGAAAGGAGAGAAAACAAGTTCAAAAAGAGCATGTGAATAGTTGGAAAGGAAAAGTAGTAAAAAGAAGAAGTCTTAGCACAAAGCAGAGAAAGAGCAAAGCAGAGAACAAGAGCAGACTGAGCAAGCTGATGCTGATGTAGAACATATGCAAGCTCACACTGAACTTGCAGTTGTATCTGTAGAAGAACCTGAAGGAGAAGCCAAGAGGATGGTTAGTACTGTTGTGTTCTTTTTAATATTGTTGGGCCTATGACACTTAGTACTGCTGTGGATTATTTTGTACTGCTAAGATAATTTTTTACTACTGCCAACGTATCTTGCTTATGCTGCTACATGTTTCTACTGCCATTGAAATTTTAAAAGCTGCAAGTTTTAATACTGCTACTTGATGTTAGTGCTGCTGCCTATATACGAGTTAGTATTGCTCGTATAATTTAGTATTGCTATTGGTTAAAGTGCACAATAGGGTGCTAGTACTGCTTGTTCGCCTAAATTAGTGCTGCCCTTAACGTGTCATTAGTTCGCTGGTTATAAATGTTTGGTGCAACCTGGTTATACACGAGACATGAAGGTTTTGGTTGTTATGATGATACGATGACATTAGAGTTGTTGTGCTTCAAGATTAATAGCTGTTGTATTTGGTACATGTAAGCATGTTCATAAACATATAACGTATGGTTCTTGTGGATTTGATCCGAATCTAGAGTAAGAAAGATGAGAAGTTGGAACCTTGAGAGAGAAATGTGAATGTATTAGATTGAAAGTGTGAGAAGGTCCAACCCTTCCTATGTGAGGAAAGGGGTATATATACAACAATATTAGATGCCCCGTGTGGGCTGTGGAGTGAGTTGATAGTGGGTAAAGACCTGACCCACTCCATGAATACTATAATAACTAAATTATTACTAATAATCCTATGCGCTACTTAATGCTAATGAGTACTCGGGGTGACCGAGTCTTCATATGAATATTTATATTCCTAACAATCTCCCCCCTAAGGGAGGTCACCCCGAAAATTACACTTTGAATTCTAGCATTCTATCATATGAATTTGACTTCCTAGCTCGTAGTCTTTGATTCTTCAAAGTCTTTAGTCTTTGTACTTTCAGCAGTAAACTTTCGATGACTGTTCTTTTGTCTTGGATGATCTTTGAGAATTATTTGATGTCATCATCCAACGTACGTCTTCAAGTCACCTTCTTGCAGTATCGTTTCCATGTGATGTTGTGATCATTGGACCGACATGCTCACACTTTTCTGGATCATGATTTTCAGCATCAGAGTTTGCAAAAGCAGTGTTGAAGGCCTTTCATTTATCTTGATTTCTTGGATTATGATGATGAAGTGTGAGCATGGGGTGATGAATCGGCATCTTTTCGGCAATTAGCTGCAACCGCCAGGGATTCATGCATAAGACAGTTAGCAATAAAACGTCCGGCACTTATAGGTTTGGAATTCGAGATTGTTAACAGCATATTGTGAAAACTTTCTCTAATCCTTACCAAGTCCGTTCCTAAATCAGATACCCCCGAGAGGGTTTACAAGATCTACCAAAGTACATCAACGATTAGGTAAGTCGCTGGAGTTCACTCCACGACTGTAGACCATTTTGAAACTACCGTGACCACTAAGCGTAATCCACAAGGAATTACCGAAGTGATCTGCTTTCAGGGCTGTTTGATGTTGACCCTGGCAGGAATTTCCATTTAATCACTGAGAATTACATTTGTAAATTCCCTCATAAATGTTCTTGCAGATTGCTAAGATCTGCGTAGGACTCATAAGTATACAACTGGTGTCCTTAATGTTGAACAACCAGTGTAGAAGTAACATGTGTTCCTATGAGATCTTATGATGTATCTCGCGGCTCTAGACTCGATAAGTGCAATTTTGGTAGTCAGAGACTGGAGCGGTGTCTCCTGTTTCAATATCAACATAGCTCATAATGAGCGGTCGATAGATTATGTAGGGTTCCCCGTGAGAATGAAACAAGTTCTTTTAAGAGAACTTGAGTGGCTAGAAGATTTAGTGCAGTGCGTCACTGGGTCCATGACGTCTTGTCTTCAATACTGGTGTCACCTTAGTAACAGCCAGTAGCATATGAATTGAACCCGGTTTCTGCCCTAAGGTTGAATAATTGGAAGGCTATTTCTTTTCACCCTTTCTCATTACATTTCTTTTTAATTCTTCAACCCCTTCTTTCTCCTTTCTCATATTACTCTTTTTTTCATAATCATACCTAAGGACTTTCTAATACTAACTATTTGGTATTGTCCTTGGGTAGATCCCTCCGGCTCTGGCGGATCATAGGATGGTTTTCCTAACCTTAGCCACCTTATAACTTCATGACTATCCTATGTTGCCGTAAACCATTTATTTGAAAAATCTCTCAAAGTGTTTATGATTAAGAAACACATTTTGCTAACACTTTGAGAGTTTTGAACTTTTCAAATGCTCCCCCTTAACATGTGCTCAGATGTTTTTAGTATAAATTTGCACATGTTGGGTAGAGCTTGCACTTTTTGAATTGATCCACTTTCAGTGAACATGACCGATTCGAGACACGCTTACATCACTAGTTAGACTAGCTTGAAATTATTACCCGGCCTGGTCAAGTCCACAGAAAGTTTCTTGAAATGGTACACTCTACTCAGACACATCCTCTTCGAGACACGCTCACATCACTGGTTAGACCAGCTTGAAATTATTACCCGGCCAGGACATGTCCTTTCTATTAATGACATTTTTGTTTCGTCAATTCATTGGTGAAGTCTGAGTTGCGCTCACATGAGCTACCACCAAAGATGCCACATTCTTTTTGTCACCACAAGCCATTTGCTCCCCCTCAATATGTGTTGAACTTTTCAAATGATCCCCCTTAACATGCGCTCAGATGTTTTTAGTATAAACTTGCACATTTTGGGTAGAGCTTGCACTTTTTGAATTGATCCACTTTCAGTGAACATGACCGATTCGAGACACGCTTACATCACTAGTTAGACTAGCTTGAAATTATTACCCGGCCTGGTCAAGTCCACAGAAAGTTTTTTGAAACGGTACACTCTACTCAGACACATCCTCTTCCATACACACTCACATCACTGGTTAGACCAGCTTGAAATTATTACCCGGCCAGGACATGTCCTTTTGATTAATGAAATTTTTGTTTCGTCAATTCATTGGTGAAGTCTGAGTTGCGCTCACATGAGCTGCCACCAAAGATGCCACATTCTTTTTGTCACCACAAGCCATTTGCTCCCCCTCAATATGTGCATTGATATACAAAAGAGTTTAGCACATATGGGAGAGCTTACATTTAAGTCCAAAACATCACATTTTTATCAGATTGCATATTTAAATCACATTCTCTCCCCCGATCAAAAAATTTCAAACCTTTTGAGATTTTGTGATCCCAATTGATTTAAGTAAGTTCAGAAAATATGGGAGAAAATGTGGTCAGGTTTAATATGTGCTGATAATGGAATATTACGATGCTCCCCCTCAATCTTTGAGGGAGAATGTTAGTATCAGGTATGATACATTTGGAAGATTTGAATTTAAAAAAATCATACACTGACACATAACAACCACATTTTATTCACTGCTTATTATGTACAAAGTGACATGTTTTGATGATATGAAATTTTGAAATCATTACTCTCCCCCACAATCTATGGTCCGTCTTCTATTTAAATAGCTGTAGTCATAGATTGAGTGATAGATTTTTTTATGAAAAGTTCAATTCTGATTGATATTCAAAAATCATGGTACCACCAAGTTTAGCACAAATACTTTCCTGAAGAATCATAGATGGAAAAGTATCTGTGTTGTAAAGAAGACTTCTCTTCTTATACAAGAAATGATGCACTGAAACGTACATCAAATCGAAGAAACATGGATATAAAGTAATCCATGCCCGGGTGAACTTCACCCAGTGGGAGGAACAGCCGTCTTTTTGGCGACGTGCTTTCCCCATAATTAGGAACGGGTTACAGTCTGAAGTAACTGCAAGCCGATAAGACATGTTTTAAAAGTTTATTTGAACTTCTGCTCGAGCTTCATTTAAAGTCCCGTGTCATTATTGAATGACATTTCTAGGGCCGTAAATGTTATCGATAAACAGAAGACATGCCTAGAGTAACTATTTTTGGTATTTTTTGTGTTTTTCTGATTTTTATGGTTTTTATAGGTTTTATATTTTTCTCTTTTCTTTTTGGTTTAAGATATATACAAGGATATATGAAGCAAATCCATTACTCCTCATTCTCTTCCTGAAGACGCTGGAGGGTTTCTGGCGTCAAACTCTTCATGCCAAGTCGCGGGAGAATAAATTGGAACCGTTCTCTCGGAAGTGCCTTAGTGAAGATATCAGCCAACTGAAACTCAGTCCTCACGAAGTAGAGTTCAACAATCCCTTTCTCAACCTGTTCCCTTATAAAGTGATGTCGGATGTCGATGTGCTTTGATCGGGAGTGTTGGACATTGTTGCAGCAAAAAGCTATAGCACTTTTGTTATCACAATACAGAGGAATCTTGTTGTATGCAAAGCCATAGTCCGATAGTTGGGATCTCATCCATAGGATTTGAGCACAGCACGCGGACATGGCAATGTATTCAGCCTCTGTGGAAGATATAGACGTACTCATTTGCCTCTTAGATGACCAGCTTACTAACTTTTCCCCCAAAAACTGAGCACCTCCCGACGTACTTCGACGAGTATCTTGACACCCCGCATGGTCTGCATCTGCATAGGCCGTGAGTTCCATGGCGGTGTCCTTAGGATACCAGAGACCCATGTGAATAGTCCCTTGAAGGTATCTAAAGACCCGATTTACCGCTTCCAGATGCTTTTTGGTTGGCTTGGACTGGTACCGAGCACACATGCATACTGCGAACAGGAGATCTGGCCTACTTGCGGTGAGATACATTAGGGATCCAATCATGCTTCGAAACTTGGTTTAATCAACAAGGATCCCAGAGAGGTCTTCATCCAACTTCGATCTCTCAACCATAGGAGTGTCAACAGGATCACTTAAATCAAATCCAAATTTCTTCAATATTTCATTTGCATACTTGGATTGATTAATGAATATGCCTCCGGGACTTTGAGAAATTTGTAAACCCAAGAAGAATGACATTTGTCCCATCATCGACATTTGGAACTTAGAACTCATCTCGTTAGAAAACTGATCACATTCCCTAGGGTCAGAGAAGGCAAAAATAATATCATCTACGTAGATTTGAACATGAAGTAGATGTTTGCCCGTTTTCCTAGTGAATAGTGTAGGATCAACAACACCTTTGGAGAATCTGTTTGCCAGAAGAAACTTGGACAAAGTGTCATACCACGCCCTAGGTGCCTGCTTTAAGCCATAGAGGGCCTTCTTCAAGCGATAGACGTGATTAGGATGATCAGGGTCCACAAATCCTTCAGGTTGACTCACCTAGACTTCCTCTTTCAAATCACCATTTAAGAATGATGCCTTTACATCCATTTGGTAGACTGTCATATTCTGACTGGCAGCATTAGCGAGAAAGATTCTGATGGCTTCAATTCGAGCAACCGGAGCAAATGATTCTTCAAAGTCTATGCCCTCTTCTTGTCGATACCCCTTTGCAACAAGTCGTGCCTTATTTTTCAGAACATCACCATGCTCATCGAGTTTCACTTTGAAGATCCACTTTAGAGCGATAATCATTGCATAATCTGGAGGAGGCACTAGTTCCCATACTTCAAGTCGATCAAACTCATGAATTTCTTCTTGCATTGCAGTAAACCAGCTATCTTTAGACAAAGCATCTTTAAAATCTTTGGGTTCGACTTTGGACAGTACGAAATTAAAGAAGCACCACAAGGCATCGGTGGCAAGTTGCTTTCGTGTGGATACCGGACGAGTGATGTTGTCAATTGGATGATCATTGGTCCATTTTCTGAGATGGTCATGTGGTTGAGGGTAGGGAACTGATGTTGCCGTGTTAGGATCCCCTGAAGAAGATGTCTCTGTAGAAGATTCAGGAGCAAAGATATTCTCGAATGGAACATCCTCAATAGGAGCAAAAGGATTCACTTCAAAAGAATTTTCTACTGCAGAGCCTTGCTGTACCGAAGAAGCTTGAATATTTGAAGATGATGGTGAGTGACTGGCAGATGGTGCATCTTGGCTGATTGAGACAGATACAGATGGACCCTCTGAATTTTATGGAATTGGAGCATCAGCAACTGGAGGTACCGGTGGAGCTTCAGTAGTAGTATCACCTGTTGGTGGCTCAAAGTATTCATCAAACATCGGATCAAACAAAGTCTTCAACTCTTCACTGGTAGGGGGTACATAAGGAACTGCAGGAGTGCGATGATGTACAAGACCTGAACTAATTGGTCCAGGTGTCAATAAGTTAGGTGCGGGTCCAGAACTAGGTTGTCCAGGAGCCGTTTGCTCGTCAGCTCATCGAATGTCACGTGAATAGTTTCCATGATTTTTCGGGTTCGTTTGTTGTAGATTTTGTATCCCTTGTGATCTGGTGCATACCCAACGAAGAAATCTACGTCTGCTTTAGCCTTTAGCTTTCCCATATCCTGACTGTCATTTTTCAGGTAGCATAGAGCACAGAACACTCGCAGAAAAGAAAGATCTGGTTTCTTGCCATGTATCAGCTCATAGGGAGTTTTGTTGTGAAGAGTATGAATCAAGGATTGGTTTTGGGTGTAACATGCTGTAGCAATTGCTTCTGCCCAAAGAAACATCGGTGCCTTGGAAAATATTAGCATTGTTCGTGCAGCTTCCACAAGAGTACGATTTCGTCTTTCAACAACGCCGTTCTGCTGAGGAGTGCATGGAACACTTTTCTGGTGAGGTATGCCAATACTTTCATAAAATTGAATGAGTTGTTTGTTAACAAACTCAGTTCCATTGTCTTTGCGGATGATTCTGACAGTTTTATTGAGTCTCACTTGCAGCTGTTTAATCAGTTTGATGATAACTTCTGGAGTTTCGTCCTTGGTTCTCAAAAACTTCACCCATGTAAACTGAGAGTAGTTGTCGACCACCGCAAGAATATATTTCTTCCCATTTATACTCTGAACTCTCATTGGTCCGCACAGATCCATGTGAAGGGTGTGAAGAGCTTCCATAATGGTGTTGACAGTTTTGGGTTTGTGAGTATGTTTCTTGCTTTTGCCCAGTTGATAGGCAGAACAAAGATGATCTTTTTCAAACTTTAATCTGGGCATTCCTCGTACAAGATCCTTGCCAGTAAGTTCATTTATGGTACTGAAGTTTAAGTGATTTAAACGAAGGTGCCAAAGCCAAGATTTGGTCTTCGAGGCCTTTGATAGAAAGCAAATAGGAGAGGACCGCATCATTTCTTCAATAGAGATGGTGTATAGATTAGTGCCACGACTGCCTTTAAGAAGATCAATAGCATCTAACTCTCTGACGAAACATGTGTGTTTTCTGAAAGCAACTTCAAGATTGGAATCACAAAATTGACCAACAGAAAACAAATTGTGCCCTAGTCCTTCCAGGTAGTATACCCGGGAAATTACACTGTCGCCAAACACATAATCTCCATAACCCATAATTGCCCCAAAATGGTCGTTCCCGAATCTAACTGTCCCGATAAACTTTTTCACGAAATTCTTGAGCCGTGAGCGATCCCCGGTCATATGTTTTGAGCAGCCTGAGTCCAAATACCAAAGGATGATTTGTACGACCTGCATTTGAAAACAGACAACGATGGATAACTGAAAAAGGTGGATCCCCACGTGCAATTGGGGTCCGTTTGGTTAGCACACACAAATTCTGGAACTACAGGAATTATAGATGCTATGGTATTCACAGTGGAAACTTCACTAGTAGATGCAATTGACCTAGTTGCAGGGTATTGTGTCACTAAAGGGAAAATTCGACTAGTTGGCTTCCATTCCTTAACATTCACTACCTTATGATTAGTCATTCTAGTTAAGGGGCACTGATCTCCTAAAGTGAATTTTCTTCCAGTGGGCTTCCATTGATAACCAACATTGGCAAACATCTTTCCTGTTGCTTTCCAAATTTGCTTACTCAGTTCAGTTTTCCTAACATTCTTAACTGGGGATCGTTTGGGAGACATAAAAAATGACACAACACAATCATCATGATTACCAGAAATTAAACATTCATTACATGTTTTGCAAACAACATTAGAATTCGAATTAATTACAGTACGCTTAAAGCTAATACTAGAATCAACACGATTCGTTTTGTTCAAAGCAAACTTATTGTTCCTAGGGTGGGCTTCTACTTTCTTCTCAAGAGCACTCTTAGCCGGCGCAGTCCTATCTTTCCTTGTATTGCGACTAGGCTTTGACCCGTTAGCTTTGGTGTCACTGTTCACTCCTGTAGAAGCAATGATGGGAACATTAGTTTGTTTCACTGCCATTTGTTTTTCCGGTTTTGATGTGCTGGGTTCAGATGTTTTCAGTGGTACATCAAAGGTAACATGCTTGTTCTTAGTCATTGATGAAGATGCAATAAACCTATCTCGCTTGTTATCAATCTTAGGACATGTGCCAATAACATATTCTAAGAGTTCTTGAGATCGTTTAGTGAGGAAGCATGCATCTACAACGACACTATCTTGTGGTTTCTCTATCCTATCCTCTTCTACGGTCTCACGAAGAATGTCAAGACTATTCTTAAGATGAGTGAGATAAACTTGATGAGCTAACCTATTGTTTCTAAGAGTAAGCGGGATAGTCACAACATCAATTGCATATTTTCTACAAGCAGAAACCTTTGGTGAGCTGGATAGTCACAGCATCAATTGAATATTTTCTACAACCAGAAACCTTTGGTGAGCTGGATAGTCACAGTATCAATTGCATATTCTTAAGATGAGTGAGATAAACTTGATGAGCTGACCTATTGTTTCTAAGAGAAAAGCGGGATAGTCACAGCATCAATTGCATATTTTCTACAAGCAGAAACCTTTGGAACAACATTATCACTAGTGATAATTGGCATTTTCCATTTCACCTGAGTCTTTAGATTCTCAATCTCATTTAGCAAAAAAGAGATCTTTTCATTGTGATTGTTACGCGTGACTATAATCGAATCATATAACTCTTTGTAATGTTGTTTGATTTTTGAATTTTTAGCTTGAAAACACTCATTTTCATAGTGTAGCTTATTGATGGTGTCTTGATAGTGAAAATTCTGAGACTCTAAAGACGATGGTTTATGGGTGCCAATCACATCACTCTTATTTGATTTTAATTGGGCAATTTAGGCCCTCAATTGTCGAATCGTGTTAGTGTGAGCTTGAATTTTTTCATCTCGTTTGCTTAATCCAAAATATGCATCAAATTCAGGAGCATCCAAAGATGTCTTGGCATTTGAGATTTTAATTATTTCTTCTAAATGTTGATACTTTAATTGCAAATTAAGATTATCAACCTCTAGTTTTGAAAAACACCTAACCATGTTATCATGGTCATCATTTTGAATTTTATCATGCAATTTCAAATTCTCCCCCTCAAGCTCAACAACACGATTCTGAGAAACATTCAATGCAACAGACAACTCATGAAATTGACAAGCAGTTAATGCAGAATCAGTAACAGTATAAAATACATCCTGTGCAATGCATCTAGCAATCAAATTCTCATTGGTGATGAGAATATTCTTTCTTTCAATTTCACTGCATTTAAGATCAATAGCATGTTGTTTCTCTATGTTTTCCATATCTTTAAACACTCCTTTCATCTCTTTTAATTCAGTTTCAAGAGTTTTTTGCATGCCCTCAAAATGTTCTTTGAGAAGTTTAAAAAATGGAATGACCTCAGTTAAGTAGCACTTTTTTTTTAATTCAAAACCCCTTTCCCCTTCAGTAATTCCTGTTGGTGTAATTCTCTTCTTACATGTTTTATCAAAATCAGCAAATAGTTGACAAAGAACATATATGCTAATTAGAGTTTTACATTCTGTTGGAAGAGTTAAAGGAACTAAGTGCCTGGGTGTATTGGGTGGGTACACCGTTGCAGCCGCTATTTTCCTAAGGGATGGAGTTTTGGCCTTAAGTTCTTCGGCCTTTCTCTTTTCTACGTCCAAAGACCAAAATATTTGTTCAGGCGTCAACTTAGTTTGAGGTGCAAAAATAGTCAATCGGTTCTCTTCATAGTAATCATGGGGTTTGATTATGACTCGATTGGCTATACATTTGGGATCCTTCATTTTTTCAGCCATTCTTTCTCTACTTATTACCTCTATCTCATTACTTTCTTCAAATGATGACACATCGGGAGGGGAATGACCAGGCTTAAGCAGTTCATTTCCATCATATAATTCAGGTTGGGCTACTTTAGCACTCCTAAGGAAAGCTAATTTAGGTTCACCTACATTATTTTCACTATGTTTATCACACAACCTTTTGTGCTTTTGAATCATTTGAGTAGTTTGTCTGGTCTGGTCTTGTGTGTACAACTTGTTTTCAATCTTATTCTTTAACGTTTTAAGTCTGGAAAAATCATTTAAGAGTTTTGTTTCTTTTTCTTTGAAATCATGTTTTAGCGTAATTACACTTTCCTGGATCTCCTGTTTTTGTTTAACAGTTTGATCAAGTTGTTTTCGAAAAAAATATAACTCCTTTTTCAATGTTTCTTCCCTTAAATTACGTTCTGTTATGAATGTACGCATTTGACTATCCATTTTCTGCTCACGTTCAGTTAGCTCAAATTTTGCACGTTGTTCATATATGGCCACCTGATCTTTATAGAGGTTGAGTCTAGTGGTCAAGGTGTCATCAAGGACAAACACAGTGTTTTCATGCAACTCACAAACATTATCTACAACAGAGGATGCACAACTTGCTACATCAGACACGTTGTTTTGATTCACATATTGTTCATATGGAATAATATTACTATTTCCTATATCAACAGTATCTGATTCAACAACATCTGTCTGTTGTACTTTGTTAGGAATCTTCTGTACATCTACCATGTTATATGTGTCATACAACTTTAGTACCTCAGATATGACAGATGCATTGGAAGGACCAGCTTGTTGAGGTGATGAGATTACAGAAGACAGATTAGCCATGAAGTTGGTTTGAGCAGTGGGTTCATCATCAACATCTGAGTCAAAAGCATCGTAGTCATTAGCTTGGAAGATGTTGGGAGCATTAAGTGCCAAGTCCTGAACTGGTTGATCATCCACATCAGCATCAAACGTGTTCCCCCTATCACCAGCAAGAAACAATAGCTCCTCTTCATCTAAAGCTGCTCTATTCTCTTGAGCTTGCATCAAAAGCATCTTATCTTTGAAGTAGTCAGAGTTCTGTGGACGCTTTGGTTGAGTGCAGTTCCTTGCTATGTGTCTAAGTCCACCACAGTTGTAGCACTTGGGTTGCCTTCCCTGTCCCTGATTGGCATTCCCATCTCTGTTCTGCATATTGCCCCGACCAATGTTCCTTTGATTCACATTCTGCCTTGCTTGAACATTCTGTACCACAACCCCTCCATCCTCTACAGTTGCTTGATTGCGTGGGTTTGATGAAGTTCGAAGTTGGTTGTTGGTTTGAGGGAGTGTTGCTCTGAACTGTTGGACAAGTAAGGAGACTTGGTTGGAGAGATTATCAATCATCTTGTCAGTATGAGAGTATCCTGAATCCAGTTGGGAGTTCATAGCAGATGGTGGGTGCAACGATGATTGGCCAAATGAAGTCTGATTCTGTGATGAAAAGGGCTGGTGATAAACTTGATCAAGTGAGGATTGATTGAACGGCTGAACATTTGAGATAAGAGCAAGAGAATCATTAGATGTTGTTGGATTGAGTTTTTCCCTCAGTTGACGATCATAGACAACATGCTTTTCATGTTGTTGTAAGTAAGCATACAGCTGTTCATAATTGGTCTCTCTCAGTCCTTTGTTGAGCTTCACGGCTGTAACAAATCTATCCCATTCAGGTGACATGTTGTTCACAAACTTAGAATTGAGTTGGATATTTGGCATTGTCATCCTGATGATTCTCATGTCATTCACAAGCTTGTGAAATCTCACATAATAGTCAGTGATGTTTTCGCCAGGATTCATCTTGAAATGCTCAAACTCGTCATACAACTGTGATTCACGATCTTCTTTGGTCAGTTTAGATCCAGCCAGAAGCATTTTGACATTGTCCCAAACAGCTTTGGCTTCAGTGTTGAAGTTGATGAGCTTGTAAACGTCCTTGGGAAGTCCTTGAATCACAATGTTAGAAGCTCTAATGTCAGCATCATACCGCTTCTTTTCCTCCTCATTAAGATCGTTGTAAGTACGTGGCCTGTCGATCCCAAAAGTGACAGTCCCATCCTCAGCAGTAGTGACAACATCTCTAGTGGTGCCCATCTGAAAGGGTCTTTCATCAATGGATTTCAGAATGTTAACACCATTCTCCTTTCCCAAGCAGTACAGTCATATTCTTTGTGCCCATGATTCATAATCTGTCCTATCGAGCATAGGAGGGCGGGTATCGGACCCGGCAGCTTGAATGTCATCAGAAGGAGTGCTTGCCATGATGTAAACTTCCACGGGATTTTACAACTCTTGTGATTTAAACCGAGAAATCGAATCTTTCGCGGGATTTTATAAAATCAACAAAAGAAACTGTAAGATACTGATTACTTGAGTGTTATATGATAAGTTTTGCAAATCACAACAAATAACCAAAGGTAAATTGCAATACTGGTCTTCAAAGAATCAAGTCACAGAGGTCAAATCGCAACAAACCAAGTCACAATTAGTCAAATCACAACAAGTCAAATCACAATTAACCAAATCGCAATAAGTCAAATCGCAAGTATCAACTCGCAATGTCAAATCGCAACTAGTCAAATCGCAACTTGTTAATTCGCAATTAATCAAATCGCAGTCAGTCAACAGTGACTCAAATCGCAAAGATCAAATTGTAGTCTCAGTCAAATCGCAAGCACACTCAAATCGCAGGCACGCTCAAATCGCAGGCTTACTCAAATCGCAACCCAGAAACACCTAAGTCGCAAGAGTCAAATCGCAACCAGAAATACCCAAATCGCAACAATCAAATCGCAACTTACAATAGGACAAAACAGTCTCTATCTTGCGATTTGTCTTCTTTCCCTTTTTAAGTAAAATGCCAAATCGCAGAACCGATGCACACCAAATCACAACTACCAATTCCCTTAACTAACTCAAATCGCAATGATGAAACTCTTTTCCGAGAGTCAAATCGCAACAAAGAAAAAACTTTAAACACCACACGAATTGACTTAAACACGCCACTATACTGATAGAACAATCTCTCCAAACACCAAACTAAGCTCAAATAACAATACCAATCATGAAAGTACAAACTTTTAATGAATCCAACCACAAACAAAGCTCAAATCGTGATTTGTTACCCTTTTCTATTCGAACCACAAAACGAAACAAAAAACCACCAAGAACAAGACACTAATTCGTGAACATGCAATCACTAGAACCTAACCTTGGCTCTGATACCAATTGTAAGCATGTTCATAAACATATAATGTATGGTTCTTGTAGATTTGATCCGAATCTAGAGTGAGAAAGAAGAGAAGTTGGAACCTTGAGAGAGAAATGTGAATGTATTAGATTGAAAGTGTGAGAAGGTCCAACCCTTCCTATGTGAGGGAAGGGGTATATATACAACAATATTAGACACCCCGTGTGGGCTGTGGAGTGAGTTGACAGTGGGTAAAGACCTGACCCACTCCACGAATACTATAATAACTAAACTATTACTAATAATCCTACGAGCTACTTAATGCTAATGAGTACTCGGGGTGACCTAGTCTTCATACGAATATTTATATTCATAATAGTACTGATTGAAGAAAATTAGTACTGCTCTCATTCTTATCAGTTTCTATGGGATTGTGTTACAAGAAGTGAGGGGAAGCTCATATGGTTGGATAAAGACACACACTTGTGAAGGTGTTTGATTTTGGATTTTTGGTTTTTGATTGTGACCTGATGTTCGTTAATATTGGATACTCTTGGGAATCAGGTTCATGTCAAAGAACTATTCTTCATGTTACTACTACTTGGTTTCAGATTCTATTGTAGTCAGTTTTCGTAAGCTATTTGGTGCTCATTCATGGATGGTACTACATGGTGTTCGTTGCTATGGTGGTGAGTTATTCGAAAAGTTCTTTCAAATGGTTAACATATGGTTTTCAGGGGAAGCTTAATGTTAAAATGTTTAACCATTTATATGCTACATCGAGGTGAAGGTTTTCACAACTACTAGTTGTTATTCTTACTGATGGTTTAGGTTTCTTTTGTCTCGCGTTCATTTATATTAAGCATTTTGGTGTTCTTCATGGCGGGTAATTCGAGAGAATAGAAGACTGGATTGGAAGTATGATAGTGGTTTGTGGTTGTGAAGATCAAGGTTGCATACTTTAGTTCCCAATTTGATGAGGACAAAAAGGGGAAGAAGATTTGATGATTTGCAACTTGTAGATCCTTGGTGGTATAGCATGGTACAAAGGAAGTCTGATTTAAGGGGAAGTATTTGTTTCATTCAGGGAGATGTTTACATCTCAACTTCTCTACTTCGTCTAGGGAAGTTTGTACACGACTTTGTTTGTTTTGTCATCATCAAATAGGGGAAGATTGTTGGGATTCTTGATTTGATGAGACAAAATAAATAAAAGAATGAAACAAAAGGACTTAAATGCAAAGCTGGAATTGTTCAAAAAGATGGAAGATTTTGAAGATTCTAGAAGATCTCCTTATAAAGATAAAAGATTTAAAAGATAAATATTAGGAAGGTTGTAGTTTCCTAATTGTATTATGATTCCTTTGTAAAACCTAAGTGGTTAGAGTTGTTTGTCACCTCAAGGATCTTTGAATCCCTGTTATTGTTGAGTAACCGTTCTAGAGTTGATCATCTAGAATTGTGGTGATTATGTGAATCATTATGAATGAAAAACCTTGTTCATAACATTGATGTTCTTATTTATTATCCGGTGCATATTCAATGTTATTATATCCTAGGTATAAGACCTAATCAGTCTTGAGCTAAAACGGTCCTAAGAGCTTATTGATGGCATCCATAAGTTCTATCAATATTTATGTGTTGTTTAGAGTCAAATGCTTGTATCGAGTCACAATGAATGTTCTGTAGTTTTTCCAGGTTTTATTAATCAGATTTTGAAATTTTCCAGAAACAAAACGTAAAAATACTGTCAGGTCATACCTGACGGCGTTAGGGTTTACCACCCGACGGCGTCAGGCACTATAGCAGCACAGTTTTCCAGGATTTTTTTTTGCTGGAACTTAAAAATTTTTGAAAAATTTTTAGAATTTTAAATTTCCAGGAATCTGTAGACATTTATTTTGCAAGCATTATACCTTACTTTGCTTTCTAGGGATTAGTTTTTATATAGTATTTACCGCCGATTTTATGCGAGGTTTTGTGTTTCGTTTTCTTAGTGAATTACAGGTTATATTGGACAAGAAGATAAAAGATGAAGTTTGATGAGCTCCTATTGCATTTATTTTCTTGGAGGAAGGTTTAACCATGTTTTCACATTGTCCATGCCGAGCAAATCAAGGGAGTATTAGTGTCTTTCTCTATTTTATTTTCCCGTTATCATAACTTTGATACTTTTCAAGAACATTGGGGAAAATGTTCAATTTAAGTGTAGGGAGGGTAAAATGGGATATCTTAGAAACTATAACTTCGCTTGATATTTGTTTTGTTTTAGAGTAAATGTGTAATAAACTAAGAAAGATACTTGTTAGGGCAATTTTAGCACCAAATTTCAATTTTTTTACAACTTGTAGGAGTGAAACTTTAGTCTTAATAAACGTCTCATGGATAGGAATTATATAGCTAGCACAAAAAAACCCTTCCACTCAAAAATTTCCACCCCAAAAATGTGAGGTTCGCCTTTAGATCTTTAGGAAAAAGCATTTACCTTTAATGCTTATGAGTGTACCGGTAGTATATAGATTCTATAACTTGCGTTTGTGATGCATCCCGAGATCTCTAGTGAGACTACATTCGTGTAGTTAGGATTTACTAAATGATAAGAGGCATTAGGATAACCCTTGTTCTAAACATGTATTATAATTATGTTGGCTTCATTGGCCAAGTAATTTTCCCACACCTTTGCGATGTACTCATCTTTAGTACATGATACCCCTAGTACACCCTCAGAGCCTATCCTTTTCGCGGTTCTCGTGATATTTCGATGGATTCCAAAATATTAATGAAGAACATTGTTTACAATCTAACCCCAAATGTACACCCAAATCGCTTTAGCCTTCCTTGTATGCACTCATTTTTAGTGCATTAATATTACAACATATTCGTTAAACCCTTTGTTAATTGTGTAAATTGGTTACATGGTTGATAAGTCGAGTCATATCTTGTAAATACAATTTTGGGACGATTGGGACTCATAGGTAAAAGTACTAGTTGTTATGGAGTAATGGGGAAGAAAGTCAATGTTATTACCCCCATATGTACGTTAATGTTTAAAGTACTTTAAGTGTTTTTGATTTTCTTAATTAGGGTCATTAGTTAGTTATGTGTAAAGTATGTAAAAGTTCAAGTGTAGGGAGGTTGCAAGATCCCTTTGATGTATTATTTTGGATGGTAGGGCAAGAGTGTATGAAAAAAAAGAAAAAAAAATGGAAAGCCTGCAAAGACAACAATGGAAACTTCCAAGCCCCTACTTAAAGATGAAGATGGTGAAGAAGTTGATGTTCACTTATATAGATCAATGATTGGTTCATTGATGTATCTTACAGCTTCAAGACCTGACATTATGTTTGCAGTGTGTGCCTGTGCTAGATATCAAGTTACACCAAAAGTTTTACATCTTAATGATGTGAAAAAGAATTTTTAGATACCTGAAAGGTTAACCTAAATTGGGCCTTTGGTATCCAAAAGATTCACCTTTTGATTTGGTAGCATACACTGATAGTGCTTATGCTAGAGCTAGCTTGGATAGGAAATCCACAACAGGAGGTTGCCAATTTCTAGGATGCAGGTTGATTCCATAGCAGTGCAAGAAACAAACTGTGGTTGCCAATTCCACAACAGAAGCTGAGTATGTGGCTGCTTCAAGTTTCTGTGGACAAGTGCTTTGGATTCAAAATCAATTACTAGATTATGGGTACAATTTTATGCATACCAAAATATTTATTGATAATAGCAGTACTATGTGCATAATTAAAAATCCTATTTCTCATTTTGAAACAAAGCATATAGAGATAATACATCATTTTATAAGAGATTGTTATGAAAATAAGTTAATTCAAATAGTTAAAATTCATACTGACAAAAATGTTGCAGATTTGCTCACAAAAGCTTTTGATGTGGGTAGATTTCAATTTTTGATTGCCAATATTGGAATGTTAAATCTTTGAAAATTCTTATTTCTTTGTGTTTTGTTAATGTTTTGTAGGGATTAGTACTGGTATATATGTCAATAACTGTTTCTGTTGCTAAGTGTAATTAGTACTGCTAGTTATACTTAGAACTGCTAGTTTATACTGCTTGTTATAATTAAAACTGCTAAGTATAATTGAGTATGTGATTAGTGGAGAATGTGTTTTTGTTTGTGTTTTGGTGTTTTTGGACTAATCTTTTGTAGGATAAGTAATTAAAAGTGTTGGAGTGCTGATAATTCAGTTGTTTGGAGTGAAAAACTGACTTAGTACTACTGAGTATAAGTTAGTGCTGCAAAGCATAACTTACTACTGCTAGGTTTATGCTGCTATGTCTGAGAGTGCAGGGACAATTATGTAACTTCTTCACTTAAGGGTTTAAATCCCCAATTGGATCACTTAATCAGTTTCACGCACTCATAATTCTCTCTCATAACAAACCTTAACACATTTTAATCATTTAATTTCAAAATCCCCAAATCACAAACCCTAACTCACAATGTCGTCACGCCAATTTGCTAAGAGTCATAACATGGTTGCCTTTCTTGATAAACCCAAAGAGTCTGAAGGATTCACAGAAATCATTGATTTCTTAAATGCAAACCCTATAAGGTTTGCATTAACTGTGAATCCTACTATTTACATTTCTCACATTAACCAGTTTTGGTCTACTGCTAAGGCCATAACTATTAATGAAGAAGTACAGTTAAAGGCTAATGTAGATGGCCAAGAAATATTTATCTCTGATTCATCTGTTAGAGAATCACTTCAACTAGCAGATGATAATGGTGTTGAGTGTCTCTTAAACTCTGCAATTTTTGATGGTCTTGAAAAAATGGGGTATGAGAAGAAAAATGACTTTTTGAAATTTTACAAAGGACTCTTCTCACCTCAATGGAAAATTTTAATCCATACCTTTTTACATTGTTTAAGCCCTAAAACAACTGGCTGGAATGAGTTTGACACTAATATGGCTTCTACTGTAATATGCCTAACTACATGACAGAAGTTTAATTTTTCTAAAATGATTTTGGAAGGTTTGGTTAAGAACTTGGATACATCAAGCAACTATTTTCTATATCCAAGATTTTTGCAATGGTTTTTGGATCAACAACTTTCTCAACAGAAGGTTCACAAAATAACATTTGATGCACCCTTGCTCACAAAGAAACTGTTTGCAAACATGAGAAGGGTGGGTAAAGATTTTTCTGGGAAAGTGACACCATTATCTTCTAATATGGTGGCACTTTTCCAATCTCAAAACTAGGGTGAAGGTTCAATAATCCCAACTGAAACCCATCACACACCTATAATTTTACCATCCACAATACCACCTAAAAAGACCTATACCCGTAGGTTCACCAAAAGGGGCACTCAGCTACCTCAGGCTAGTGCTAGTATGGATGCAGATGAGGCTACCCATCAGGAGTTGGGAGGTAGTTTAGAAAGGGCTACCACTACTGTTGCTAGCTTAGATGCAACACAGGACAGTGGCAACATAACTAAGACCCAATCCAAGGAAACTTCTAATGAATCAAGTTCCCATGGAACTGATTCAGGTGAAGGAAACCCCAGGCGCCAAGAAACCATGGGGGATCAAGTGCTCAAACTAGGTTTGGGGCTGAGTCTAGCATTCCCAATGATGCACCACTCGGGAGAGGTAACACACTCCGAAGTGCTGAGGGTAGTATTGAACTTATAAATGAATTGATGGCAAAATGTACAAAACTGTCAAAAGATGTTCTTGACCTCCAGCAGCTTACAACTTCTCAAGGTTCTGATATTACCATGTTGAAGAGAAGGGTTAGGTATTTAGAAGGAAGACAGAGGTCAAGAACACCAAAAAAAAGGTTATACAAGATTGGTACTACTTCCAGAGTTGAATCTTCTGAAGAAGCACAGAGTTTGGGGGAGGATGCTCCCAAACAGGGGGGGAATACAAGCACAGCTTCAGGGGAGGAAACTGGGGTAGAAAATGATGAGATGGTTGCACAAGTGGTTGATGAATTTGTGGTAGCTGATCAACAAGGAAATGAAGTAATTTTGAATGAAGCTGCTAAGGTTTTTATGGAAGAGCAGGTGGAACAAGTTAATACTGCTAGTGAGCAAGTTAATGCTACTAGTGAAAAAGTTTTAGCTGCTGAGCCAAAAGTTACTGTTGCTGGCAAAGAAGCTGTTAATGTTGTTGCTGCTACTAGTGATGATGATGAGCTCACTTTAGCTCAAGCTATGATTGACTTAAAGAAGACAACATCAGTCAAAGCAAGTTCAAGACCCAAAGCCAAAGGTGTGATTATCAGGGAACCAACTCCAACAACAACAACAAACAACACAATCACTACCACAACCACAGGACAAGGGCAAAGGAATATTGATTGAGGAACCTATGGTTAAAACTTTATCAAGAGAAGCTCAACTCTTACCAGATGCTGAAGCTGCTAGATTGTTACAAGAAGAGTATGAGGAAGAGAATAGGATAATTGCAAAACAAAGAAGAATTAAAGCAGAGAAAGAAGCAAAGAAAATTGCACTTATGAACAAATGGGATGATATTGAAGCAAAGTGTGAAGCTGATTATCTTTTAGCACAAAGGCTGCAACAAGAAGAAAGAGAACAATTTACTGAGGCAGAGCAAGCTAAACTGCTTATGGAATTTTTAGAACAAAAGAAAAAATTCTTTGCACAAAAGAGAGCATAAGCTAAAAGGAACAAGCCACCTACCAAGGCTCAACAATGATCAATAATGTGTACTTACTTAAAGAATATGGATAACTGGAAGCAAGATCAGTTCAAGCACATGAGTTTTAAAAAGATCAAGGAAGTTTTTGATAAAGTCTTCAAGAAGGTAAATACATTTGTTCCTATGGAAACAGAGGTGGTAGGAGGTTCTAAAAGAGCTGGAGAAGAATTAGAAGTTGAAAGCAGCAAGAAGCAGAAATTAGATGAGCAAACTGAGCAAGCACAAGAACAAACAGAGCAAGTACAAGAAAGTGATGCAAAAGAAACAACTAATCTACAACCATTGATAGAACTTGTAAGTGATCATGATGAAGAAATTGTTGATGCTGTTCCTTTGAAGACTAAAGTACCTATCATAGATTGGAAAACTGGTTATCATGGAAAGACTGCTTGGTGGGAGATAATCAGAGTTGGTGGACAGTCTTAAAGGTTTGTCACTTTTGCACAAATGCTCAGAAACTTTGACATGGAATATTTGGAGACCTTATGGGCATTAATCAAAGAAAAGTATGGAGATTCTAGACCAGAAGACATTTTGGATAGAGTTCTCTGGGGTGACTTGAAGGTTATGTTTGAAACTCATCATGAAGATAGAGTTTGGCATGATCAATATAGAAATAAAGTTGTGCTTTGGAAGCTTTTTCAGTCATGTGGAGTTCATAATGTGATGATGAGAGGACTTCAAATCTACATGTTAGTGGAGAAATACTATCCTTTAGCTAAGCATACACTTGACATGATGCTCAATGGTACTCTCAAACTTCAAGTTGATCATTGGAGTGAAATGGTATATCAGCTTCTCAATAAAATGGAGAAACAACTTTATGGGGCTGATTATAAGAAAATGAGGGAATAGTGTTTGGAAGCATCCTCCTGGTGAAGGATTATACTTTGAAGGAAACTTGATGATTTTAGATGAAAATATCAAGTTTAGGGGAGGATTGTTGGGAATGAAAGCTTCTAAGATGTTAATACTGCTCAAGATGGATAAAGTTGCTCATGAGATTACAACTACTCAGGTGATTAAAAGGAAAATGCTCTAAGTATGTTTCTACTGCTGGTTATAGAGTTACTGCTGCTAATGAAGGTTAAGACTGCTAGTGTATATTATAAATGCTGAGAACTTCAAGGAAATATACGCTAAGTAGTTAGTGCTGCCAGGCTTAATGTTAATGCTGCTAGTTCAGAGTTTCAACTGCTGCAAGATTACTACTGCTAGAGTTAGAATTAAGACTGCTAGAGTATTTAGTTAATACTGCTGATAAGATAAACTTGTATAGTCGGTTAGATAATTATAGAAAAGATTCTTTAAATATTTATCTTGTATAGAAAGTTATTGTAAGCCGACTAGGACTCCTTAGCTTATAAAAGGAGGTCCTAGGGCATAGAGTTCGATAGACATTATTCATAACTTCAAGGTTGTAAACCCTAATACTTAAAGAGTATTCGTATTAATAATATGGAAGTTGTTGATTTGTTTACGGTTGTGTTAACTGTTCTTCTTAATACTATTGTTTAGATTCCGCATAAACCTTAGTAATTCAACACAGTTTCTATACCTAGTTGTGCTAATTCGTCTAGCATAACTAAACCTTTACAAGCTAAGGGAGTCGATCAAGTATATAGCTGGGATCAACAAGGCTTCTGAAGTACTTCGCATCTACGGTTTCAAAAACCATATTAATAGATTATAACAAAGGTATGTTTTCTTAATTAAAATTAGTTCTCTAAAAATGTGCTAATTGATTATGGTTAAAAGTTGGATTCATATATGTTTTTCTCTTTTAAAGAAAAAAAAATGTGTTTACATATACATAACCTCATTTCTAAAAAGACATCTCTGTTGATCATAAAACTTGGTGTGCATCATCTAAGTGTCATACCTTCATGAATTATGTGTTATACACCTAATCACATTTTGTTTAAGACCTCTCTTCACAAACTCTCATTTCTTTTCTAATGATTGGGAATAGTATTCCTTTCCGTCAATTCATTCCTAGTTAAAAACCTTCTACATACATTTTTCAATAAAAGGGTTAAGTCATCACAAGAAAAATCTTTCACATAAATCAAACTTGTATTATTCATCCTCATCCCAAATTACCTCACGACAGCTTATCTTCTGTCTTATTTCTCTACTTCACATCTATTCATCATTTTTCAGTTATTTGTCTCGAGCACTAAAGAAAATGGAATAAAAAGTATTCTCTCGCTTAAACTTCTCAAACTCTTGCTCTAGTTACTTAGGATCAAAAACCATATATTCTTAATATTATATCTTAAAAAACATCTCTTTATCAGCAGTCTTCCCCGGATCCCTTTATTATAACTGGCCAGATCCATTGTAGAATAGATCCGAAAGAACCGGCTTAATAGAAACCAGTCTATCATCTCACGTTATTCGTCACTTTTCCAAACAACCAAATAAACATATTCTTTCAGTTTAGGATCTCATCTTCCTTAATCTCAAGATCCTAAAATCATTTGTTTACATCTTATTAAAAACTTTATACAAAAGGATTTAGCTCTTTATCAAAATATCAATATACAAGGGTAATCTCCATCACATAAGATTTATCTAGCATAAATCACAAACGCAGTAACTCAGACCATATTTTTTTTCTTCTCATTTTTGGTATGAGGCAAAACGAGCTGGGTCAAAATAGTTTCTACTTAAAACATGTAGTTTTTGAACATCACAGTTTCATTTGGCGACTATGAACCAAATGCTGTAAACATGTAACTTAATGCACTGCTTTATGTCAAACTTCTAAAATGGCCTCGTAAATACATAGGAAGTCAAGCAACCAACAATTTGACTTTTTACTCTTAAGCTATTCTTAAGTTGATTTTAAGCGCTGCATTAGAGATATAAGTATATTCCAGAATCAACTCACTCAATTAGTTTATGGCCTACTAGGTCAACTTTTATTTTTGGTTATTCGATTGAATGGTTTTGTTAAAGGGTAACTTTATAGCAATATCCTGATAATATTTAATATTGTTTCAGACTGTAGTACGTAATCAATATGAACTGACACAAAACCATTGTTTGTATACAGGACTGGTCCCAACTTAAGCACTGCTGCGCAGTCGCCTTTTCTGATGTCATAATTAGTTAGCAGGTCTGGATCTATACTGATGCCTTTTTTGTTTCTTGCTTAGCTTAAAGAACTAAACAATTTGCTTGTCTTTCTAGCACTAAACTATTTGGGTTTGTTTTGACCATTCACTAAGCGAATGTTTTAGATATATATTTGTATACTTTCTTTCTATATTTGTATCATAACAGAGGTGTTGCTATTGATCAATCTGAAAAGTTTCCTAAAGTATGTTATTTTCAGTAAGAATTTGGTACTGTTTGTAAGCATAATTGATGTGTGTGAAATACTGTAACAAAGAATAACAGTTTGCAGATTGGTGATTGTTAGGTTACAAATCTATCACACAAGATTACTAGATCTAGAGAGAGAAAGTTAGAGAGAGAAAGAATGGAAGGGACATGCTTATGAATAATGAAATGTAATTAACATGAACCAACACCCTCTCCCTTCAAGGGAGGGGGTATTTATAGAGTTTGTACAATAAGGGGCGTTGCCCTAAATACAGAAATAAATAAAAGGTCACGGCCCATGGGCCTTCTACATAGGTCGAACTTTAATAACTAACATAAAGGCATAAGCAACCTATTACAAAATATGACCGATACTTGATAATCTATAAAGTTTTCTCAACAATCTCCCCCTAAGTATTGGTCATCAAGGTTGCTTGACATCTTCTTTGCTTCATTGGCTTCGACGTCTTTCGTATCTTTGTTCTTTAGTTCTTGTGCTTATGTGATATGGTAGTGTCATCATCTGCCTTCCACCAACGTTCTTTAATCATGATGTCTTAACGTCTTTTCCACCATGCTCATACTTCTTTTGACTTGTGATCTTCATACTTCAAGTAGTTCTCACTTCTTTTAGCTTCAATATTTGACTTTTGAACTTTTGTAATACCTTAGTCTTCGTGAGAACTTTTCTGCGTGATGTTTGCATGAGCATGATGGAAATGGTGGTGGTGAAACTCCTGGTCTCCATGATTACTTGCAAATTAAACAGTTAGCAACAAATCATCCGGCACTTACAGGTTCGGACTTCGAGATCGTAAACAGCATAGTGTGAAGACTTTCTCTAATCCTTGCCAAGGCCGTTCCTGAACCGGATGCCCCTGAAAGAGCTAACTCAGATACACAGAAGTGTATCAACAATTCAGGTGAGCCGCTGAAGTATACTGAAGTATCACTTCACGACTGTAGACCGTTTGGATCCACCTAGAACACTGAGCATAATCCACAAGGGATTACCGAAGTGACCTGCTGTCAGGGCTGTTTGATGTTGACCCTGGCAGGAATTTCCACTCAATCACTGAGAATCACAATTGTGAGTTCTCTCATGAATGTTCTTGGCGGATTACTAAGATCTGCGTAGGACTCTTGTAATTTACAACTGGTGTCCATAATGTTGAACAGCCAGTGTAGAAATGTTAAGTATTCCTAAGAGATCTTTTAATGTATCTCGCGGCTCTAGACTCGATTCAGTGCTTATTGGTTTTAGTCGTCGGAGGCATGGAGCAGAGTGCCTCCTTTTCAATATCAACTCATCTCAGAATGAGAGGCCGATAGATAATGTAGGGTTCTCCGTGAGAAATGAAACAAATGTCTTTTGAGAGACACTTGAGTGGCTAGAAGGTTTAGTGCAGTGCGTCACTGGGTCCATGACGGCTTAATCTTCAATACCGGTGTTACCGTAGTAACAACCAGTAGCATATGTATTGAACCCGGTTTCTGCCCTAAGGTTGATCATATGGAGGGCTATTTCTTTTCACCCTTTTCTTTACTTTTCTTTTTAATTCTTCGACCCCTTCTTTCTCCTTTCATTTCTTTACTTCTTTTTTCATCATACCTAGGACTTTCTAGTTCTAAACTATTGGTATTGTCCTTGGGTAGATCCCTCTGGCTCTGGCGGATCATAGGAGGGTTTCCTGGCCTTAGTCACCTTATATCTCCATGACTATCCTATGTTTGCCATAAAACCAATCATTTGAAAATCTCTCAAAGTGTTTATGAGTGTAAAAATTATATAGTTTACACTTTGAGAGTTTTACATTTTTCAGAAATACTCCCCCTTAACATGTGCTCATAAGTGTTTAAAGTAAATTTGCACATGTCGGGTAGAGTCAGCACTTTTAGAATTGATTGATTTTCAGTAAATATGACCGTTGCGAGACACTTTTACATCACTAGTAAAACTAGCTTGAAATTATTACCCGTCTAGGTCATATTCAAAGAAGAATCTCTCAAAATCGGTACACTCTACTCAGACAAGTCCTTTGCGAGACACATTTACATCACTGGATAAACCGGCTTGAAATTATTACCTGTCCAGGACATGTCTTTTTGATTAATGACATTTGATATTCGTCAATTCGAGGGTACACTCTGAGTCGAGCTCATGCGAGATTTCATCATTTATTTACCATATTTTAATCACATACTTATTTTCCCCCTCCAAAATAGCATATTCATGTTGTTTTTGAAAAACTTTGTGATTAAAATATGTTTTTTGAGGTTTATGGAAAGAATTTCAAGAACTTTTGTATTTTGAACAAAGATTTTTGTTTCAAGTACTCCCCCTTAACAAGGAAATACTTGTTCTTTTGAGCAGAATTTTGAAAAACTCAGAAAATTCTGGTTAATTCTACTCAAAAGTAAGAAGCTTTCGCTCCTTATGGTAGGATTGAGGCACTAAAGCGTACCTCAGGGTCCTTTCTATACAAGTACGGGTTGTGCACTCTTATCTATGCACAAGCCATGAACTTTGGTCTCCCAGATCTCACGTATACTACCCCAAATGGTTTGTTGCTGAAGGAGTAAGGCTTCATTTCTGCTATCCCTAGTGGTCGAAGATCAGGCTTGATTAGATTCAACTGCTTCTGGTAGCTTTCAACCCCAAGATGAACGTCTTCGACTCTTGTTCTGATCACAATACTTCGGATGTAAATCAAATAGAGTTAATGATGTCGTATTGGAGACTACCAGGAAGATGCTCGAGTTTCCCTTGAATCTTGAGTAGGTACATATCTTCAATGTCGTTTAGATTCAGATACTGTAGAAACTAAGATGCCTTCTTAGTTCTTGGACCGTTTATGACTTGAGGTTGTTTAGACCTCATATTATCTAGGACACATAATAATGAAAGCGGAATATTCAAACAAGAATTAACATTATTATGAACAAGGTTTTTCCCCAACAAAGCCTTCAATTTTATTATATAAAACGTGTTATCTATCTATAAAAAGGATCACAATTGATCTTGAGGCTTAAACTAAACAAACCCTAGGCGTTTTTCTAAGACTAAACGCCTAGAAAACACACACACCCCTTTTAGACGTCTACATCTTGTTTAGACTTATAAAACTAATTCCCTGTATCTCTTTATCTAATAGAGATACTAGGGTTACAAAGGATATATACTAAAAATATAAAAGATCTGTAGTAATCTTTTCTTTCTTTTGAAGTTTCATCCTTTGTCACTTTAAGTCCCTTTGTTTCATTCTTATAGTCACTTTGTCTCATCAAATCAAGAATCCCAACAATCTTCCCCTATTTGATGATGACAAAACAAACAAAGTCGTGTACGAACTTCCCTAGACGAAGTAGAGAAGTTGAGATGTAAACATCTCCCTGAATGAAACAAACTTGTCTTCCCCTTAAACCACGCCATGCCACCACAATATCTCTTCCCCTTTTTGTTATCAACAAATAGAGAATGTAAACAGTAGAAACTTCCCCTCGAGTGATGCATGTACATTAAATGATTCTTCAAATCTGTAGGCTTTATATATTGTTGAAGAAAACTAATCATTACCAATTTGATGCTGAAGTAGAAGAAACCAACCTTGTGTCTTATGCCTTGTACTAAATACGACTTCGAACGTATACTTAACGTATAGGGAGATCGCAATCCCTTGACAATAATCACTGAGCACAATAACGTAACTCCTTCAAGTGTTTTGTCAATTCGTAGTCACCTGAATGAACAAACAAGTTATCTTTAAACGTTGTAAGCCGTTTAAGATATGATAACGACACAACCTTGAAAAATTCCACTGCATCATCAAATAAGCAACAAATACTCCTCTTCGCCAATAAGAACAAATAATAACGAGCCTTTAAAACCTTTAAGATCAGTAACCAAAACCAAAAATCTCTTGTGTGTGTTAACCAATATCCTTCTGTGTGTGTAAAACCATCCAAACTCATTCGAAAACCAAAACCATTTGCTGACCGATATCGAATACTACTAGCAGTACAAACAATTTATATCGGACAAAGCTAGTAGTACTATCCTTGAGCAGCAGTAGAAACAATTATATACGCAGCATTACTAATCTTAGAATGTAGCAGTAGAAAATTCGATATGTAGAGCAGTAGAAATGAATACCACTAGCAGTAGTAAAATATGTAGAGCAATAGAAACATAGAATCGTAGCAGCAGTAAAAAGTGCATCCAATCAGTTATTAAAACTGATTTAAATAACCCAATACATGCCACCATTAATAAATAAACGACAACTTGCAATTAATCCTTTAGCAGCAGTATTAATCCTTTAGCCACTTGGACCTACGCTTAGCCTATTGACCACCGACACCCACAATAACTTCATCAAAACTCCATATTAACACCCACGCAGTATACAACAAACCAATCCAATGAGCCAATAAATATAAAGTCAAGCACACCGACCCATGATCATATAATTATATTAACTCTGCCACTTATCCATAATTGATGAAGAACAAATTCGTACGAGGTTTAAGCGACAAACCGAATTAATTACTCTCCGACCATCATTGATTAACTATTCAGTACGAGGTTTAATTTTGATTCACCGATCCACATAATACTTTAATTGTTCCTGATGTATAATGCATCTTCACCAGCGAATATTAAATAAAGCCACCGACCCATTTAATCCATGTCCAATCAGATGATCGATCAATAAATTACACAAAATTGCAAACAATTAATCCCTTAATATAATCGACCACTTGCCTTGTATAATCGATACCCTTAAAAAAATTAAAAACGAGAAACTTGAATAAATTTTACCGATCATAAAACCTTCTTGAAATCTGCTTCTTTTCAACAAATAAACCTTGTAACATCCCTAGATCGAGAGCCCCCCTCTCTGATACCACTTGTAGAAACTAAGACGCCTTCTTAGTTCTTGGACCGTTTATGACTCGAGGTTGTTTAGACCTCATATTATCTAGGACACATAATAATGAAAGCGGAATATTCAAACAAGAATTAACATTATTATGAACAAGGTTTTTCCCAACAAAGCCTTCAATTTTATTAAATAAAATGTGTTATCTATCTATAACAAGGATCACAATTGATCTTGAGGCTTAAACTAAACAAACCCTAGGTGTTTAAGACTAAACACCTAGAACACACACACACCTTTTAGACGTCTACATCTTGTCTAGACATATAAAACTAATTCCCTGTATCTCTTTATATAATAGAGATACTAGGGTTACAAAGGATATATACTAAAAATATAAAAGAGCTGTAGTAATCTTTTATTTCTTTTGAAGTTTCATCCTTTGTCACCTTAAGTCCCTTTGTTTCATTCTTATATTCATTTTGTCTCATCAAATCAAGAATCCCAACAGATACGGGTAGTCGGCTTCGTTGAATGTGTACTCCTGGTCCTCTTGCCTTCTCACTGTGATCTTGGTCAGAAAATTATACCCATACTTCGACTCTGTCTCAACACTTTTAACGGAAAGAATCCTACTTTTGTGGTAAACCTTATGCTTCGAGGTAAAAGTAAGTTTCCATTTTTAGAACCATTTTCTCATGTCAGGCCAGTAGAAGATTCCCAGAACAGCTTCATCATTGTATTCCTCAATTGAGTTGATGAACAAGTCTTCGATATGCTCTTCTAAACCTTCTTACACATAAGTGGCTGCCTTGAACTTTGTAAGGGAAGTAGCATAACGCTTTTCTGGATTCGTATTTCCATAAATTAGATACTCTAAGTCATTTTTGAAGAAGTAGGCTTTGGATATCTAGGGATTATGGGCATGACCAATAAGAGGTAAGGGTTGTAAGTAGTCACGGAATTGGAAGGTGTCGGTTTGATGAGAAGATCTTGCATCATCCCAGTTAACGTTCTCCGATAAAGCCCGTGCAACTTGTTCTAGATTATACTCGAATTCCAGTTGTGAAGTTGTTGCAGTCTTGAATTGGGAGAAGCCTGCTTTGCGGATTTTCACTATATTGGACAGTTGTAGCTTCTGAACCTTCATTACTTTCTTCATTTTCTTAGTGAAATTCACAACCGAGCCTTCTACAGGTGCTTCATCTTTCGGAATGTCTGGATAAGCATCCATCATTTCTTCAAACCACTCGAATTTTGCAGCATCAGGGTTAACCCATTCTGGAGCTGGTTTGAGAGGAGCATCAACAGGTGGTGCAGGAACAGTTGCAGCCTTTTGTGGAACAGCTTCAGCTTCAGCTTGATCAATGGTAACATCATTATGATCTTCAACTTCATCAATGGTTCCCGTCTCTTGAGGCACAAATTCTTCGTCGCCCGTTTGCTGAACATGAGAGGATGGTAGTGTGCCAGTAGGTCTAGTAGTTGTTGTTCGTTTCTTGCTCGGCTTCGCTTGGTCGTCTTTGTCTTGATCATCACGACGACGTTTGCTAGGCTTGGCCTTCTTGCACGATTCATCTTTCTTTTCAGCTTTCTTTATTGATTCGATCAAAGCTTTGCGAAGATCTTCCTCTTCCGGGTCATTGATGATAGCATCTAGCAATTGACCTTTAAGATTAGCAGTAAAAGGCTTGGATGGTTGCGTTTGGATTGTTAGCGGTGTTGATTGTATATGATGTGCTACAATTCCATCAAGCTTCCTTCTGACGTATTCCTTCAGAAGAGTTGGAAGCGTCTCGTGAAGATGTCCGCTAATCTCTGCTGGTAAGTTATTGTTGAGGTAGTACTCCGTTGCTAGCTGGATATCATAAGATTTGAACTCGTCGATGTCACTCTGTTGTGTCGTCACTTGAGTTTGTAACACGCTGAGCTACTCTTTGAGGGCTTGAAGTTCAATGTTGTCTGGTTGTTGAGGTGTTGGTTTTGGTGATGGAGGTGTGGTCTTGGAGGTTTGATCCACAGATGATGGTATAACTGGTGGAGTAGGTATACGATCGTCATCTTGATTATCATCATTTTGGTCATCATCATCCTCATCACTTTCATCATCTTTGTCATCATTACTCTCATCTTCTTCATTCTTATCATCTTATTCATCATCTTTATCTTCTTCATCCTTGTTTTCATCTCCATCAGATTCAGATTCTGAGGGTGTGTGTATACGTTGGTCAGATTCTTCTGATTCACCCTCAGATTCATTTGGTGAGGCACTTGGGGATTTAGACTTTGTAGCTTCTGAGTCATCTTCGGACTGAGACAAGGCTTTTTCTTCACCAACTTGTGATGCAGATCCTTCACCTCTCAGCCTTTTCTCATATCTCTCAAGATCGGCCAGATATTTTGCCTTGTTTTCTTGTAAGCCTCTCTTGAGTTGTTCCATCTCCTCTTCTTGAGTCTTTGGTGGTTGAAGGGTGTCATCAGGTTTGTCTTGAATCTTGATTGATTTTCCCTTGCCTTTACCTAATCCTTCATCATGCATTTCCTTCTTGATTTGCATAAGCCTTTTTCTTCTTTCTTCCCTTAGGCTCTGTTCCTCTTCTTCTTCTTCCTCCTCAGTTGATTCATCCCCGAGCATTAGTTTCTTCTTTATAGCTCGGGTGATTTTCTTTGTCCTTGTGGAAGCTGTTATGATTGCTCTTCCTCTTCCTCTACCTCTGGTTCCAGCTGTACCCTTCACAGTAATCCTAACTGTACCTGCCTTCTCTGCTTTGTCATACCATACATAAGCTTCAGTTGCCTTCACCGCCTCTGATAACAACTTGGGTGGAATTCTTAGACCTTATTTGGTGGTGTTGGTCGTATGAATTCTTACTCTGGAAATTACATGGTCCATCTGTATTGTATGAGCTTTTTCATTCGGACGTTTGTCAATCTCTGCATGTCTTTCCATGAAGTGAGCAATTAGAAGTTTGGTGAAGCGTGGGAAGGGTATCTTGTAGCCCTTCTTTTGGCCAAACTGGCGGGCTTGATAGATCATGTCCGTCCAGATGTACTGGGCATAATCCATATGAAAGATGGTGTACATGGTTAACCAGGGTTGAGGAATGTGTTTTCTATCCACCTTTGAATGTGAAGTGAGTTCTTCACCCGAATCGTCATAGCCAATGTGTTGTAATGTCTTGACTAGACGTTCAAAGGTAGGATCTTCAAGGAATTTGGTTTGTTTGTCAGAAACTGTTGGAGGAAGTTCAAGTACAGCACGAAGAGGATGAACATCGAACTGGATCCTCTTGTCATCAAGGGTGACTGCCATTGTCTTGTTGTCTCGGCTGATGAATAGTGTGTGCCAGAACTGGTTGAGGTAGATTTCTGGTACAGTGGCAGACTTAGTAAGAACATGCCTACAGAAATGTTTCTTTAGGATCTCCACCATTATCTGGCAAGAAGGATGGCATGGTAACTTCTCCAAGTCAACTCTGGAGTTAGAATCACTAATCTTCCTTTCATCACCTTCTGGGATCAAATCATTCCTAGCTATGGATGTTTGAGACATAATGATCCTGTGTAGCACAAACACCAACAAAGACACACAATGGAAATTGTATATATATGTTAGTGTAAGTTACTTATTACATGATCTGAGCCTAACTGATATGATGCATCACATAGAGCGACATATAACATGATCATGAATAATATGAACATATCAAACAAACAACCATATAGGAGCAAATACATTTTTTCAACTTAGTTACTATTCTATACTTAGAAAATTTTACTAAGTCCGAAAAAAACATGGTTACTCGAAGGAATGATGGTTACTCGAAGCTAGTGTTAAAATTAATCCTTACTCGACGGATCTGAGGAAAAATTTGACAATATCAGTCCTAACTTGAGATTACCATTTTTCCTTACTCGGAAAGTTTGAAGACCCTCCTAACTCGGAGAAAAATTTGATACAATCCTAAGTTGAACAATTACATCCTTACTCGGAGAATCTGATAACATTTGGTTACTCAGAGAATCTGATAAAAAAACTTCTTGCTCGGAGAAAGAAGTCTAACTCGAAGAGTATTAATAAAATGTCCTTAGTTGAAGGATATTTCATTACTCGGAGAGTAAATGAAATAATCCTTACTCAAAGGATATTTACAAAACTTTTCTAAGTTAGAAAAGATATTGATTACTCGAAAATTTTTATAGAAAACTTTAAAGTAACAAGATTTAACCAGATACTTGAAAGATTTCATAAAAATTTTATAAGTAAGCAATATCAGTCTCCTTACTCGAAGACCTTCAACCTTAGTTGAAGGATTTCAATGGTTGCTCGGAGACCTTTAATCTTTTTCAAATTCTATGTTAGACAGTTACAGGCATCAAGTAATTACCAAATATCATCTAAAACATGTTCTGATCATAACCTATTACCCAAAAATCCAAACAAACTAACACATTAGTCACCACAGTTGATTCAACCTTATGCAATTCTTCGACTAAGTCTTTGTGTTTGATTTAAGCAATAAAACTTTAAGCGCATTAACTAGGGACTCATATAAGCATATCCCACTCCTCAAAACACATTCACAATACACCATTAAGTACCAGCCAATTATATGACCATATAAACCCTAAATTACTCGACATGTATCAACTGATGTTATCTAATTCAATTAAACAGTTGTAAAACACTCCTAGATATTGTGTTAAACTATAGAACAAACTGAATTAGACTATAGACTAACATATAAGAAATACCCAATTCGAATCCTTAAACCCTAAATTCACGTATGAATAATTGAACCACAAAGATGTTACAAGAATTCGAGCTAGTGGTTACAATGCATAACTGAATGTATATAACACTTACAATCGAGATTTTGAAGAAAATCAAAAACTTGGATATATGAGAGAAAATTTGGCGGTAATATGCTTAACGTTCTGATTTATGTGTGTTTTTTAAAACTGATTTGGGCTTATATAGGCCTAAGTTTGAACGTTTGTCACATATAGTCCCTTAACCCGTTTAACTATTCAAACATGCACAGTCCTTTTGTGGTATACTTTTGACAGTTGACAACATCAGCCCTTGAGGTTTGTTGTTGTTTCAACCTTGGTCTAATTGGTTATAGACTTATAGTTATTTTCATTTCTCCTCCTTGAACTAACACATACTTTTAAAATTTTATCAAACTTTTAGTTCAAGAGATCACGGAAACATTGTGTGATGAAGATTATTGTAAATGATGAAGATTGTGATAAAAGATGAAGATTTTGATAAGAGTGTGTAAAAATGATGAAAAATTCTCCCCCTCAAAATATGTTCGTGATTAAAATTGATTAATTATTAATGTACAAGAACATATTTTGATTCGTTTTGAATTTTGCACACTGAAAAAGAGATGAATTATATATATATATATATATATATATATATATATATATATATATATATATATATATATATATATATATATATATATATATATATATATATATATATATATAATATAATAGTAGAAAATCTTTTTGTGTTTTTGATAAGATATTTACAAAGATAGTTTTGATGTTTGACTCTCTTAATTATGTTTAAGAAAATTGTTTAAATCCTCTGGAGTCAAACATCGCATACCAATTTGGTGAACTAATTCAACAAATCTTGCATGAGGCAAGGCTTTGGTGAATAAATCCGCCAATTGGTATTCTGTACCCACAAAATAAAGTTCAATAGCACCCTGTTCCACATGCTCCTTGATAAAATGATATCGAAGTGCAATGTGTTTTGAATTCGTATGTTGAACGGTGTTGCATGAGATGGCAATGGCACTCTTGGAGTCGCAGTACATAGGAATCTTGTTGAAGACGTAACCGTAGTCCATCAGTTGTGATCGCATCCAGATGACTTGAGCACAACATGCTGACATGGCTACATATTCAGATTCTGTAGACGATAATGATGTACAATCTTGCTTCTTTGACTGCTAAGACACAAGTTTGTCTCCAAGAAACTGCACTCTTCAAAATGTACTTTTACGTGTATCTAAGCATCCTGCATGATCAGCATCTGAAAAAATAATTAGTTCAAAGCCAGAATCCTTCGGATACCAGATTCCCAAATGAATGGTTCCCTTGATGTATCGAAGGATTCTTTTAACCTTAGAGAGGTGTCTTTCAGTAGGTCGAGACTGATAGCGGGAGCAAAGATATGTTGCAAATACAGTATCTGGTCGGCTGGCTGTTAGATACATGAGTGACCCAATCATACTTCAGTATTTTGTAGGGTCAATTGGTGTCCCATGTAAATCAGCGTCCAGTTTTGGAGATGATGCAGACATAGGAGTATTATAAGTGTCACAACTTGTCATGTCATGTTTCTTTAAAATCTCTAGAGCATATTTGGACTGGTTTAGAAAAATACCACGGGGGGATTGATGAACTTGCAGTCCTAAGAAGAACGTAAGTTCACCCATCATAGACATCTCAAAATTTTGTTTCATTAGTTTAGCAAAAGCATTTGAGTACTTTTTATGTGTTAAACCAAAAATGATATCATCAACATAAATCTGAACAATTAAGATGTCCTCCCCGTGTTTTTGTATAAACATTGTAGGATCAACAGATCTTTTGGTTAAATGATTGGCTATTAGGAATGCAGACAGTTTATTGTACCATGCCCTCAGGGCTTGTTTAAGGCCATAAAGGGCTTTCTTGAGCCTGTACACATGGTTTGGATGTTCTGGATCAATGAAGCCCTCTGGTTGTGTGACGTACACTTCTTCACGGAGTTACCCATTCAGGAATGCAGTCTTCACGTCCATTTGATAAACGGTGATGTTCTTGTGGGCAGCATATGCCAGAAACATGCGAACAACTTCAAGTCTAGCCACTGGTGCAAAGGATTCTTCAAAGTCGATACCTTCTTCTTGGCTAAAACCTTTGGCAACCAGATGAGATTTGTTACGAATAATTGTTCCATCAGCATCCAGTTTGTTTTTCCAGATCCATTTTAATCTGACAACATAGACTCCATCAGGTCTTTCTACCAATTCCCAAACTTCAAGACATTTGAATTGATCAAGTTCTTCTTGCATTGACTCAATCCAATTGTCGTAAGTTAAGGCATCTTTAATGTTCTTAGGTTCTTCTTGATAGACGGTAAGTGCATAAATGTATGTTTCACCATCTGTGTGAAGTCTTGTCCGTGTCATGACTGGATGATCCGGATTACCAATCACATTCACTAAAGGATGATCTCTTGTCCATTTATGGGTTGAGGGGTAATGTTGAAAGTTGTTATGCATATTAGACGGATCCAAGTTGCTCGTTGATGACTCAGCAATATCGGGAACGGTTGGAGCCGGAGCAAATGGATTAAAGAATGCATTTCCGTCATAATTTGCGGGTGTGGATACTTCTGGATGTAGGGGATCTTCAGCTGCAGTCTCGATATTGGAAGCGGTTTGTTCTTCTGTTGAGGGTGATTCAGATGGAGGTGCATCGGCAACAACTTTTGTAGTTGTAGTAGCAGATGTATCCGATACTGGAATAAGATCAGGTTGTGCAGCGGAACTAGTAGATACATCTGGTGCATGACTAGCAAAAGAATCATCGAACAGTGGAGCAAACAATGTTTCCAAATCCTTACGGTTGAGAGAGAGTGGTGCAGGTGATTGATCGGGAAAATTCAGACGGTTAGAAGCGGGTCCTAAGCTGTTTTGCTCAGAAGCCATATCTGTGTCATCAAAATTAGCGTGTATTGTCTCTTGAATTTCTCTGGTGCGACGGTTCCAGATACGAAAACCTTTAGAATTCTCACAATATCCAACAAAGATTCCAATGTCAGCTTTGGATTTTAGTTTTCCAAGGTCATCACGATCATTATTTGGGTAACAGAGGGCCCTAAATACATGAAAGTAATTTATGTTCAGTTTACGGTTATGAACAAGCTCATATGGAGTCTTGTGATGCCTTTTGGTGATCATACAATGGTTTTGTGTGTAACAAGCAGTGGAGACAGCTTCAGCCCATAGGTAATCAGGTAATTGAGCGTTGATCAACATCGTCCTTGCAGCTTCCACTAATGTCCTGTTGCGTCTTTCGACAACCACATTCTATTCTGGGTTGCGTGCTATAAATGTCTGGTGTTCAATTCTCACTTTCTCAAAGTAATCACGAAGGGTTTGATTCTTGAATTCGGTTCCATTATCTGTTCTGACTTTTCTAACTGTATTGCGGAGCTGAACCTGAATTTTGGTGAGAAAGGTGATGATCATAGAAGGAGCTTGATCTTTGGTTCGTAGAAAGTAGACCCAAGTCCATCTTGAAAAATCATCGACGATTACCAATATGTAGCATTTCCCGTTGATTGTTTGAACACGCATTGGGCCACATAGATCCATATGGAAAAGTTGTAAAACATGATCAGTATTGTGCTCGGTTATAGAAGGAAAATGAGCACGAGTACTTTTCCCTTGTTCACATGCTGGACATAGGTGATCTTTGGCATACCAAAATCTTGGAAGTCCGTCGACTAATTTATGACGAGCAAGTTCCGTCATGGTCTTGAAATTCAAATGAGACAGACGCTTGTACCATAGCCAGGATTTTGTAGAGTGTGCTTTGGAGAGTAAACAGATGGGAGAAGAAGCGGTCATGTCAAACATAGAAATGGTGTAGAGACTCGTTCCGCGATTTCCCGTCATGAGGTCGTTGCCTTGTAGATCACGAACGAAGCAGGTTTTCTCCCTAAATGCAACTTCTAAATCACCGTCACAAAATTGTCCTATTGAGAAAAGATTGTATGCAAGGCCTTCAATGTATTATACACGGCTAATCTCGATGTTGCCATTGACATAGTCCCCACAGCCCATTATAGCGGCAAAGTGATCATTCCCGAATCTGACAGTTCCTATGAACTTTGCAACAAAGTTTACTAGAAGTTTGAGGTTGCCTGGCATATGTTGGGAACATCCGCTATCAACAATCCAGAGGACGATTTGAATCACCTACATCACAAGAAGATAACGCAGATGGAGAGTTGGTAATGGTGGAACCCATTGGGTTAGTAGCACAGTTATTAAGCACTTTAGGTAAACAAGTAAAACTAGGTTTCCTCTGTAGCCAGCGTTGCCATGTCCAACTAGATTTAGCTTTCTTCTTAGTGAATGCACTAGGTGATTGGATTGTTTTAGGAGCAACTATGGTTTTGTCTACGGCATTCTTAGAAACTATACTTGGCGGTTTTCCTAAGATTGACTTAGAGGCAGTAGTGGGCCTAGAGGAAATGCCATATGTACGTTTCTGATTATGAGACAAAAGAGACTTGGCAACACACTTTTTATGATTACCAGATAACATGCTATTTTGACAAAACACACATGAAGCATCAACATTCAAAGCATTCAAAACATTCAAAGTATTCAGAGTATTAGCATTTGTTACATCATGATTAGAAGTACAACTTTCTAAGTTTGATTCTACATCAGAACAACATGCTTTTTATTCAAACTCCTAATATGGTCTTCTACTTCTTTGTCTTTAAGTAAGCCGCTCTTACATTGCCAGATACTAGTCTTCTTTTTGTTTCTTTTGGGCTCGAATTTGCTAACGTTATGAGGGGTGACTATTCCTGTAGAAGTCGAAGCATTCACATTAGTTGTCTGAGGGGATGCTTTCCTAGATGTTTTATCCACTTTATACATGCCTGGTGCAATCACATTTGTATGGACAAATTTCCCTTTTTCAAGTAATTTGATTTTCTCTTTTAGTTCAAAGATGATGTGATTCTTTTGTTGAATTTTGGAATCCAATTCTCGATTTAAGCGAACAGTGTCATTCCTATTCTGACAAACTTCATCAATGTCCTTTTCATGTTCAAAGAGTTGACATTTTAAAACAACATTTTCTTTTTCAAGAGTTTGAATTTTGGAAGCGTGACTGTTTTGAAAGGAAATTGATTCTTTTTTATTTTGCAATTTTAATTCAAAATTCAGACTTTGAGTTTGACACCATTGCAAATTTTGATTAAGTTGAAAATTTTCTTTTGAAAGTTTGTTTTTCACATCATCATTGACTTTGCTTAATCTCTCATTTTCTCTTTGAAGATTCTCAATTTCAAATCTCAACATTTCAATATCAGCAGAATGACCATCAACAAGCATTGCATTACAAGACATATAGATGGAATTCATGAACACAGATATTATATCAAAACATAGAACATTCTCCAAGAGTCGATCTGCTTCTTTTTGTAAAACTTTGATTTTATTCTTTTGTTTTGAGATCGCTTTTTCAGTAGTATTGAAAATGTTCATCATGGATGTGACCTCTGATTGAAGTTCCTATTCTCAATGTGTAGCACAAAGACGCAGGTGTTGAACGTGTGGCAAAAATTATTTTTGAAAAATTTATCTCTTTTCTTTTTCATAAGGAGAAAGAAAAGTAGAGACTTTTATCTCAGAATTACGTTCAATTGCTTGTTCCAAAAAATTTATGTCTTCCATAAATGTATTAAAATATCGAAGTACAAGACATTTTTTTGGCAATGGTGTAATTACACCCGAATTTGGTAAAGGACCATTGACTTGTGCTACTGTGTTCACAGGACCAACCTCAGAAGATTCATTCATTTGCATTAAAAACCATGATTGTTCTGATTTATCTTGTTGAGGAATGAAGGTGTCATTAATATGAGGTACTTTTGAGTAATAAAATGGTTTATTAAATTTGAGATTGCTCATTTTAGATCGACTCTCTTCTTCCTGTTGCATTTCTTCCTTACAATTATGAACAACAACACACATAATAGAGTCATCAAAAAGATGTTCTGCACTATATAACTTCGGATTTTCCTTGAGTGCTTTATGTAAAAAATGTGGTTTGTCATCCCCAATAGCAAAGCCATATCCTTGGGGATTTTGCTTTAGAGTAAATTTCTGAATTGTCGTTACTGACTCACCAATTTTATATACAACTTTTTGAAACTCTTTTAGTTTACTTTCTAACTCAACGATTTCCTCAAGATAGGAATCAACTCGTTTCCTTGATACTTGTTTGTGTTCAGAAAAATTATCTTGAAAAGTTGACAACTCTGTTTTTGTTTTTGAAAGTTTAAAGTGAATGTGGTCAACTTCTTGTTTAAAATCTAATCTTTCTTGTTCCATTTTAGAAATCAAGTCATTTTTGGAAACAGTTAATTCGCGTATCTGATGTTCTAACTCTTGTTCTTTCACATAAGATTGTTGGAATGCAACTTCAAAACTTTTTTTCACATTTTTCTTTTGTTTCATAGTTTGAAAGTTGAATTTTATAGCACTCAAGATCCTTAGTCAATAATGCAACTTTTGCTTTTAAGTTTCTATTTATCTCATTGCATTTATTAATTTGGGATTTCTGTGAGTCCAACTGGGTTTGGGTGGTCAAGAGCAAGGTCATGAGTTCTGGATCTGGACCAAGCAAAAAATCATCTTGTTTAGTCTGATCATTATTATCATCATCAAGAGGATCATTGTAACACCCCAACCCGACAAGGGTAGAAGTATCACATTATGGTGACATATCAAAGCATACATAATAAACAGCGGAAGTCTTAAGCATTAAATAATCAAAGGAGCTAAGTCAACATGACTTAAACCAATACATAAGTTCAAGAGAAAAGGAAATACTCCAAATTTAAGAAAAATGAAATCCAAGTCTAAACAAAGTCATAACATAAATAAATGGTAACTAAGATGACTAGGGTAAACTCTCCATAAGCTCAACTCTCAACCCCAAGGCAATCCCCAGCTCCAAGCTTAAATACCTGCCGCAGGAAAAGAAATGCGGCTGAGCTTAAAAGCCCAGTGAACAGATATAAATATAGAACGAAACAAAAGATAATGAACGAACATATAAAGTATGGTGCATTGGGGAAAACATAAGGCATAAACAAAGGATATCAAAAGTAAGAAAATGTCAGTAATCTACCACGAGCCCAGACAGATCAAATCATATCAGAATAACCATTGGATTCGGAGGGGTGACCTCGGAATACCAAAAGTAAAAAGAGGGAAGTCCTCAGTAACTATTGGAGTGATCAGCTCCCAGAATGTGTAGACGTGGATTGCACCCAACATCAAACACCAGACAGATCAAAACATAGCATACACAAAACGTACCTAGGATGCATCCATACGCCCCTGCAGAGATGTTAGTGGCCAAATATATGTATAATAATTGAGCTCATAATAAATAATCAGAAAAGGGACGGTGTGGAACATCACTCGACCACACTAGAGTCATGCCATTGGTGCATCAATGACACGGCCATGGAACCCCCATGACTAGGAAACAGAGTGGCTCGGGTATCAAACTGTAGGGTTTAGAAGTCATATTATATCAAAGGTCCATAAGTTTCATAGCAAGGTTCATAATTAATAGTTCATAATTCTAGGGAAGCATGGCAAAGGCATAGATCATATAGGAAAGCCATAATAAGAAGGCTCAGATCATAATCAGACTAATATAAAAAGATGTAAATGAAACATGAAGAACGAATCAAAGTATAAGGGAACATAGCAATGGCTTAGGGAATCCTATAGTGAATCAAGATCAAAAGTCATGAGAATGAAAGCACCCTTACTGAAAAAGGGTAGAATATCTGTACCTTATTCAATAGCAAAAACAAACCAGAAATAGATGAATCACAAGGCACAAATCACTCCCGCTTCACGGAACCTATACGAATTAATAACCACATATTACTTTAAGTTCATATGAATTAGGTTACTCATTTTGGTACTCTTTCCCTTTTTAGTAACTTTCCATTTTTAGTAAGTTTCCACTTTAAGTAAGTTAACCACTTTAAGTAACTTTTCATTTTTAGCAGGTTTCCCGAATTAGTAAGTTTCTATATTTAGAAGGTTTCCATATTATATCTATTATACATTTACGGCGCGACTCGCCCGACATTTTGTTTCTACCCGTTTGAGCCCGGGTTTGGGTTTGCCATTGGGTTGCTCTTGGGTCGTGGAACTGTTGCCCTTCACTCACATGCTCTTCTTTTCCTTGAGATCCGGGATGATTAATTCTGGTATCTTTACCTGACGGTTATTTTACGTTTTTCTGATCCGACTTTGTGGGTTATTTTGTTACTACAGTGCTTTGTGAGGGGAGCTACAGTTGTATGAATAGTGTGTTTATTAATTTTTTAAATGTGTGGTTCTTTTTAGTCCATCTATTTTTGCTACAGTTATTAGGTTGCTTATAACCACACTTTTGGATCTAATTTAGCTGCTCTGCGTTTTGTTCGAGAAAAAAAACGGGTGCTTTGATTTCTGTTTTTTTGTTATGTTTGGTTGTTTGTGCTGTTGTTGTATCTGATTTCTGTTTTTTTTTTGTTATGTTTGGTTGTTTGTGTTGTTGTTGTATCTGCAGTTAGTGGTTTGGTTATATCCGGACTTTTGCATGTGATTTAGGTTTGCCAATAGGTTTTGTGATCGAACTCATTATAGATCTGGTTGTTTGGCTTTTTTGTTTTTGTTGTTGTTGTTAATTTCATTAGTTAATGTTTAAACTTTTGCCGCATACAGTCCTTCGTTGTAGGTTCTGTTTTTTTATTATGTTTTGTTGTTTATCTACAGTTGGTCGTTTGGTTATATCCAGACTTTTGGATCTGGTGCTGGATTGGCAATGGGTTTTTCGGTTGTTGTTGTTATTAATTTCGTCAGTTGATGTTTAAACTTTTTGTGGGTATTATTTGTTATACTTCGGTTTTTAGCATAATCGGTTGTGTTACGATATTTGTTTGGTATTTTGTATGCTTTCATGTGTTTGCGAATTGGTTATTGAAAAAGTGTTTGTTTCTGGTAATGCTTAGTTATAAGGTGTTATTCAAACTTTAGGTTGTGTTTTTTTTTTGCAATAATTATTTATTTGTTGGCGTATTTAACTGTGTTGGTGCGTTCCTTATTTTGTTACCTGTATTGGTTTTGCGGTCGCGTTATTTGTTGATTTGCTGCTTCACGTTTTGTGCTGTCTTATTGTTGTTTTATTACATAGGTTGTGCTTTATTTAATTTTTTAAACCTTTTTATAATATATTTTTTTTGTGACATTACAGTTGTTGGGCTTTGGAGGTCTGAACATTATCTTGCGAGGGCAAGAACTGGATGGCATGGTAGACCATTTGCTATCATGCAACCAGGTTTCTATGCAACCCTGATGAAGTTTCGACCTCTTTTTGCAAGACTACTATTTCGTTGGTGGTTTCCAGGCATGTTTGTGTAGGTGGTCCATAAACATGTTTGGATCCATATTGTCTGCTACCAGCTGCTGCTAAAAGTTCCTATATTTACAAAAGACTGATGTTGCTTGGTGAGCTGACTTTTTTATCTTCATTTAGACTTCTTCCTTTGAATATTCGTTGGTTTCAACTGCTGTTGTGATGACAATGTTGCTGCTGCTGCATACTATAGTTAATTGTTGATGTTGCTTTCTCTGTGTTACTGTTGTATTTGATCATTAATATTATTTTTCTCATTATTGTTATTGTTTTTCGTTTTAGGCTATTTATGCATTGTGGTTGTTCTCTGAATTTGGTTTGCCCAGCTTTTTGTTGTTGTTTGGAAGAATTTTTTTTTTCTCTGAAATGATAATGGCCATAAGAGGATATTTTGTGTCGTAAATATTTTTATGTGCCAGTGTTCTTTAAGTGTTCTGGCTTTTGTTTTGCAATTATGATAGCCAATGAAACATGTTGAACTATTTTTATTGTTTGGTTTGCCTTATTGATTGGGCTGATTTGGTGTGGCTATCGTTTAGCTTAATTGGATGGCAGCGCACTTTTGAGTTGTGCTTTTGTTTTTTTGCTCTGGCTTATTCATTGTGATGATTTGGTGTGGCTTTCGTTTCACACAATCTGATGGCTGCACACTTTTGAGTTATGCTTGCACCCATGGTGAATACGTATCTAACAAAATTTATAGATGAGATAAGTGATGGTTTGCGTAAAAGAATTTGTTTAGTATGCCTTTTGTTTTGCAATTATGAAAGCCAATGAAGCATGTTGATCCATTTTCATTGTTTGGTTTGCCTTATTGATTGGGGTGATTTGGTGTGGGTATCTTTTAGCTTAATTGGATGGCAGCGCGCTTTTGAGTTGTGCTTTTGTTTTTTTGCTCTGGCTTATTCATTGTGGTCATTTGGTTTAGGTTTCGTTTCACACAATCGGATGGCAACACACTTTTGAGTTGTGCTTGCAGCCATAGTGAATACGTATCTAACAAAATTTATAGATGAGATAAGTGATGGTTTGCGTAAAAAATTTTGTTTAGTATGCGGATATGACAATTTTATTTTGCTTATGTAGCTGTTTTTTGTGGTACTTGCTGTTTTTTTATGAAACGTTGGTTACACCACTTGATATGGCGATCGTGATAATTTTTTCAACTTACATTTTTTTGACGCATGCTGCTTGGCGAGGTAACCAGGATTGTGGTTGCAGCCATGACGTGTGTTTAGTATTGACTCCGTGTGCTTTTCTCGGTATCTGTGCAGATCTTCTTTGTAAACTTTTATCGGTTGCTGTAGAAATGTTGTGATGTTTCATATCAAATAGTGAACTCGCACAGATGTTTGCACAATAGGCTGTGATGAATCTGTGAGTCTGATTAAAGAAGTGAATCCCTGGCTCTTGGCAGGGCAAGCTTTTAGATTTGCAACCGTGCCAGGTGTATTTACTTCTTGCGATCACTTATTAATATCAATCCAATGATATAAAATTCAGAACTTCTTCACAGATCTGAGCTAAAATGTTTGAGTTTGTCGCTTATTGGTTATGATAGCCTGTCATGAATCTCTTACTCTGATTAAAGAAGTTAATACGTGCCTCTTGGTAAGCCAATCTTTTAGATTTGCACCCGTGGCAGGTGTATTTACTTCTTGCAATCAGTTATTAATATCAATCCAATGATATCAAATTCTGAACTTCTCCACAGATCCAAGGCAGATAACGTAAAGCTAAAGATTGTAAAAAAAATAGACAGAATATCAGTGATGGATGTATGGCAACCAGTCACGGTTACTGCAGATATGCAGCTATACCCAATTTCGTATGGTGTGTACATCCATCATTGATACTTTGTTGTTGTTTTTTGTGCTACACAACTTTTGACACTGAACTGTGTCACTACATATAATTGCCTCCTTTCAACTACTACTGTATTTACATGGTATTTACACTCACCATTCATACTTTTTAAGTGTTTTCGTAGTAACTGTCTTCATATAGATAATTTATTTATATTTTTTTATTGTTCAGGTTTGTGTTCTTACGTACGCCAATGACCAGAAGTTAAGCACCGGTTAAATTTTGCAACCTGTTTTTATATTTACTGTATTCATGTACATAATTTAATGATCTTTTTGTATTCTTCAGGTTATGGGTTGCATTTACGCGTCTATTCTCTATGGTTTACATGCTGATATGAACTTTGCTTTGCCCCAGTTTCAATACCTAATAGAATGCACTATATATATATATAACATGTAAAATACATAAATACATACACACTTTTTTTTTGGTGCATATCTTTGTTATTCATTATTCTATTAAAAGGTTTAGACTAACATATATATATATATATATATATATATATATATATATATATATATATATATATATATATATATATATATATATATATAACACACACACACACACACACACATATATATACATATACTATGCATATATATATATATATATATATATATATATATATATATATATATATATATATATATATATATATATATATATATAAAAACTTTTTACTAGAAGAATTAATAACAAAGATATGTACCAAAAAAAAAGTGTGCATCTATTTAATACATGTTATATATAACAAAAGCCGGTCGCTGATAATTGACTGCAATTTTGGGAGATCAGTGCGAAGCGAAATAGTATAGTCTTAGAAATGATTTGGTGCAGATCACTTCTTTACACTATGCTATTTCGCTTCTCACTGATCTTCTAAAATTCAGCCATATTATTGACCATGACTTTTGCTCGAGCGAATACATATCTCGCACAGGCTAAAAAAAAGCGCAAAACACACGTAAGGGAAAAAAAAGGAGCCCACAGCCCAACACTGAGTCCAACACTGTACGTTTCCTCCTATCTCTTGCTTCAAACACTAATTTTTTCTGAATACAAGTTATTGCTTTTTGTGACTTTCTAAAATCCCTTTTTCTGAATGGTTTGCAGCCACAGTGTTTAGGCGATGATGATAACTTTGTACATTCCCATTTTTCCAGCTGTGCGTTCGTTGGCGGGGCAACCACACTTTGGGTTGCAGCCACGCCGTACATTTAATGCTGATTACAAACGTACATATCTGAGCCTTACTGACATCAAAACGTGTAGCCCCTCGCTCAACTACGGCTGCTGATCTGAGGTATGTTGGATTCATTTATCTGAGGGTAACCATTCGATGTCCATCAATCGTTTACTAATATTCTTTATCAGCTTAAAAGAAAAATAACAGTTAATACGCATCATGATTTATCATCGTTTTTCGTTCCAGGAATAGTAGCAACTACTAATATGTGATCTTTTTCTATTTGCAGATACTAACATTTGATCCTACGCGCCAATCATAGATAATTTTTTTTCGCATATTCATAACTGTAGTGGCACAAATGGTTCTGGTCAAGAATATGGTTCAATTCGGAAAGAGGGATGAGAAGCCGAAGAGAATGCTGCGACAAGTAATTTGATCCAAATTTCTTCTTCGCAGGATCCTCTTCCGTTTCCCATCTTTCCTTCGGACTTGAACCATATTGTTGACCAGAACGAATTGTGTCACTACATTGGGTGGCATAATTATGCAGCCGTGTTTGTTTTCTATGATTGCATATGCTGCAAAGTCCAAAATATATGCACAGGTATTTGAATTTCAGAACTATGGTTGGACCTCTTGCTCATTCAAACTGACTGACTCATGTTCCAATTTTACAATATTAGTGTAATAAACATTGGATGGGTCACGCCATAAATGTATAATAGATATAATAAACATTATTTCAATTTGGCTAAGGCTATGATGATTCTACCATACTTTCTAAAACTAACAGACTCAATATTCAAAGATTATGATCACCGGTTGACATATCGATGACTGGATGGCATTATTGTGCAACCGTTTTTGTTAACGCTGATGGTTGATCATACATCTTTTTTAACCATGTTTGATTACAAAATCTGAGCCTGATAACTGCCTTTGTTATTTATAGTTTTCATTGAACATATTAGACAATCGTTTTAGAAAAGAATCTAATACTAACAAAGTCATATGCATTCAACCATAATAGCAACGACAGATGTTGTACATCGCATGCCAATATTAGCAATTGAAAATCAGCTGGGATTTTATTTTTGCTGATACTGACATTTGATGCTCTGTATCTGTCATGGTAAGTTTTTTTTTGCATGTTTGTACCTGCAACTCCACCAAAGGTGTTGGTCATGAATAGGATACAATTCAAAAAGATAGATAGGAAGCAAAAGAGAATGCTGTGATAAGTTATTTGGTGCAAATTACTTCTTCGCACCATCCTCTTTTGTTTTCCATCTATCTTTTTGACTGAAATCGTATTGTTGACCAGGACCTTTTTTCGCATTGCAGGTATAAGCATGTAGAAACAAGCTTGACGTAAGAGATACATAGCATAAAATATTAGTGTCAGGAAAAAAAAATGCAGGTGATTTTCATTTGCTAATATTGACAAGCGATGTACATCATATGTGGTTGATGTTATAGTTAAATACATACGGCATTCCATTTTTCATATCATCTTTAAAACCATCGGTTTTATTCCTGTTTTCCTTAATTATTATGTATATATTTTCATATCAGCAACCCAAATATTGGTTGACAGTTATACTTTTTATCCCTATTTTCCATATCAAAACAAACATCCACCAACGCTATGATGATTGCCATCCAAATTCACATTCGAATGAAGTAGGCTGCAAAATATTGTTTGCATAGCTTGGCCAGGCAAGAACCGGATGGCAATATTATGCAACCGTGTTTCTTTGCAGCCATGGTGCAGCCTACCATTCTTTCTGCTTCTTTTCAAATCTGAGCGTAATAACTGGTGGATATACGTTTTAATACACCAACACAATAAACTAATCAAGTTTTGTTTAGCAAATTTTCTGGCTCAAAAGATATTTTCCTTATTTTACAAATCGGAGGTCTGCACTTTTCTGGTTTGGAAGAGGATGGTGTGGCAAATGATTTGGTGCAAATTACTTTTTCGCATCATCCTATTTCATTTGCCACTGATCTTTACAAATTCAGTCATTTTGTTCATGGACAATTGTTGTGGAACGATTCTTGCAAATATAAGTGCTGCTACAATTTACTGGTTCCGGTGAGTTTTCCTTTTTTTGGCGTCCTCATACACTATGTATATCCAACAGCTACTAGGTTCTTCAACTCTAAATTTGTCAATAACCCTTGCTTATAATAAGGTACGTGACAGCTTTGTGCCCAAAAGTAACTATCTCAGTTCTTTCTTTTATATATAGGCAACCATTTGTGCTTTCTTAGTATTTTAGATCTGTTGAATCTTATGTGGTTTATATTTTTGTTTTACCCAGCTTTGTGCAATTGCTTTTATATCTCAGTTCTTTCTTTTATATATAGACTCGGCTGACCTATTATTGCCATATTCAGAAATTTCTATTTCACATAACTGCTTACTTTAATTAATTTTATGTTTTCCTGTTCATTCGTCTGCAGGTATATCATCTGCATTACCTCATCTCACCATACCTACTTAGAATCAATCTATTATAATTGGATGCATATACCAAGTTCTAAAAACATCGTCAGAAAGTAAGGTACGCATTCGCCTTTATTATAACAGGTTTGTTAATTATAGATTCTAAATATAACTACCCATATCAAGCATGTTTCATGAATTGTGTCTGCTAATTGTGTAAAAGTCTTCCAAAAAGAGACTGGAAAAAACATCAGTGAACGGTTTATGTTAATAAATCAGTGTACAAGTTCAACATAGCTGCACATTGTAGTTTAAGGGTCTTAGAAGCGGTAATTATGTTTCTCGATGTTGAGAATCTCTGTTACTAGAGCAGTTAGATAGATAAGCTCTTTTGTATTTACAGAATTTACCGTCCTTCATTAAATGCCTATTATTCAAAAACCTTTGTTTTATGCATCTTTTCAGGTTTGCTGCCCATCTATGTTTTATCAAAGATAGATACTAAACTAAAAAGCATGGTATCGCAAGCTGTTTGATGCAAATACCGCGGTCTACAACAATCCAGTTTTATTATTGGTGGCCCACCCTATTCATTTTCTCTCAGATTTTCATCCCTTTGAGATCGAACAACTGCAAATCCAGTATCACCACCCAAAAATTCTCAACACGAGATTTTGGGTTTTCTTGCAGTTACAAGAATATGTGAGGGTTGCTACAGTTACATGAATAGTTGCGTTTGTAGTATTTTACCTATTGTAAATAAAATCATGCTTGCTTCTATATATTATTATTGACATTGTTAATTTAATTATTCTATATTTAAAAAAAATTTAATTCTTTTATGCATGTTGCCATATTTGAGGGCAAACACCAATGAAGCTAAATTTTTGTGTGTGTGGTTGTGTGTGAATAACCCGGATTGGGAATAAAATATGAATAACTTGGATAGAGAATAAAATATATTATTTGTTACTGTTAATGTCCCTATAGCTCCCCTCATAAAACACTTTAGTGACTGTAGCTCCACTCACAAAACAAACGGGTTGCAAAAAACAAAGGCCAGCACAGTTAAATGTAACAACAAATAAATAATTATTGCAAACCAAAAAATACCACTCGGCGCAACCCGCCCAAATTTTTTTTGCTACCCAGTTTTTTCAAGGATCCAGTTTATTATTAGTGCCCCGCCCTATTCATTCTCCCTCACATCTTCTTCTTTCCTTTGAGATCCGACAGTTGCGAATACAGTAACACAGCCCGAATGTAAAAAAATTACTACTTCCACTCCCTTTTTATAACTGTTATGAGATTATGATGTGTATACTTTTTTTTTTTTTTTTTTTTTTTTTTTTTTGTGAGATGATATATGTTAATAATATTTTTTCTCCCATATTAATATTTTCCCTCTCTATACACACCATTATCAATAGTACCGTTAATAATATTTTTTTCCACGTGTTGCTAAACTGTGTTTTTTAAGGCCTGGTTATAGAATTAGTTTGATAGACTGTGTTCATGGATGCTATGTAAAGAAGAAGTTTGGTATTTGCTAATTCCACACCCGGCCTTTGTAACTACATTGAGTTAAAAAAATAAAAATAATCATTAAAAGAGTGTGACAATCGCAATATTTTTATACCAAATGTCTCATATAAGTTATAAAAAAGTAGTGGCCAGATTGCAAAGAAACAATTCCGGGTTGCGTGATAAACTAAAACAAAAAATTGTTTAAATCTTTCATATGCAACCACCCCGCAGCAACGCGCGGGTAGCCATCCTCGTTAATAAACATTAGTCATTATCATTCAAGGTTATCATTTAATAAGTTTAAAGTATCAAACGTGACAATATTAATAGTTTAAGGTTCATAATGATATTTACATAAGTTTAAGGTTAATATAGTAGGTTCACAAGTTTTAGGGTTTATTATGCACTTATGACAAGTCTATGGATTATTATGCAATTATTGTAAGATTAGGGTATAAAATGTAATTATCATAAAGTTACATGTTTTCACTAGTTTAGTCGTTTAGAAAAAGACAAGTTCAACCCTTAAGTTAAATATTACACAAATAACCTCTTTTTAGCCTTCAAACTTTTCTCAGCTTTCATATATGAACAGATCCCACTTTGTCAAATTTTTATACCACATCAGAACCCAAAAGTAAAATTCACAAAAATTCAAACATATACTTTAATGTCTTTAGAACCCACACGAATTTTTCCAGAATTTATTAGCTAGTGAAACTATGGTCTAAAATTCCAATAAGTTAACTCATCCAGATTTCTGATCAGATTATACATACGAAAAGTTTGTATTTATTTACCCTATCAAAATAATTCAGAAAAATCTACAGAAATTCCAGTAATTACTAAACATATGAAATATGAATCCTGCAAATTTTCATCCTGACATCGTTTGAAAACTAAAAATCAAAAATACAGACTGATTTTCCAGACATCCGAATTCAGTTTTGACACTTGAACTTGTAAAATCAAAAAGTATATCTTGCCGACCTCTAAAAATTACATGGCTTATATATTCAGAAAGCTCTTTTCTTTAACTTAATTTTAGACCCAAGAATCACTCAAAAACACGTTACTATCATCAAGATTCATTCAATTCAATTTGACCTATATTCCTGGATAGTAAACTGGGTTCATAATTTTATGTGTGACAAGTTATGATTTTATGTGAGTTTTTCTATTATCTTATGATAATTAAAACGACAAGAACATCAAAGAAACGAAACAAGAATCAAGAGAATAAGATTGAATTGAACAAAGATGATACAATAACCCTCGTAGCGTGATCAAAAGAAAAGGAACAAGGATTCGAACACCACAGAAAATCCCAGCCGAACACTAACTAATACTCCCTTCGAATGCTTCCTAAAACCCACGATCAACACAACACCACGAATTAGAAAACAAAGCAATCGATCACCACACCTAAACACCAAGTAAATGCCACAAGAAAGCCTCCTTTTTGGCTTGCCTTTGGATCGAACAGCAATAGAGAAAGAAGCAGCCGAGTTTTTTGATTGTAGGGATTTTAGGGTTTGTAATGTGGGAAAAAAAGAATGATAGGTATATAGAGGATATATAGAACCGTGTATATTGATTGGGTTATACATGGAAGGTCCTAATTTTGTGGGATTTGATAACAATCGATTTTTAATGCATGATTATCCCTTATACTTTGATCTAGCCGAAAATTTGAGTATTATGACACATAAAAAGTCGCCTATATAGGTTTAATGTATAGGAAATTTATTTTGTGACTTTAAATTATAGTGTAAGGTTTTGTTAACTTAATTTATTTGGTAACTTATGGTTTTAATTACTTTGGGTTAAGTTCAAATAGTGCTCATTTATATAATTTTATAAATTCTCAAAATTTAAAATGTGAGGGGCATTTTGGTCATTTCAGATTATGGAAATTTTTGGGTTTTACAACTCTTCCCCTCTAAAAATAAAATTTTGTCCATGAAATTGAAATGAGAACGGAAATGAAGACATACCAGACTATGAAAAGAAATGAGGATAACTTGTTCGCATCGATTCCTCGGTCTCCCAGGTAGCTTCACGCTCTGGGTGATTCTTCCAAAGAATCTTCACAAACGGAATGACCTTGTTTCTCATGACTCGATCTTGTCGATCCAAAATAGCCTCGGGTTCTTCCGAAAGAGACATATCAGGCTGAATCTGATCAAATGGATAGGATACCACATGCAAAGGATGATAGTTGTATCCCCTCAGAAGAGATACATGGAAGACATTATGAACATGCGATAGCTGCAGAGGTAGAGCCAAATGATAAGAAACCTCCCCAATACGTTCAAGAATCTCAAACGGTCTAATGAATCGAGGACTAAGCTTTCCCTTAATCCCAAAACGTTTCACACCTCTGAATGGCGATACTTTAAGAAATACACGATCTCCAACACGAAACTCCAAATCACGACGATGTTTATCAGCATAACTCTTCTGTCTAGTAAGAGCCTCTTTCAGCTTCTCGCTGGCAACCGCCACCTTCTCATTGGTGATCTCAATAATTTCCGGACCCTCTATCAAATGCTCACCCACTTCATTCCAACAAATGGGCGCCCTACACTTTCTCCTATACAAAAGCTCATACGGTGCTGCCTTGATGCTAGCATGCCAACTGTTGTTGTAGGCAAACTCCACCAAGCACAAGTATTCATCCCAATTACCAGTCCACTCCAATGCACAAGCTCTCAATATGTCCTCCAAAGTCTGAATGGTCCTTTCTGACTGACCATCTGTCTGTGGATGAAAAGCCGTGCTAAACTTAAGACGCGCACCCCAAGCATTATGTAGGCCCTTCCAAAAACGAGAAGTAAACCGCGGATCTCTGTCTGACACAATAGATGTTGGAGTACCATGAAGTCTAATAATCTCTTGCTGAAAAATCTCCGCCAATTTACTAACACGATAATCCATACGAATAGGTAAGAAATGAGCAGACTTGGTTAGCCGATCAACAACCACCCAAATCGCATAATGTCTTCTTCTAGTAAGAGGTAACCCCGTTACAAAATCCATGGAAATCTCTTCCCACTTCCAGGTAGGAATATCCAGAGGCTGCAACAAACCACTCGCCCTCTGATGTTCAATCTTGACTTGCTGACAAGTCATACACCTGGCTACGAAAGAAGCTACATCCTGTTTCATGCCATTCCACCAAAAATGCTGCTTAAGGTCCCTGTACATCTTGGTAGAACCAGGATGAATAGTGAATGGGGAACTATGAGCCTCAGACAGAACAACCTCACGTAGCTCAGGATCATCCGGAACACAAAACCGATCTCCAAACCATACTATACCGGAGTCATCCACTCTGAACTCCGACTGTTTACCCTCCTGAACATTCTGAACCACAGCCCAAAGTTCACCGTCATCCTTTTGAGCTTCCTTAATCCGCAGTATAAAATTAGACTCGACCTTTAGGCTGGCCCAATATCCATCGTAACCCCGCACACAAAGTTCAACATCCAAAATCTCCAAGTCATTAAGAATTCAAGGTTCAATTTCCAGACTCGCTATCATACCAGATTTCCGGCTTAGTGCATCAGCAACAACATTAGCCTTGCCCGGATGGTATTGAATGTTCATGTCATAATCTTTGAGGAGTTCTAACCATCGTCTTTGTCTCATGTTAAGTTCCTTCTGGGTGAAGATATACTTGAGACTCTTATGGTCAGTAAAGATGTCACAAGACTCGCCATACAAATAGTGTCTCCAAATTTTCAACGCAAACACAACAGCTGCCAACTCTAGATCATGAGTCGGGTAATTCTCCTCATAAGGTTTTAACTGCCTCGAAGCATAAGCAATCACCTTCCCATGCTGCATAAGAACACAGCCCAAACCCTTCTTCGACGCGTCACTATAAATTTGAAAACCCCCAGAACTAGATGGAAGAGTCAAAATAGGAGCGGAAACCAATCTCTGTTTCAACTCTTCGAAACTCTTCTCATGTTCCTCCGTCCAAACAAACTTCTCACCCTTCCTCATCAGTTGTGTTGATATAAATAATGCCTAAACACGTTATTAATATTTTTCGATATCTCTACGTTTTGATAATCACAAAATGTAAAATCATCAAACGAAAAATTATGACGTAAACAAGTATTTAGTTGTAAATATCTATTTTAACAACTCAATCACTTAAGGTATGAATAAACAAATGCTTAATGTATTATATGATCAAAGGAACATTTTCTTAAACACTAAATTTTTTATAAAATGTCACAAACATTTTATATCTTTTAGAAAAACATTTTTGGTAATAAATAAAAAGGTTTAATCCATTATAAATTTATGAATTCAAATTTTCAACCAAAAATGGCAAAAATGTTCCAGAAAAACCTTCCCCACAAAAAGACAAAACTGGGCAACGGTACAGAGGGGCGGCCCCCTTAAATATACAAGGCGGCCCCCTTAATTTTTAGGGGACCGCCCCGCTCCTCCAGCTGTCCAGTTTTGCCTATAAATACTGGACTTTCTCTGGACTTTTTCCTCACCTTTTGCACCCTCAAACCTTCTGTTCTAAATCTCTTCTAATCCTTTCTAAATCCTTTCAAAATCCTTTGATCATACATTTTTAAGCATTGGTTTCTAAGTGATCCAAGCTTCTACCATTCAAGTGCAAAAGAAGAATACTCCTTCAACAACTAGAGAAGAAGTATTGCAACTTAGTATCATCTTGTTACCTAAGTTGTTTGTGTAATCATTCATTCATTTGTGTATAAGTTGTGTATATTTGTTAGATAGGAGTGTGAATAATTGTTTGGGATAGATTAGTGTGTAAGTAGTGAAGTTGTGAAGAAGTTAAGGTGTGTAAGTAGTGAAGGTGTGAAGAAGTAGAAGAGTACATAAGTAGAGCTAGGTTGTGAAGAAGGTGTGAAGTCATAGTAAAGAAGTTGTGAAGAAGAAGTTGTGAATAAGTTGTGATATTAGTTGTGAGATTGGTTCTAGCTACGATTAGAACCCGACATCTAGCTTTGTGTCGTTAAGCCGGTGTAAGCTAAAGTTGTGTAAGGTTTTCTCCGCCATAAGGGAGCTTGTTGACATAGTGAAGAAAACTCTCGAGTTAGGTGCTCGGGGAGTGGAGTAGGGCAAGGAAGGTGTCCTTGTAGCCGAACCACTATAAATCTCTTGTCTCGCGGTTCGATCTTTCCATCTCTATCTTTCATTTCATTTCTTTACCTTACTTGCATCGCTTATTTATATTTATATTTGTTCATATTGTTCAAGAGTTGAGTTCACATAAATTCGAATCTAAGTTTTTAAAAGTAAAAAAAGTTTTCATAATAAAAATTAAAAAGACGTAAAACTATTCAACCCCCCTTCTAGTTTTCCACAATTGGTATCAAGAGCCACGTCAAACAAGATTTTTAAAATAAATTGTATTTTAAAAGTTGAAACGATCTATGGAATCCGAAAAATATTTAGAAGGGCAATCTATGCAAAGACCACCACTATTTGAAAGTGATGGTTTTCTTTATTGGAAAAATAGATTCGAAACTTATGTGAAATCAAAAGATCTTGATCTTTGGCATGTTATTACCCATGGTGATTTTCCCCCTATTAAAAATAATCCTATAACTAAAAGAGATGAAATTGTACCTTTTGAAAAACAAAATGATGATTTGAAAAAGAAACTAGAAAAAAATAATGAGGCTAAAATGGTTATTTATAATGCATTACCACGTAAGGAATATGAACGAATTTTTATGTGTCAAACCGCAAAAGAAATTTGGGATTCTCTATTAATCACTCACCAAGGTAATAGTCAAGTCAAAGACAAAAAAATAGATCTTCTTGTTCAACAATATGAACAATTTACAATTCCTGAAGAGGAATCTATTGATAATGCATTTGCTAAATTTAACACTATTATCACAAGTTTAAAAACACTTGATGAGACTTTTTCTAGTAAAAATTATGTAAGGAAATTTCTTAGGGAATTACATCCAAAATGGCGCGCGAAGGTCACGGCTATTGAAGAATCGAAGAACTTGATGACGTTATCGCTTGATGAACTTATCGGCAACTTGAAAGTCCATGAAGAAATTATAAAGAGAGACTCGGAAACGGTCAAGAGCAAGAAAGATCAAATAAAATCACTTGCGCTGAAAGTCAAAAAGGAAATTAGTGATGATGACGATCAAGTGACGATAGTGAAGACGAAGAATATGCAATGGCCGTAAGAGAATTCAATAAATTCTTTAAGAGACGAGGAAGATTCACAAGACAACCACGAGATGAAAGAAGATCGCTTCAAAGAAGTAGGAATGATAACTACGGGAAAAAAAAGTGCTTTAGATGTGGAAGTCCAAACCATCTCATTGGCGAATGTCCGAAGCCACCGGGTTATGATTACCAAAGCACCTTTGTTAGTGGAGCATGGAGTGATAGCGACAAAGACGAAGCGGACAAAGCAAACGACGAAAAATGTCTTGTAGCTCAAGCTACCGATGAAATATGCCTAGGAATAAATTTGGAGCCTGACGAATGGATTAAGGATAGTGGATGCTCGAAGCACATGACGGGGAATCGCAAGCTATTCTCCTCTTACAAGCCTTACAACGGAGGTAACGTTATTTTCGGTAGTGACTTTCGTGGTAAAATCATTGGCAAAGGTACGATTTCTCAAGACTCTCTAACTATTGAAAATGTTGAGCATGTAGATAATTTAACATACAACTTGCTTAGTATAGGACAAATATGTGATAATAAGTGTAGAGTTACCTTTACCGATAAAGATAGCGAAATAGTTAAGGACGGAAAGGTCATAGGTAGAGGAACATAGTCTCCATTACTAGATGCCTAGAATTATTACACATGGACCTTTTTGGTCCATCCGCTGTGCGGAGTTACGGAGGTAACCGTTATACCTTGGTAATTGTAGACGACTATTCACGATACACGTGGACTAGATTTTTAAGTGATAAAACCGAAGCCTTTAATAAGTTTGAAATATTTAGTAAAATGATTCAAAACAAATTAGGATGTTCTATAGTATCTATTAGGACGGACCATGGTCGGGAATTTGATAACGAAGTGCAGTTCGGAAAATATTGTGATTTAAATGGAATATCTCACAATTTCTCCGCTCCTCGCACTCCACAATCAAATGGGGTAGTAGAAAGAAAGAATCGTTCCTTGCAAGAAATGAGTAGAACAATGTTAAATGAACAATCTATCCCACAAAAATTTTGGTGTCACGCTGTAGATACATCAACATACATAATAAATAGAGTTTCAATTAGGCGAATATTAGGAAAAACCCCATATGAGTTGTTAAGAGGTAGAAAACCTAATCTAAATTACTTTAGGGTATTCGGGAGCAAATGTTTTGTTCTCAATACAAAAGATTACCTTACTAAGTTTGATCCTAAGTCGTACGAAGGAATCTTTCTAGGGTATTCGCAAAACAGTAAAGCTTATATAATACTTAATAAACACACTATGAAAGTAGAAGAGTCCTTGAATGTAACATTTGATGAAACTCCACCACCACCTAAAACATTGCCTCTAGAAGATGATGACCTAGTTGAAGAAGAAGCCATTGAGGTTAGTAAAACTAAACCTTTAGGTGACAATAATAAAAATATAACACTAGGAGAAAACGAAATAGTAAATATTAAGGAATCTAAATCACACCCAATAGATAATATAATAGGAAGCCTAAATCAAAGAACCCTTAGATCACAAGCTCAAGATAAAAATAATTTCTTTTGTTTTCTCTCAACAATAGAACCTAAAAATATAAATGAAGCCTTAAAAGATGAAAGTTGGGTTATGGCCATGCAAGAAGAACTAAATCAATTTAAGACAAATGACGTTTGGGAACTAGTCCCAAATCCCATGAATATGACCATCATAGGAACTAAATGGGTATATAGAAATAAGTTAGATGAAAATGGAATTGTTACTAGGAACAAAGCTAGGTTAGTTGCCCAAGGTTATAATCAACAAGAAGGAATTGACTATGACGAAACTTATGCCCCCGTAGCTAGATTAGAATCTATAAGAATACTCCTTGCCTATGCGTGCACCCTAGACTTTAAGTTATTTCAAATGGATGTGAAAAGTGCATTCCTTAACGGTTTTATCAATGAGGAGGTATACGTGGCACAACCTCCAGGATTCATTGACTTCGCAAAACCTGATTATGTTTATAGACTCAAGAAAGCTTTATATGGACTCAAACAAGCTCCCAAGGCTTGGTATGATCGATTAAAAGCTTTTCTTATTAAACATGATTATTCCATGGGAATGGTAGATAACACTCTTTTCACGAAAAAGAAAAGCCCAAATCTCATCATTGTCCAAATTTATGTCGACGACATTATATTTGGAACGACTTGTCAGGATATGTGTGATGAATTCGCCAAAATCATTCATGATGAGTTTGAGATGAGTATGATGGTGTGAACTAAATTTCTTTCTAGGATTACAAATAAAACAATTAGAAGATGGAATATTCTTTAATCAATCTAAGTACATTAAGGAAATGCTTAAGAAATTTGGACTAGAAGACTCTAAGCCTATGAAAACACCGATGTCTACAGAAGTAAAACTCACAAGAGATGAAGAAGGTGAGTCCGTAGAAAACACTAAGTATAGAGGGATGATAGGTAGTTTACTATACTTAACGTCTAGTAGACCGGATATCATGTTTAGTGTCTGCCTTTGTGCTCGCTTTTAAGAGGATCCCAAAACCTCTCACCTAGAAGCGGTTAAGCGTATCTTCCGATACATTAAAGGCACTATACACTTAGGATTATGGTATCCTAAGGGATCCGACATGGAAACCATCGTCTATGCGGATTCGGATCATGCGGGAGACTACGTGGATAGAAAAAGCACTAGCGGTATTTGCACGTTTGTGGGATGTTGTCTAACATCTTGGTTTTCGAAGAAGCAAACCACTCTTGCTATTTCTACTACAGAAGCCGAATACGTAAGCGCTGGAAAGGCATGTCAACAAGCATTATGGATGACACAAGCTCTCGTAGATTATGGCATTAGGTTAGATAATGTCCCAATTATGTGTGATAACAAAGGTGCTATAGATTTAAGTAAAAATCCCGTTCAACACTCTAGAACTAAACATATAGAAATACGCCACCACTTCCTTTGCGACAACGTTCAAAAAGGAAACATATCTATAGAAAAGGTTGCATCGGAAGATAACATAGCGGACATATTCACTAAAACCCTCAAGCGCGAACTCTTTAACCACTTACGTTTAGGCCTAGGAATGATGGAACAAATTGACTGAATTTTCTGCACTTTTGGTAAAATTTTAATCGTCAGATGGGCGGCCCCCTTAATTCATAAAGGCGGCCCCCTTAATTTTAAGGGGACCGGCCATCTGTCAGAAAAAATTTTTTCCTTCCTTTCTCCCTTCTTCTCATCTGTGTCTAGGAATCTATTTTGCACAAAATTAAAGATTGGGAAACACTTCTATTTTTGTATAAACATATTTATATACAAAACCCAATCCATTTTATTTAAATCATTCTCACATCTAGGAAAATACATGAAAATCATTTCTCTTGCATTGTTGAATAATGCTAAAAATATTTTTCTCTCATGCATAAAATCTCACATGAATTGTCAAAATATATAACCTAATATATATCTTTGATATTCATAAATTGAGCAAAATCAAATAAAGGAGAATTTAGATTGTTTTTTAGGAAATTCTTGCATTTAGGAGTCGAAACAATCACATCTCCACATTTGTTGCATATAGGCACACACTAGAACATAATTGCTAATCACATCTCCACATTTGTTCCATCACCAATTCCTTGTTAGTTTCTAGTGCCCTTAGTCTATTATCCTTGCCTTATATGATTACTTGTTTTAATATTGATTGATTACTAGATAGAAGTTCTTGCTTGCTTATTTGTTTAGTTAATATGTATTGCATGCATAATTATTAGTATATTATATGCTTTATTGCCTCAAAGAGTTGGACTTGCCTAAAACCAAAAATTCCAAACATAGCCCTTCTTCCCTATTCCTACAGAAAAACTCATTTCTGGAACTCTGAATAGCTGCAGATGGGCGGCCCCCTTAATTATTAAGGGGACCGGCCATCTCCAGTTCGAGTTCTCAGAATCTTTTTTTCTGCTTTTTAGCCTATTTCATCCTACACTTCCTTAAATTCACAAACATATTTTGTCCCAATCACCCCAACACTTTTATCCATCCTCAATAACCTCAATCCTCCACTATAAATAACCCCATTCATCACCATTTTCACTCATCTCATCATGTCTTCTCCCACCAAACCAAAACCAATGACCTCAAGGTTAGCAAGGATGAACGAAAAACATATGTGGAAGAGAAAATCTAACCCTCACAACAAGTCCATCACAACAAATGGTGTGACTAGACAATCAACCCCTCCATCCTCATTTGTTCCCAACTATTCTCCAAGATCTCAAGCCCATTTCATTAAACCCTATCATGTTGGCCAAACATCCACATTCATCCCAAACTACACTTCTAAACCTCAAACCACCCTCAATGAAACCTTCCAAAATCCTCATCACATTAGTCAAACATCAAACTTAAACTCAAACCACACACCCCAATTTCATCCATTCCCACCAAATGATCAAAACCATATTGCCATGGAGAAGCAAAAGCTCCATGAAGAGATTAACCAAATCCACGACCTTAGCGATCTCCTTGCTATGCACCTTGCACAACACAACAAAGGACAACCTCCATCCTCACCCTACACAAATTGCTTACCCCACTCTCTCAACTTGGATCAAGTTGCAAACCACACCCACTATTTCCCTTGTTGCATCTTCCTTCAAAAACAAATTCTCCACTTGAGTGAAGATATTTCTTGGATCGAATATCTTCTTACTCGTCCTCATCCCATTCCTCCTCTAACCCGATATAACATCATTAGATCCACTCCACCCGCTCTATTTCCCTCACCATCATACAACTAAGTCTCATTCACATGCCTTTCGCCCCAAAATAAAATCCCTCACCCTTTTGTGTCGCAAGCAAGTCCAATCGCTCTCTTTGGCAATATTAGGATCATTAGTATCTTTTACTCATGTTGTAATCCTTATTTTATGTGATGTAATGATGATTCATGTTTACACATGATCATCTTGAATGAATAAATATGATTAGTTGTTTGTTCTAAATATTTTTGCTATGCATATATATGTCTTGTGTTCTTAACTTGTTTTTACAGCCAAGATTTCCATAGCTCGTCTCCTTGGTGCCCTCGAACGAGGGGGAGTACACATCAAGGGGGAGTTCTCGTCCCGACAAATTTTATTTATAAAACTTGTCGGCATAACCTTTTTGATTCTACAAAAAGGGGGAGAAGTAGATATAAACTCACTAAATACTTGTCTAAAAATTAATTTTTCAATTTAATGAGTTTAGATTTTGTAATCATCAAAAAGGGGGAGATTGTTGATATAAATAATGCCTAAACACGTTATTAATATTTTTCGATATCTCTACGTTTTGATAATCACAAAATGTAAAATCATTAAACGAAAAATTATGACGTAAACAAGTATTTAGTTGTAAATATCTATTTTAAGAACTCAATCACTTAAGGTATGAATAAACAAATGCTTAATGCATTATATGATTAAAGGAACATTTTCTTAAACACTAATTTTTTTATAAAATGTCACAAACATTTTATATCTTTTAGAAAAACATTTTTGGTAATAAATAAAAAGGTTTAATCCATTATAAATTTATGAATTCAAATTTTCAACCAAAAATGGCAAAAATGTTCCAGAAAAACCTTCCCCACAAAAAGACAAAACTGGGCAACGGTACAGAGGGGCGGCCCCCTTAAATATACAAGGCGGCCCCCTTAATTTTAAGGGGACCGCCCCGCTCCTCCAGCTGTCCAGTTTTGCCTATAAATACTGGACTTTCTCTGGACTTTTTCCTCACCTTTTGCACCCTCAAACCTTCTGTTCTAAATCTCTTCTAATCCTTTCTAAATCCTTTCAAAATCCTTTGATCATACATTCTTAAGCATTGGTTTCTAAGTGATCCAAGCTTCTACCATTCAAGTGCAAAAGAAGAATACTCCTTCAACAACTAGAGAAGAAGTATTGCAACTTAGTATCATCTTGTTACCTAAGTTGTTTGTGTAATCATTCATTCATTTGTGTATAAGTTGTGTATATTTGTTAGATAGGAGTGTGAATAATTGTTTGGGATAGATTAGTGTGTAAGTAGTGAAGTTGTGAAGAAGTTAAGGTGTGTAAGTAGTGAAGGTGTGAAGAAGTAGAAGAGTACATAAGTAGAGCTAGGTTGTGAAGAAGGTGTGAAGTCATAGTAAAGAAGTTGTGAAGAAGTCGTGAAGAAGAAGTTGTGAATAAGTTGTGATATTAGTTGTGGGATTGGTTCTAGCTACGATTAGAACCCGACATCTAGCTTTGTGTCGTTAAGCCGGTGTAAGCTAAAGTTGTGTAAGGTTTTCTCCGCCATAAGGGAGCTTGTTGACATAGTGAAGAAAACTCTCGAGTTAGGTGCTCGGGGAGTGGAGTAGGGCAAGGATGGTGTCCTTGTAGCCGAACCACTATAAATCTCTTGTCTCGCGGTTCGATCTTTCCATCTCTATCTTTCATTTCTTTACCTTACTTGCATCGCTTATTTATATTTATATTTGTTCATATTGTTCAAGAATTGAGTTCACATAAATTCGAATCTAAGTTTTTAAAAGTAAACAAAGTTTTCATAATAAAAATTAAAAAGACGTAAAACTATTCAACCCCCTTCTAGTTTTCCACAAGTTGCGTCAAAGGTAACGCAAACCGTGAGAAGCCCTCAACAAACCATCGATAGTAGCCCGCAAGCCCCAGAAAACTCCTAACCTCAGTCACAGTAGTAGGTCTTGGCCACTTGGTGATAGCCTCAACCTTTGCTGGATCCATAGTGATACCATCAGCGGATACAATATGACCAAGGAAAGCAACTTGTCTCAGCCAGAACTCGCATTTAGAAATTTTGGCATACAACTTCTGCTGCCGAAGAGTTTCCAAGACAATCCGAAGATGCTGCTCATGTTCTCCTTCGGTCTTGGAATAAACAAGAATGTCGTCGATGAAAACAATAACGAACTTGTCGAGATATTCGTGGAAAACGCGATTCATAAGGTCCATAAATACAGCAAGAGCATTAGTCAAACCGAAAGGCATAACCAGAAACACGTAGTGACCATATCGAGTTCGAAAAGCGGTTTTGGGAACATCTTGCTCCTTCACCCGAAGTTGGTGATAACCGGACCTCAAATCAATCTTTGAAAAGAATTTAGCCCCTTGCAACTGATCAAATAAATCATCAATACGCGGAAGAGGATAACGATTACGGATAGTGATACGGTTAAGCTCACGATAGTCGATACAGAGTCGCATACTCCCATCCTTCTTCTTTACAAATAAAACAGGTGCACCCCAAGGAGAAACACTGGGTCGGATGAAACCATTCTCCAAGAGTTCCTGTAACTGCTCCTTCAACTCCTTCAATTCAATAGGCGCCATGCGGTACGGAGCTTTAGAAATAGGTTCGGCACCTGGGACCAAGTCGATGCCAAACTCAACTTCCCTAGCAGGAGGAATACCAGGAAGTTTGTCGGGAAACACGTTAGGAAATTCACGCACAACGGAAAGACTTTCAATACTCGAACCATCCAAAGATGTATCTTTAATGGATGCCAGAAAACCTTGGCAACCATGGGAAATCATAGTTCGGGCTTTCATAGCCGAAATAATTTTAGCAGACTTGAGAGGTTGAGAACCATGATAGACAAAATCGGGGTGATTGACATCGCCGAAGATCACATTTCTGGCATGACAATCAATGGTAGCCCTATGAGAAGCCAACCAATCCATGCCCAAAATCACATCAAAGTCAATCATATCAATAGGGAGTAAATTCGCCGGGCGAATGCGATCATCAAAACGTAAGGGACAATTTACAAATTCATGTTCGATGAGTACATGGTTTTTCATTGGTGTTGAGATGGATACACAATTAGTTAATGGTGTTGGGGTTATATTAAGTTTCTTGGCAAAAGAATTAGATACAATGGAATGTGTGGCACCCGTATCAAATAATGCAAAAACAGTACGATTGCCAATATAAAGAATGCCGGTAATAGTACCTGGTGAGTTCGCTACCTGATCACGAGTCGTAGCATAAACATGACCCATAGTAGGAGGTGGCCTAGCAGAGTTCACTGGTACCATATGATTCCTTTTGGGACAATCCTTCACCTTATGGGTAGTGGAACCACAGTTGAAACATCCCCCCGTAGCCTTGTAACAAACACCCGGGTGAGGTTTCCCACAAGTAGCACAAAGTGGTGGAGGAGGTAAGGTCTCCGTAGCCCTTTTCTGACCCGAAGAACCTGAAGAACGACCCTGCTGAGAACCCCGAGTCGACTGATCCCTATACTGACGCTGGTTGTTGTTACCATGACCCTGACGGTCATTCCCATTCCTACCAGTAACCCTCTGATCCTGACCCCTGTACTCCTGTCGCCTCGAATCAAAACCCCGGTCCTGACGACCCCTGTGCTCAACACCCTGGTCCTGACGACCCCTGTGCTCAACACTCTGGTCCTGACGACCCTTATGCTCATAACCCTGGTCCTGACGACCCTGACCCCTGTAGTTAATACGGTTTCCATCTCTGTCCCTATTGTTTGAACCCCATCAGCATGAAGTAACTCTATGTTACGGGCCGCGTCCGCAACTAATGCAACATCTGGGTAATCAGTATTCACAATCTGGTCCAAAATCCACTTTTTCAGTCCCCACTTAAAGTGCCTAGCCTGCCTCTGAGCATCACCATTAATCGGTCCAACGAAACTAGCTAACCTCAGAAACCTCTGCATGTACTCCCCAGATGACTCCCGATCAAACTGATATATAGTCCTATACTCACGCTCATACCTTTGCTGCTCAGGGAAAGGAAAATACTGCTTATAGACGATGTCACGGAAAGTCTCCCATGCACAAGTGTCAGCAAAATTCTCTCCCTTAGCCCGAACATACGCCTTCCACCAACTCAACGCATCACCTTCCAACTTGAAGGTAGCCAAACGTGTCTTGAATTCTTCACCACAACCCAAGACCTTGAACAATTTCTCCATATGAGTGATCCAATCTTCTGCATTCGTGGGGGTAGCAGCAGATCGAAAAGAAAGAGGCTTAAGCTTATTGAATCTCTCAATCTAAACATGTATCCCAGTAGGTGGAGCACCGCCACCTGATGAACCAGCACCATTCCTGATGTCATTGGTGATTCTGGTCATTATTTCAGCAGAGAGATTCGGGAGAGCATTAGCCAAAACAGTGGCTATCATAGCCTTGAAGTTAGGGGCATCCCCACCATCACCGTTTCTACGCGTATTCACCATCTGAACGATCATTAAAACGATTAGTAAATTCAGGTGATGAGGCGAAAAGTGTACCGCTTTTAAGGGGTCATTTAAGCCTTAAATCGTATTTATTTGATCAAATATTGCCCTAAATCGTTCCTTTTGTCATTTTAGGTACTTTTGAGGAGAAATCTGGAAAAGGAGGCATTTTGGACGTTTTTGGAGCATTAAAGTGAAGAAAACGGCAAAGTCTCAAAAATCGGCTAAAAGTTACTCTTGACGGCGTCAAGATTTACTCTAGACGGCGTCATGCTTTGGCAAGAAAAGTTGGACGTGAAATTTACTCATGATAAGCCAGTGAAAATAGCATGTGAATTCTGACGGCGTCACGCTTTAACTTGATCAAGGGCGTCACGGCTTAAATCATAAGGGGACGGCGTCACGTTCACGAGCTGACGGCGTCAAGCCTTGATAAGCCAGAATGGATTTTTGAAGAGCTAAAGAGGGACGGCGTCAAGAAGGTCATCCGGGAACCCTAAAAGCGGCGAGGTGACGGCGTCACACTCCATAAGGTGACGCCGTCAGATCCAAAAATCTATATATAGTTTTCTAATCTTTTGTCATTAAAGAGAGCTTAGTGTGTGGAATTTTGGGAGAAAACCCTAAGACGATTTTAGCTACTTTTTCAGGGCTTTTTGCCTTGAGATCTTCCATGTTTCATTGAAAGATAAGTTATCAATTAATCATTCAATATGTCTATGTGTTGTTTGATTCTATCTTATTCTTGTCTTTTGTTTAACATGTTAGGCTAATTTTATCTTGTGTTTGCTTAGATCTAATGAAACCTAGCTATTGATTATTGGTTGTTAGTGTGTTGTTAGTTGTATTGGATGATTGTTTATCTATGTTAGGCTTAAGAAAACTGGCTAACTTCCTATTCGGTAACTTGCTTGAACGTCTTAAGAAACATGAACCAAACGCGTACTAAAGGTTTTTATGGTTGTATTTAATGCACAAGCGAATTCTAGTGATCCCATGTTAGGAGCTTCCTAGCCGGCTCGACATAGGAGTGAAGTAGGAGCTTGTAGAGTTGGGGAAGTAAGTACGCCACCCCACGAATGGTATTAAGGAATACACCCGTCATCCACGCAACTAATACACACTAATTAACCGGTAAAAGATAGTTAGGGAGTAAGGAAATCTAAGTAAACACATTTCTCTACACATAAGTTTCTCACCACATTTCATTTTTGTTATTTTATTTTATTTGCATCCGTAGTAATTTTGGGTTAGTTGACTAGCAACTAATTCCGCCCACTCCTTCAAAACCGAGATTTTATTTGCTTTCATAAAATTATAAAAACATAAAAAAGAATCTTCCTCAACCCTTAGACCTAATTAGAGTAGCCTTTCATACCTAACGAACACTATTCCCTGTGGAGAACGATCAATCCCCCGTACTTACCACTACACTATACTACATCGGTCAGGTACACTGCCTGGTGGGGTTGTAAGCCTCTTGAGATCCCTCGAGAGGTAAAACCTGTTGTAAGGTCGCAAAACCACGCAATCATCAGGAAACAGAAAGAATAAGCACGAAAGGAAATTACGAAACCTAGTATCTACCCAAATCCTCACCAGTCAAAACCTAAGCTCTAAGGGTCAAATCCTAGGGTCCATATGTTCACAGGCCATGACTTATGTACAACAGGTCGCAGCCTGGGCTCTGATACCATAATTGTAACACCCCAACCCGACAAGGGTAGAAGTATCACATTATGGTGACATATCAAAGCATACATAATAAACAGCGGAAGTCTTAAGCATTAAATAATCAAAGGAGCTAAGTCAACATGACTTAAACCAATACATAAGTTCAAGAGAAAAGGAAATACTCCAAATTTAAAAACAATGAAATCCAAGTCTGAACAAAGTCATAACATAAATAAATGGTAACTAAGATGACTAGGGTAAAGTCTCCATAAGCTCAACTCTCAACCCCAAGGCAATCCCCAGCTCCTAGCTTAAATACCTGCCGCAGGAAAAAAAATGCGGCTGAGCTTAAAAAGCCCAGTGAACAGATATAAATATAGAACGAAACAAAAGATAATGAACGAACATATAAAGTATGGTGCATTGGGGAAAACATAAGGCATAAAAAAAGGATATCAAAAGTAAGAAAATTTCAGTAATCTACCACGAGCCCAGACAGATCAAATCATATCAGAATAACCATTGGATTCGGAGGGGTGACCTCGGAATACCAAAAGTAAAAAGAGGGGAGTCCTCAGTAACTATTGGAGTGATCAGCTCCCAGAATGTGTAGACGTGGATTGCACCCAACATCAAACACCAGACAGATCAAAACATAGCATACACAAAATGTACCTAGGATGCATCCATACGCCCCTGCAGAGATGTTAGTGGCCAAATATATGTATAATAATTGAGCTCATAATAAATAATCAGAAAAGGGACGGTGTGGAACATCACTCGACCACACTAGAGTCATGCCATTGGTGCATCAATGACACAACCATGGAACCCCCATGACTAGGAAACAGAGTGGCTCGGGTATCAAACTGTAGGGTTTAAAAGTCATATTATATCAAAGGTCCATAAGTTTCATAGCAAGGTTCATAATTAATAGTTCATAATTCTAGGGAAGCATGGCAAATGCATAGATCATATAGGAAAGCCATAATAAGAAGGCTCAGATCATAATCAGACAAATATAAAAAGATGTAAATGAGACATGAAGAACGAATCAAAGTATAAGGGAACATAGCAATGGCTTAGGGAATCTTATAATGAATCAAGATCAAAATTCATGAGAATGAAAGCACCCTTACTGAAAAAGGGTAGAATATATGTACCTTATTCAATAGCAAAAACAAACCAGAAATAGATGAATCACAAGGCACAAATCACTCCCGCTTCACGGAACCTATACGAATTAATAACCACATATTACTTTAAGTTCATATGAATTAGGTTACTCATTTTGGTACTCTTTCCCTTTTTAGTAACTTTCTATTTTTAGTAAGTTTCCACTTTAAGTAAGTTAACCATTTTAAGTAACTTTCCATTTTTAGCAGGTTTCCCGAATTAGTAAGTTTCCATATTTAGAAGGTTTCCATATTAAGAAACATTAGTCATTATCATTCAAGGTTATCATTTAATAAGTTTAAAGTATCAAACGTGACAATATTAATAGTTTAAGGTTCATAATGATATTTACATAAGTTTAAGGTTAATATAGTAGGTTCACAAGTTTTAGGGTTTATTATGCACTTATGACAAGTCTAGGGATTATTATGCAATTATTGTAAGATTAGGGTATAAAATGTAATTATCATAAAGTTACATGTTTTCACTAGTTTAGTCCTTTAGTTTAGAAAAAGACAAGTTCAACCCTTAAGTTAAATACTACACAAATAACCTCTTTTTAGCCTTTAAACTTCTCTCAGCTTTCATATATGAACAGATCCCACTTTGTCGAATTTTTATACCACATTAGAACCCAAAAGTAAAATTCAAAAAAATTCACACATATACTTTAATGTCTTTAGAACCCACACGAATTTTTCCAGAATTTATTAGCTAGTGTAACTATGGTCTAAAATTCCAATAAGTTAACTCGTCCAGATTTCTGATCAGATTATACATACGAAAAGTTTGTATTTATTTACCCCATCAAAATAATTCAGAAAAATCTACAAAAATTCCAGTAATTACTAAACATATGAAATATGAATCCTGCAAATTTTCATCCTCTAATTCGACATCGTTTGAAAACTAAAAATCAAAAACACAGACTGATTTTCCAGACATCCGAATTCAGTTTTGACACTTGAACTTGTAAAATCAAAAAATGTATATTGCCGACCTCTAAAAATTACAAGGCTTATATATTCAGAAAGCTCTTTTCTTAAAATTAATTTTCAACCCAAGAATCACTCAAAAACACGTTACTATCATCAAGATTCATTCAATTCAATTTGACCTATATTCCTAGACAGTAAACTGGGTTCATAATTTTATGTGTGACAAGTTATGATTTTATGTGAGTTTTTCTATTATCTTATGATGATTAAAACGACAAGAACATCAAAGAAACGAAACAAGAATCAAGAGAATAAGATTGAATTGAACAAAGATGATACAATTACCCTCGTAGCATGATCAAAAGAAAAGGAACAAGGATTCGAACACCACAGAAAATCCCAGCCGAACACTAACTAATACTCCCTTCGAATGCTTCCCAAAACCCACGATCAACACACCACCACGAATTAGAAAACAAAGCAATCGATCACCACACCTAAACACCAAGTAAATGCCACAAGAAAGCCTCCTTTTTGGCTTACCTTTGGATCGAACAACAGTAGAGAAAGAAGCAGCCGAGTTTTTTTGATTGTAGGGATTTTAGGGTTTGTAATGTGGGAAAAAAAGAATGATCGGTATATAGAGGATATATAGAACCGTGTATATTGATTGGGTTATACATGGAAGGTCCTAATTTTGTGGGATTTGATAACAATCGATTTTTAATGCATGATTATCCCTTATACTTTGATCTAGCCGAAAATTTGAGTATTATGACACATAAAAAGTCGCCTATATAGGTTTAATGTAGAGGACATTTATTTTGTGACTTTAAATTATAGTGTAAGGTTTTGTTAACTTAATTTATTTGGTAACTTATGGTTTTAATTACTTTGGGTTAAGTTCAAATAGTGCTCATTTATATGATTTTATAAATTCTCAAAATTTAAAATGTGAGGGGTATCTTGGTCATTTCAGATTATGGAAATTTTTGGGTTTTACAATCATCAAATGTAACAACCGGGTTAATTTGATCTTCATCAAATGTAACTACTGTGTTCATTTGGTCATCGATTTGATAAGATAAGAATGAGTCATCGTGAACAACATGCTCTTCGGCTGATGCAGATGCAGATGGGGATACTATTTCATGTGTGAGACATGTTGAATCAGGTACCTGAGACAAGCCATCAGTATCATATACCGGGCCTGTTTCACTCATGTGCATATCTTGCGTATTGGCCATCAACATCACGGCGGCATTAGCTTCCAAGTCTTCCATATCATCATTAGAGTATGCATTAGCCATGAAGTTGTGCTCCTTTTCAGTAAGAGTGCCCCCAGCTTCATCCTTAAGAGCAAGAAGTATTGCTTCCTTGTGATACACACTGCCTCTTGTCCTCGGTTTGGGGCATACACTAGCCAAATGACCTTTCCCTCCACAGTTGTAACATTTGACCATTGTGTTTCCAATCCCTTGATTCCCTGTATCAACAATGTCAACCCTTCTCTGTGGAGTACCAGCGTTGTTCCTACTACTTCCTGTTGTATTAAACCTTTGCCCAGTGCCTGAGTTTCCCATGTAACCACCCGATCCATTTCTTCCAAAAGCTCTGTTCTGAATCTCAACTCTTCCATCGTGGACAACAGCTTGATTACGAGTGTTGGATGAAGTACGAAGACGGTTGTTGGATTTGTTGGAAAACTTGCTGAAAGCTCGAGCAATTAAAGCAAATCCTTCATTTAATGAATTGAAAGCATCATCTTCATCACTGTTGGCATTGGAGTAAAACATGGTATCTGTGTTGTCATACGGAACCAGTTGATTATCAGTAGATTGCGGTGATGCTTCATATGGAATAAGTTGATTCGATGAGGTTTGTGAGGGATAAGCAGAGTGATGTTGTGGTTGATGGTGAATAACTACCACGAGCAGCTCTATCTTTATCAACCTCTGACTGATGATGCTTCAAATAATCATACAACAACCCATAAGATGCGTTGTGTAGATTCTTTGCTTGACGAACAAAGGTAACATACTTCTGCCAGTCAGGACCAAGACAACTGAGGAATTTTGTGTTTACTGCAATCCTGGGTAGAATGATGTTGTGCCTGTCCAAGTCGTTTATGATGTTGGTGAACCTATGGTAATAAGACTCTAATGATTCTCCTGCTTCAATCATGAACATTGTGTATTCAAGATAGAGTTTTGATTCCATATCTTCTTGGTTCAATTCAGTGCCTTCCATGAGAAGATGAACGTGTTCCCACATGTCCTTGGCAGTCTTCTGTGCATCAATACTTCTGAAGATTGGGTTAGGAATTCCTTGGAGGATGTAAGACATTGCATGTTCATTGGCTTCTTTATGAAGTACTTGTTCTGCTGTAAGCTGAGCATCAGGAATAGGGGTGATAGTTGCTTCTCTTGGAGGAATGGCATTTGGATCTCCAGGAACCGTTATTGTAGGCACTTGAAATGGTCCTTCAATGATTGCCTTTTCATGTATTTCCCATGCGGTTTCCTGAATTCAATGAACCGTAAAAATCGACTTGCCTATTGCACGTAGTTACCCGGAGTGAGCATAGGAGGTGTGTCTAAGGATCCAGCCTCGTGTCTTGATTGTTGACTACTAATTGCTTCACACATCTGATCAAACCAGTGTGGTTGTTTAGCTAGAAGTGGGTAGGACTGCATCGGTTGTTGTTGAAATGGTTGTTGTTGAGGGAATTGTTGCTGTGGGAGAAATTGATGTTGTTGCATGAAGATTTGTTGTTGCGGATACTGTGGTTGTTGAGGATATGGTTGTTGTTGACGATACTGCTGCTGTTGATTGTAGAAGTAATTGTAGTTCGGTGGTTGAGACATCTTGAAGGAGTAATTTGTGGATGTTGGATCTTTTAGGATAACGAAGGTTGTTGTTGTTGTTGTTTAGACTTCTAAGTAGAAGATTTGAAGAAAACCCTTAGTATATAGTCCTTGCTCGAAGAATAAGATTACACCAAGTATATAATCCCTTAGTAGAAGAATTATAAATGAAGAAGTTCTGATTTCCTAACTCGGAAAGTATACACAGAACTTAAGAATAATCTTCTAACTCGAAGAGTGTTCTTACTCAAAGGATTGTACTTCTAACTCGAAGCGTTCTTGTTCGAGGGATTAACTTCTAACTCGAAGTGTTCTTGTTCGAAGGATTAACTTCTAACTCGAAGTATTCTTGTTCGATGGATTAACTTCTAACTCGAAGTGTTATTCGAAGGATTAATACTTACTAGAAAGACTAAGTTGAAGAATATCTTCTAACTCGAAGATCTTCAGCACTTACTAAGAGAATTAAGCTAACTCGAAGGACTAACTTGAAGAATATCTTCTAACTCGAAGATCTTCAAGTTCTTACTCGGAGAAAACGCTCCTTACTTAGAGAACAGTAGCTTAAATGTTCAAATTTTCTACCAAATCTAATCTAAAACAACCTAATCTATCCCTTGGCGATTGATACCACTTGTTAGGTCACAAATCTATCACACAAGATTACTAGATCTAGAGAGAGAAAGTTAGAGAAAGAAAGAATGGAAGTGACATGCTTATGAATAATGAAATGTAATTAATATGAACCAACACCCTCTCCCTTCAAGGGAGGGGGTATTTATAGAGTTTGTACAATAAGGGGCGTTGCCCTAAATAAAGAAAGAGTAAACTCCAAAATACATCCCCGTGGTTTGCCAAATTTCGCACCATACATCCAAATCTTTTTTTTCTAACATATACATCTACCGTTAGTAAAAGTTAAACACAATACATCCACGAGGACGAACGGTGCAAACCATTTCTTCGTTATCTCCTAACGAGATAGAAAATGTTTGCACCGTTAGTCCTATGGGTTAAGTCTATTTGCACCGTTAGTCCTTTGTTACGTTTTCGTTCGCTTTTTTACGTTTTCGTCTGCTTTTTTACGTTTTCGTCCCGTTTTTTACGTTTTAGTCCGATTTTTTTCGTTTTCGAACGATTTTTTACGTTTTCGTCTATTTTTTTACGTTTTCGTCTGTTTTTTTACGTTTTCATCCATTTTTTTACGTTTTCGTCCGCTTTTTTACCTTTTCGTCTGTTTTTTTTACGTTTTCGTCTGTTTTTTTACGTTTTCGTCCAATTTTTTTTGTTTTCGTTCGATTTTTTTCGTTTTCGTCCATTTTTTTTTACATTTTCGTCTATTTTTTTACGTTTTCGTCCGATTTTTTACATTTTCGTCTATTTTTTACGTTTTCATCCATTTTTTTTACGTTTTCGTCCGCTTTTTTACGTTTTTGTCTGTTTTTTTTACGTTTTCGTCTGATTTTTTTCGTTTTCATCTGATTTTTTTCGTTTTCGTCCATTTTTTTTACGTTTTTGGTCAATCGCCAATGTCGCTACTAAATGTTAAACCCTATTGTCTACCACTTTTAACCTCGTGTACGCCATTGGTTATCGGTGTATCACGTCCACCACTATCCTACTTGCCAAGGTAGGTTAATGATTCATATTGGTGTCATTCACTTGGTTATCGTTTACTAAACAACTATAATCAACAGGTAGCTATGGTCTACGCAACGGCGTATGTCTATAACAGCACATAAATCATCCAAAACACACATTAAATAAACTAAATAACTTGTATCATAAAATCAAAAAGGTTTATAACAATGTAAAAAAGCGGACGAAAACGTAAAAAAACAGACGAAAATGTAAAAAATCAGACGAAAACGAAAAAAATCGGACGAAAACGTAAATAATCGGACGAAAACGTAAAAAAGCGGACGAAAACGTAAAAAAATGGATGAAAACGTAAAAAAAACAGACGAAAATATAAAAAATCGGACGAAAACGTAAAAAAATGGATGAAAACGTAAAAAACAGACGAAAATGTAAAAAATTGGACGAAAACGTAAAAAATATGACGAAAACGTAAAAAAACAGACGAAAACGTAAAAAAAATGGACGAAAACGAAAAAAATCGGACGAAAACGTAAAAAAAACAGACGAAAACGTAAAAAATCGGATGAAAACGTAAAAAATCAGACGAAAACGTAAAAAATCGGGCGAAACGTATAAAAATGGATGAAAACGTAAAAAAAAAAAGACGAAAATGTAAAAAATCGGACGAAAACGTAAAAAACATACGAAAACGTAAAAAACAGACGAAAACGTAAAAAATCGGACAAAAACGAAAAAAATTGGACGAAAACGTAAAAAATCAGACTAAAACGTAAAAAAATAGACGAAAACGTAAAAAATCGGAAGAAAAAGAAAAAAATCGGACGAAAACGTAAAAAATCGGACGAAAACGTAACAAAGGACTAACGGTGCAAATAGACTTAACCCATAGGACTAACGGTGCAAACATTTTCTATCTCGTTAGGAGATAACGGAGAAATGGTTTGCACCGTTCGTCCTCGTGGATGTATTGTGTTTAACTTTTACTAACGGTGGATGTATATATTAGAAAAAAAAGATTTGGATGTATGGTGCGAAATTTGGCAAACCACGGGGATGTATTTTGGAGTTTACTCATAAAGAAATAAATAAAAGGCCACGGCCCATAGGCCTTCTACATAGGCCGAACCTTAATAACTAACATAAAGGCCTAAGCAACCTATTACAAAATATGATCGATACTTGATAATCTATAAAGTGTTCCCAACAGTGATGATTCCATTTGCATGAAAAACGAAGGGCTCAAAAGGGGTTGCAAAGTGTCGATTCGTCTGATTATCCGATGATTGAAAGTGGTAGGTCTTCTTCCTCATCTGAAGTGTCAGGTTGGGTAACAGGTCGAGATGGGCTCAGGTTGAAATGAGTTACTTATATACGGGTCAAAATGGTTCAGTTTAGGTAGGCTTGACCTACACGCTTTTTCTTATGACTATTGTATCCACTATTCTCTCATGTTCTTGATGTTTTATTGTTATGTGTTTTTTGCTACTCACTACAGTTCTTTCACAAGCTAAAAGAAAAAGGCAACCCCAACGACACAAAAAACTTTGAGCTTCAACCAAAATTAAAGGTCTGTAACAATTCTATTGGACACATAGTTTTAAGAAAATGTCTAAATAACCTTTCTATGGTGTTACAGGAGAAACCTATGAGTGACAACAAAAATTTCCGTTGGAGCACCACTCTATAAGCAAAGCCAAGTACACGTGAAACAAAAGGGCCAATAAATAGCATACAGAAGGTAAACATCTCAGTTATTAGAATAATATGAATCGAACTATCCATAGATAAATAGATGGATTAAGATTGCCACTTATAGCTACATTTTCTGCAAGCTGGGAGTCTTTCTGACTTCTATGAAGTTTGTAAAGGACTGGAGCTCGCTAGAAACTTTCACTGTCCTATTCTTAGAGAGGCAAACATGCGAACACGTTTCATGCAATTTACTTTCTTAGTGGATAATTTGTGTAAGATTCATCTGAATCAGTCAATCATAATAATTTTTGGGAAATCCTTTCGTTGATGGTTATGCAACACCGAGATTTGTAGTCATAATTCAGTGTCGTACATCAATTTTTCAGGCAGAATGGGTGGCTTCGGAGGTTCTACGAAACGAACCTTCAGATGAAAAGTTGGTCTTCTTTACTCTCTTCCGTAGTTCTGTAAATAAATTGTATATTTGAGTGCATAAAATACATTTGTTCATATATTTTGATGAATGCAATGCAGGTGTGATGTTATCAGCTTTGGAGTAATTTTATGGGAGCTATGTACATTGCAACAAACCTGAGCTGGAATGAACCCGATGCAGGTTTTTGGTGATGTTGACTTTCAGCATCGTCGTCTTCATTTTTCGGAAAACGTGGACCCTTCCATATGTGACATTGTTAAAAGACGTTAACAACCGTGAGTATTACCCATTTAAATCTTTTCCTCGCTAAACTCCCATAAGAAAAAAGCCATACTCACACACCAAAGGTGTTTCCAGAATCTACCAAGATCTACTTGGTGCATCTCATATATACTTGTCTAATTTCTCAGCGCTTGATGTTTCACTCTTGCGCAAGGTAATCTTCATTTTCTTCATCTTAGAATTCTATGTTAAACGAATAGTAAAGTTATTTGTTTATTGTGGTGTTTCGGATATGCAGTTGGGAGCAACTTTGATTGGAAATGTGTAATGCGCAGGACTGATGATGATAATATTCTCAACGGGTCATATCTTAAGAGCCCATATGCACCCATCTCTCACGCTTGCATTAAGGAATGAAGATGGACGAATCGATCATGTTTTTCAAGTAAGTTTCCGTGTTATCTTTATAAAAATGTTTCAAAAAATCGTTACAGTTTATGCGCCTTAGGTTGTATATAGGTTTTGTAGCATATATCTTATAATCAAAACATGTAAAAAATTTGAATTCCATCGAATTTCACACGTGTCTCCTGCATTTTTATAGATTTTGTAAGTTTAGTGGGCTTTCTAAGGATGTGGCTGAGTAGGATTTCAGCGAATTTTGTGACCCGTTTGGTAGGGTCGTTGAGGTTGTATTTTTTTAGTTGTAGTTGATTTAATTAGGAAAAGCTATTGTTTTTTTTAAATGTAATGAGACTGCTTTTGCAGACGCCACACTTGATAAAGAAGAGTAAATTGCTGGAACAATGAAAGTTTTATCAAATAAGAATTTAAAAGTAGGTAGTTTGTTATTCTTAATCAAATAAGCAGTTTCAATGGCGTCTTATTATCGGCTTTTATTGGCTGTTATTCAGCAGCTATTTATGTTTGGATGTCATCTTATAAGGGGCCATTATTGGTTGTTATTGGGGGCGGATGGCGTCTTATTAGCGGTTGTTATTGGTTGTTATTCAACCGCTATTCAATAGCCAAATTGCATATTTCAGCAACCATTTGGTTGTTATTAGGGGCTGTTTGGATGGAGCCTTATTAGGAGCTGTTATTGGCTGTTATTAGGCGCGGATGGTACCTTATTACGGGCTGTTATTGGCTATTATTTAGCAGCCATTTGCCTGTTACTTGCCAAATAAAATACAGTAAAACAAAAGGCCAAACATGCACCAAACTCAGAAGCAATTATATATAGATGGTAATTTTGACCGCTTGTACAAACGCCTAAGCAATCACTGGAAGAAGTACACTTTTAATCCAAGGTACCTTTCTGCTCTTATCTAAAGCCACTTTGTAATCACATTAATTTGCAGAGGATAGTGTATTTCTTACACAATGAGTATGCCCTTGAAACTATTGTCCTATGAACAGAACCATCATTGTTCTAAAATATTGCGAAATTCAATATTGCCATTAGGAAGAATCAATGACATGAAAAGAAACCAAAGAAAATCTCATACCTTTTGTAGAATTCATGCTTTACCTTATCCTAAAATTATTGAAAGGTGATATGCTTATAATCTTATATCTACCTAAATAACTCATCTATGTCCTCTCTTTTTGTAGTGGAGGATTAAGGTTGAAACGTGACATCACCGAATATGGGGATTTTGTGCGAATCTTCAATGCTCATACAGTTGACGAGAAATTTGAATCATTAAGCATGTAAGTTGCAGCCATTTTTGACCTCCTTCTCTGTGTAAGTTTTGCAACTTACATTCCATGTCTTCTAATTAATGTAAAAAGAATAAAAATGTGTATCACTGAGATCAGAACAAGAGTTTATATCCAATAATTCTTATTGGAGTAGTAGTGTTTTTTTGTAGTAGAAAAGATATGGGACACCCGTCGTCATTTGAAATCCTTATTTATTGGCATTCTATACTGACAATCTGTTTTCTTATCTCCAGCATGGATAATGTATTCATTGTTACCCCTTAATGCTTGTCAAGTCTGTTTGAAGGCACACCAAGCATACTTAAAGATGCCCAAAGGTAATAATATCCCTCTTATAAATTGTCTGTGAAAATGAAACATAAAGTAATCAGATGGCTTACACCTAAAGACCAAATAATATATTATTTACAAGAAATTTCATAGATTGCAGCTATCAGAAGTAGGAAGAGATGGGAATCACGTGATGGGACCATACCCGGCATCTCATCTTTTTCTATCCGCATTCCATATGACCTGCCTCAACCACAATCTCTCTAATTTTAGCATTCATTAAATAATTATGTCATGTGCTACTGTTTACTTTCTCAATGATCTTTTCTGGGTATTCAGGTTTATTCAGCTTAGAGAGGATTACAAAAGTGCGAAACTTGCAGCTCACCTTCACGCTCAGGTTAAATATTTATAGAAATTCGTTATAAGTTAAATTGAGTTTAGAACCGTAGACCAGAAATTAAACAAATAAGACTAATTATAATTTTTTTTAATTCATATTTAAAAGTAAAAAAAAAAAAAATTATTTCTTCTAAATAAAAATATTAACCCCATTAACAATTAAAATGTACGTCAAGCTCGCCTTCCTTAAAAAGTATTTTTCGTTAACTAATACCATCAAAATAATAATTAAGCTCATCAAAATAATAATTAAGCTCCCCGACCTTAAAAATGAATTTCTTTTAACTAACACCATCAAAATAATAATTATAAGTCATGGGCGGGCTTCAAAATCTAGTATCTCTACATTATATATAACAGGAGGCGTTTGACCATTTTAAAGCCACATCATCAAATTTAATGCCACCTCATAATACCACATAAGCACATTTTATTCCATGTCATCGGTTTTGTCCATGTTGGCAACTATGTAAATTCGCATTAAATTTTCTAAAAAATAAGACTGCATGGGTTCGAACTTGGGATGTTAGGCACAATTAAACAACACCTCAACCATTGGAGCATTCCAATGGTTGTGAAACCATTTGCAAGTCATAATTGATATTGCATTAACCTGTCAAATATTAATGTATTAGGGTTTTTATTTACAGAACAATATTACGTTATTAAAAAAACCAAAAACGAAAATCATTCAGTCATCTTGAGGCAAACACGAGGATGAAAAAGAGGAGGCTTCTAAGAAATTAGTATTCAAGGTATATTGATACTCATCTGTTGTAGATAAGATATGGCTAATATCATTCATTCATCTTATGAATAATAGAATAACGATCATTACAAAACAATTTTTCAACACATGCAACTTTTGGAGGTAAACTGTTATGTTATGTATTGACTACCCTACAGGGTATATTTAAATTACTAACATCATGTATTATATCTTTTCAGATGACTTCGATTCAGAAGTTTTTAATGATTAGGGTAAAGTTCATGGTTGATAAAGACGAGTCTGTGTTTCTCAACCCTATGTACGCCTCTTTTTTCTAAAAACCCTAATGATACATGTCCATGCAACACCAGTTTGTTTTACATTCATCCAAGAAAAAGGTAAATTGCTACATTATATTATGTTACGCTGCCTCCCTTATCAGGTACTTTTTAGCTTATGGTGTAATTTTTTTCGTATATCTTTATAAACTATGTTGATTGTTTGTAAAATTTATTTTTCTTCTTAATTTGTATGGCCAGATCATGTAGATATGATGCTGAAAGCATACAAATACTCCTGATATAGATTGGCAGGTATAAAGTTAGATGTAATCTATGTTGTTGATTTTATTACTTTACCATCAGTTATTTTTATTGTGTGTTAAAATATAGCAGGGCTCACAAATGAAATCAGGGTCGAGGCAAGTTTCTATTTGGGTTTTTGAGTGTGTCTTACAGATTACTACCTGGCTACAAACCTTTCTTTGGAGAACCAGCAACGTAACGATGCAGCCGAAAGATCTCCTAATTGTAAGCACCCTATTTTATTTTTCCAGTTACATAGGTGATGTGTTTATTTTACTTTCATATTATCAATCATAGATCATGCATGAGAAACTGTGCCAACATTCTGTCGTGGGTCACTGTATGTTTTTTTTCTTTTAAAAGCTTTTTTATCTTAATAGCTTCGGTCTTTCAGCGTTACTTCCAGAAGTTATATGATTTGATGACCACTATCTCAGTTCTCACAGGTTACAGATTTACATCTTCACAAAATTGACCATATCACAATTCTTAGCCCTTGTGGTCCAGAGTTCAGTCAGCTTCACTGCTCCAAACTGCTTTTGGTTTTTGAATTTACAGTATTCTAATTTTCACATAATCAGCCTAATATGAGTAATTATTGAACATGTTTGTGGCTTTTAGATTGTTGGATTCTCACAGACCTTATGGAAGAAGCAAGGCTACATACTACAACATAAAATAGGTAAGTTTATCTTTCGCATTAGGTTACTTGAAGTTTCAGGTTTGTGTCTTTTTCGGTTGTTGTTTCGAGTGAAGGTATGTTGCTTTTTCTGTCAGGCGGGACTGCCTTTTGGGGGCATCATAGGTGTTAAGTTAGGTCTCTTTTGGCTTTGATATTGGGAAAGAACAATGGATTGCAACTATACTTCGAACAGATGTGATAAGAAAAATGAAATATAAGCCAATATGATAATTATCTTTTTTGTTTCTGTTTTCATTATATATCGGCTATTTGCATCTTATTTTGATATGTGACAGACTTGGATGCACTCAACCAAGACGTTTGGCGGCAATTAGCGTCACTAAAAGAGTGACTAAAGCGAATGAAGCTGAGACTTGGTAACTCAGATATTTGGCAGGTAGTTAAAACTGAGCGATGCAAAAAGAGATAAAAAGAAGCACACAAATATGGAGTTGAGTTAGAAAACACATGATAAGGCAAAACAGATGAGCTGCGCTAAATTTTTCAGAAGGTGTGAAGGTATGTGCAATTTTATCTCATTTTTCGTCTTTCTTTTGGGTAATTTTTTTCAAATTAATGTTTATTTTTCATTGTGCAGCACATTTTTTTAACAGCAGTTTTGGCCTGTGGGCAAAGGTGAATGACTGACTGAAGTTGAGTACCTAAAGCATGACAAGGCAAAATACTCGCTAGGTACCTGAATTGAGGCTTAAGATGACCTAGACGCATATGATTTTTGATTCTCTATGTTAGGTACTAAAGAATGTTATTGTCTCAATTGCTTTTGTGTCGTAGGAAATCTTTAGTGTTTGGCTTTTGTGTTGTAGGATATCTTTAGTTTCGTATTAATGGTGTAGGCTATATTGGTGCATTTGAGTATGTTGATGACCACATATCAGAAATATTGATGTCGAACTGAATGGATGCTCGAACAAATGTGGTATCAGCAACCCACGTTCTGATGTTGGTGTCATGGAAATTGAGCCATTGAATGCTATGCTTCTCAATCATTGACTTTGTGTGTACTGTGTAAGTCTGTTATTGGTTTTAAAAAAGTGCGAAAATGTTGGGTAACAATGATGTTATATGATGGTCATCTTATTTAACGCGTTGTTATGCTTTCAATAGCGCAACAGGAGCACTCCTTGCAGTAGCGTAAGCGTTTGCATAACCCTCCAGCAGTTGCAACCGGACTCGCCTGAATTTGATCCGTATGAGCAGAAGCATAATAGGGTTTCATTTCCATTTAGTTCAAAGCAAAACCACCAAGAGGGGGAGAGAAATGGCAGGGGATCAAAGGATAAGATTTGATGGGAGTCGGTTAAAGACCTGTGTCTTGGCGTGGCAAGCCTTGCTGATTTGTTGAGTTTGTAGCCATGACAGTTTTTGATAAGTGGAAGGAAATTGGTGTGTGTTTTTTGAGTGTGTCTTTAATCCGATTGATGGTGATCACACTTCCAGTCAACTTCTTTGCTGATGCTTAGAGCGTGTTTTGCTTTGCTGATGCACTGCAGCTGTGAACCTTACACAAGTTATTAGATAACCTTTGATAATTTAAATTTTAATTATTTCTTTGCACTTATTTGTGATGTTCGTACCATTGATTATCAGACTTGACTTGAGCGACTGTGAAATTTGCGGAAACTTATGAGCAGGCGGAAAGTTTGAAGTGGCAAAGATGACGCCAATTATCTTATTTCTTATGCAGGCCTTATGGAATTGTGGTGCGGTAGTTCGTTACACCTAAGTAGCTTATCAGTGGTCAAGTTAATTTCATACTTATTTGTTTCACTTGCATTTATGAATGGTTCACACACTTGGAGATGAAAAGGGGGTGTTTGGGACTACTAAATAAAAGTAGTCATTGTCTTTTCAAATTAGCTGTTTGGAGTTGCGCATTATAAATTGCATATTTAACTCACATATCATTAGATAACCAGTTTCAATGAGCAATCCCAAACTGCCTCAAAACAACGTATCTGTTATATTGGACTGTAATCATCAGATTTAATAATCGATCCTGAAACGAGCAAACCCGGATAATATATTTGAAATAATTTTTAAGTTGCTTATGTGCGTATGCTTATAAGTGGAAAACAAACAATAATTCCACGCACGACTTGATTTTCCAAATAGCTTATGGTTTACATGTTTATTTGTGTCAAATAAGTTGTAGGTTCTTATTAAGTAGAGTGTATGGAGCTCATAAGCTAATAGGCTCAAAAGCTTTTAAATATGGGAACCAAATTTTTTTGATAAGACAAAATTGATGAATATACTATTGATATTTTGTTACTTGACAAACAGTATTCTAACTTCTTATAAGACAGGTTCGTGATGGAAATACTATGCCATAAACTCAATTCAATAAGCACATAGCCTAAGTACTAAGTTTTGAGCTTATTAGCTTCTCAAATTTTAATAAGCCCATAAGCCCAAAAAACAAGCTAAAACAAACATCATCTAGGATGTTAATTCTCAGTGTAGAATATTTTTTTTTTATGTGGGAAACGTTTGGACGTTAGAATCTGAAACAACAACTTATTTTCTATTGTTACTGATTGAAATTATTTGTACGTAGTGTAATACAAACACCTCTTTAGGACCTTAACTTAAACCAAGTAAAAAAGCGCAGCTAATAGCCGCAAAAAATTGCATTAATATTAGTAGATTTTACTCGCTTTTTCCACCATCTATTTAAACATCCATCTTTTTAATTAGTGGGTTGCTTTGCATTCCACATTTGTTATGTATTAATTACTTTAACTTTTTGTTAATTGAAGGTGTTCGTGGTAGTTTTTTTAATAATGTAGGACCGATAAACACTAGTGATTTATGTGATTCGGGGGGTCGGGGAAGCTCAAAGTGAAGGTTAAACATGGTAATATTAGATTAAAGAATGGGGAAGGTGTGTGTGTTTTCTAGAAAGAAAGAAGAGAAAACACACACACCTCAAGTTACAATAGAGACATCCCTACCTTCCTAGTTGTGACTAGGAAGGTATTTATACAAGAATACAAGCCTAACTTAGCACTATTGTCTAAACTAGCCCTTGTACATAGAAAGAGATGCAATTCCCGACTATGACATAACTTTAAGGCTAACAATCTCTCCCCAAAGTGATGTCATACGGGAATTGCTTACAATGTTACCTACAAGTAAAATTAAATACAAAACATAAGCGCAGCAACTCCGATAATGGTCTTCAAACTTCATTACTTCGTTCAGCTTGCAGAATCTTCTCAGCTGTCATCTCTTTACTTGCAGAAGAACAGTATGAGCAAATCTGATTAGGGATTAAGTCTGGCTTTACACTCTCCCCTAATCAGTGCTCTCCCCCAAACTGACAGACTTTCTGATGAATGCCTTAAATCCGAAGAAATCTTTTGATAATTAAATGCATTCCGTCTTTAGTCTTCTAACATGCAGCGGAAAATGTAGAACAGACTGTAGACTCGACCTTCTTCAAGATTGTCCATTCGGGGGAACAAAATATCAACATCTTCATCTCACCAAATGCATCCCAGTTATCTTTTATATGAAAAATCAGCCCGTAACATACACATGAAATGATAACACCAAAGTAACAAGTTGAACCACTGATCATCTTGATTTTGTTGCCCGAAATTGGTGAAGGTGGATAAGGTAGAAGTACGTAGAAAAAGATGAGAAGATAAGACATAGAATCAACCAATCTCCGACACAAATCGTTTCATAAATCATTAAACCCGATCACGTGAACTTGTTGTGCGTCCTCGATGTACACATTTCTCTCCCCTGATGGTTACGATTTATCGGAATCAGCATAATGATGTGTACATGAAGCATTAACTGGAAGCACTTTATCATTAATCAAATCAGCCCGTGAGAAGATGTCGATGAACCCAATCTACTAATAATACCATTTTAAATGTCTAACTCTTTACCAACCCCCTGTATCAATAACATCGGCTATCTGTAGTAACCACAAGTGAAGATAACCCAATATGACGAACTTGAGAATGAAGTAAAATATACCAGACTTGTGACTTAAGCTTGTACTATCCTTGTGACTCAGAACGGTGTACCTTATACCCTCAATAAAAGTATTAGTATAAAACCTCTTGACATATCCTCAACTGCGTGAGACACTAAGCACTACAACGTAACTCCTTAAAGTGATAGTTACTTTGTGAGTATAGAGAGAAAGAATCACAAAAGTAACTAGATATCCAAGTCTTTGTCACCATTAACATATGCCCAAACAAGTCATCTTCGCGGGAGGGAAGAAAGAAAGAAGATGAAATAAGTGCACGCGTCCTTAAAACATCACTTCAATCCCAAATAAATAATATCGAAGTATCCCCGCAGTCACAATTGATATTCATTGAAAACATTAGCCGTGTAATATGTATCCCCGTGAAAATTGTTATAACCAAAATACCACATGTTTACTAAATATTGAACATTTGTATCCAATAACTTTTTGTATGAAAAATAATCGGATAACAATTTTAAGTTCAAGTATAACATTAGTCCATATCCAACACAAGATAAGCAACTTAATAGTCCAGTCCATCACACCTTGTTGATAAACTCCAGGCCCAAAGTAACAAAAGCCCAATCCAATCACAACAATTAACCTAGCAGTTAATATATGATTGCCCTAATCCCACTCATTTGCAATAACCCTAATCACAAAACACTCTGCCCCCTTTTTTCTACTCTCACCTACTCACTTCCCAACACAGATAAAATCTCATCTCATGACCATATCATCCATTATCAATATTAAATCACTAACCAATCTTTGAATAACTAATTTATATGCACCATATGAATCAAGATGGCAATCTTAAAGGCTTCAAGATCCAATGAGCTCTCCGGTAGGTTTTTTTTGTTGTGTTGTTTTATACCGAACCAAAGAAAAAAGAAGTAACAAGTTTGTTATTTTCTTTATCTTTCTGATTCAAAAATAAAAGGAAGCTAGGCTTCAACACAAAATGGTTGATGATGATTTAATTTTTTCGTGTGTTTGACCTTTAATGGTCTTGATAAATCTGTGAGTAACACGAATTAATTAAACTGAGATTTTATAATTTACTTTAAATTTTCGATGTTTAAATGATTTGTGAGTGTTGGGGAGTGATGTGAGGATTAATGGTTGAGTCTAGATGTAGGTTGATGTTATTGGATTTTTTTATTTTGATGGACTGATGATGGATTCGAACTGAGGTCTGAGTATTTTGATATTTTGGTTTAGTGGTCATAGTCTTCTGCTTCATCTCTATTCTTTTTTCTTTAAATTGCGATAGAATCCAACGTTTGCGATAGAAATCCAACGTTTGCGATAGAAATCCAACATTTGCCATCCGTTTGCGATAGAATCCAACGTTTGCGATAGAAGAGGGTTTATCGCAAATTGCTTTACAAAAAGGGGTTTTGACTTTTTGACCAAAAAATCCGGCGAGATTTCTACCAAAAATTCCGACCATCTTTTCTGACCACCTTTTTGCGACCCATATATGACCAGAAATCGACCAGAATATGACCTCTATTATTGACCACAAATTCACAGGTTTGGTACAAGAAGTCACCATGAAAAACAGTAATGAGACTTGTTAAAGACATGAATAAAACTGATAAGTGTATGACTCTTGACCATATCTGATACAATAACATGTTATAGAACTATTTACCAGAAAGATACGAAAGAAAAAAATTTCTGATGACCGGAAAAAAAATTCGATGATAAAAAAAATGATAAAAACAGCCTAAAACATGATTCGAACCACAATAAATCAGTAAGATAAACAACCTAGCTCATTATACCAATTGTAGGACCGATAAACACTGGTGATTTATGTGATTCGGGGGGTTGGGGAAGCTCAAAGTAAAGGTTAAACATGGTAATATTAGATTAAAGAATGGGGAAGATGTGTGTGTTTTCTAGAGAGAAAGAAGAGAAAACACACACACGCCTCAAGTTACAATAGAGACATCCTCACCTTCCTAGTTGTGACTAGGAAGGTATTTATACAAGAATACAAGCCTAACTTAGCACTATTGTCTAAACTAGCCCTTGTACATAGAAAGAGATGCAATTCCCGACTATGACATAACTTTAAGGCTAACAAATAAGCATCAAGACGTCAAGTGTGCAAATCTAAATCTCGCCTGCTTCATGGACGTCAAACCGAGCTGCGCGATTTTGACTCCACTATATATCAGATTATACGATTAAGCTTCATCATACTGAAACGTTCATGTAATCAACATTGAACATCAAATGGTTTTTGAATATTATTTCGAGCTAATTTTATATCTTTCATTTCTACGCCTTTGTAGTTGAATTCACGAATAAATGAGGCTCTTTTAAGCATGTGTGACAAAAAAAATATAGTGATATTCAAAATGAGAACCCTACTAATCATCTTGCTAAATTCATTGTTGATCCCTATATTTAAAGTCGTAGTTATGCTCCATTTTGATTAGCGTATCAGACATCACAGGTTCTTAGACAAAGCATGTACAAACAACAAGAAGGAAACAACCAAAATGCAACACAAAGCCGATGGAGAGTGTGTACAGTGAACCAAGTTGAGCAACTGAAGATCCTTTTGCATTGTGAAATTATAGAGGTAGAAAATCTGACCCGTTAAATTACATCGATGGGTTGATTTGTGTTTTACTTCATCTCAAATGAGTAAACATAAACGAAATGAAAGTCCAATAGGAAAAATTGTTATGCAAAGTGGTCAATAGCTGCTAGAGAATCCCATTTAGTTTATAAGTGTTAAGTTAAAAAATATTTTATTGTTATCATACTTTTATTAATTGCGAGTTTTTCAAAAACGGGATCTTACATATCATTGTTCTTTTTTTACAATATCGAATTACTAAAATCGGATCGATCTCTTACGGTCATACTAAAATTTTAATTTCTTAATAGTCATTATAATAATATTCATGAAATATTGTTCTTTTTTTTACAATATCGAATTACTAAAAACGGATCAATCTCTTGCGATCATTTTAAAATATAATTTTATTATATTAAATAATATTGAATTGCTTAAATTCATATTAAAGTTCCTTTGATTATTACCTATGTTTTAAAATGTAATTTTACCACCCTTCTTTTGCTATAGAAAAATATGCCAACAATATTTACAAGTCACACACACACACACACACACACACACACACATATATATATATATACACACACACATATATATATATATATATATATATATATATATATATATATATATATATATATATATATATATATATATATATATATATATATATATATATATATATACATATATATATATATGTGTGTGTGTGTGTGGTGTGTGTGTGTGTGTGTGTGTGTGCGCGCGTGCGTGCACTTGTACTCTAACTCGTTTTTGTAGCACGACACCATAGCTCGATTCTCCGGTGCCCTCAACAAGGGGGAGCACTAATCAAGGGGGAGCATTTGCAATGTCAATTTATTTCCTCTCTAACATGGGCGTCACCTTTTTGATTCTACAAAAAAGGGGAGAAGTAAACGAATACTCATTCAAAACTTATTATAACATAATTTTACCTAAAATAAGTTTATATTTTGTAATCATCAAAAAGGGCGAAATTGTTAATACAAATAATGTCAAAAATGTCATTTGCATTTTTCAATCTCTATATGTTTTGATAATCACAAAATATGAAAACACGTTATGTAAAAATACACTTGATAAGTTTGTAATCGAGAAAACTCGTTTCAACAACAACATCACTTAAGGTATGAACAAACACTATACCAATTTAGTTAAGTGATCAAAGAAGTCATTTTTCCTTAAACCTCATATTTTTAAGTGACAAAACATTTTTACAAAGTATTTTTGTATTTATAAAGAAATATTTTAATAAGAAAAATAAATTTGAATTTGAAATTCTCCAACAGCTATTTTTCTGCCCAAATCAGTTAAATTTTCACCAGAAAATCATTTCACCACATAAGGACAAAATTAGGAGCGTCTCATGGGACGGTCCCATAAAGGTGGACTGTCCCTGATATATATGGGACCGTCCAAGGTTTAAGGGGCCGTCCCACGCTCCTCCTGATGCCTATAAATACTGCACTATTCCCTACAGAAAATGTGACCTCTTTGCACAAAAACATTCTATTTTCTCAACCCCTCTTCTTTGATCACAATAACGTGTTGATATGTGTTTATAAGTGATCCCATAACCCTCTACCTCAAAGTGCAAGAGAAAAATGCTCGTATTCGTCAAGAAACAAAGTGTTATAGATTAGGCATCACACACACGTAACTTGTGTTACGATTTTCTTCTTCATCTTAACTCTCTCATTTCTCTCTATTGTATATTGGCGTATCCGACTTGTGTGTGAGTCGAGATTAGTTGTTTTAGTATAGATTTGGACAAAGTGTATGTCCGTGAAGTGTAGTATGTAGGTTAGGACTAGGTGTAAGTCCGTGTATTGTTGTGTGAAGATTAGGACGAGGTAAAAGTCCGTGAACTGTAGTGTGAAGACTTGGATTGTATGAAAGTCCAAGTGGACGAGGTGAACGTTCGTGTAGTGGTGTGTATTAGTGTGTAGGTTGGTTCTAGCTAAGATTAGGACTCGACATTCCACTTAGTGTCGTAAATTGGTGTAAGCGTAGGTGTACGATTTTCTCCACCTGAAGGGAGTTTGTTGACATAGTGATTGTGAACTCTCGAGTGTTCGAGGAGTGGAGTAAGGAGAAGAATGAGCTTCGTAGTCGAACCACTATAAATCTCCGTGTCTCGGTTTGGTTGTTCTATTCCCTTATCTTTCTTAAATTCCTTTATTGTTTACTTTGTGCATATCTACTGTATTCAAATATATATCAACTGATTTCACACAACTTTGAATCAGACGATTTTCAAAAAGAATAAAAAGGTTTTAAAAGTCTTAAAACGTAAGTAAAAACGGTGAAACTATTCAACCTCCCCTTCTAGTTTCTACAAGGTTAATTGGTGTATTGATATGCTTGATAAATATAATGCATTCATTAAAAATAATATTTGTAATATTTGGACGTTTGTGCATCGTACATCGGATGTGAACATTGTTCGCTCTATCTGGATTTTTAGGCATAAACATAAATCATTTATTATTCTTCCTCTTTAAAGTTTATGTGGCTCTATGTGAACATTCTATAATGATATATATTGATTGTCTTCCTTTTTAAAGTTTATGTGGATATATAGAAAATTATTATTCTTACAATTCACATTTAATAACCCGTGCATATACAAGTTAACAATTAAATTACAGCTAAAACTATTGTAATCCTTTATACTAAATTAGATTTTTAATCTAAATTCAATTCATATCTAAAACATGTGTGCATGAGAGTTATAATTGGTTATAGGGATGGCAAAAAAACCCGAACCCGACGGGGAAATCCAAAATCCGAACTAATTGGGGCGGGGCGGGTCATGCTAATCGGGTTACGAGGCGGGTTTGGGGCTTAAACGGGGATTTTAATTGGATTTGGGGCGGGGAGCGGGGAATCCTCGCCCCGCCCCGCCCCACCCGAATAATAAATACACATATACAAATATATCTATACCTATATAGTATTTTTTTAGTCTTTAGGTAATAAATATATATTACTCTAATATTGTTAGTTTTTTTATCTTTGTAAGATTGCAAAGTTGTGATTATAGAAACTCGTTCAGTGTTATATTTTTAAGTTTTAATTTTCGGCGGTATAATTTATCATTATTTATGTATAATACTATCGTTGAAAACTTAATAAGGCTTGTTTATAATTGATTATTAATAGGTTCTTAATTCTTCAAGTTATTGCTAACGGTTTAAAAATAATAATAAATGTGAAATGTTGCGGCTTTGGTCGAGAATCGCACCTAAAAAGTATACCCGATAAGATCCCCGATTAATACGAGGCGGGTTTGGGAAAGCATCGCGCCCCGACGGGGCGCCCCGATTAGATCCCCGATGGGGATCGGGGCGGGTTTGAGGAGAACTTTGGTAAACGGGTTTGAGGATGGGGATGGCCGCCCCGCCCCAAACCCGCCCTGTTGCCATCCCTAATTGGTTAGTTGCTACAAGAAAAGTATTCGCTAGTTCTTTCTAACACATATTCAGAAAAATCACATGGCACAAGAAAGATTAAGTTACTTTTGTGAGTTTGTCCACCTTTACAACTAAATACAATCACGCTAAAAGATAAAAAAGAAACTTTAAAAACTTATAAAAAGTTATTTCGAAAATTGAACGACTTATCATATCAGCTCTGAATATAACTTGCTTCGATTTTATTTTTCTTTCACAATATCGTATTTTCAATTTCCAAATTAACGTAAAAGTTTTTCTTGGACAGAGAGGAGAGGTTATTTATTGTTGGAATTATTTAACGTCAAGTGGCCCCCTTAGGTGGGCTAAGGGCTTGTTTACTTTCCACTTAATTAGGATAAAATGTTA